>LR750047.1:192265-387265 GCA_902729485.2 Mus minutoides
ATTTCATTTTGGTTTTAGAAGCACGGTCTTACCATGTAGGTCTCTGGCTGGCCTAGAACTTGTAATGGAAACCACATTAGTTTCAAACTTACAGAAGCATATTCCTTAAGAGAAATAACTAAGCTAGTTCAGTTTTGTTTTACTAATTAAACTCAAGCAAAATTTTCAACTCAGCTTCATCTTAAACTTTTCTAGATTATATCTTTCAAATAATGTAAGTTAGCCACAAAATCACAAGCAACTGTCACAAGGCTATCTACATGTAACCTTGGAGAAACCCACACCTTGAGAGCGTGATGTGATTTCCTAACCATCTTTCACCACCAGTGCTTAACTCTAAAGCAGTGATTCTGATTCTCAACGTTCCTGATATTGTAACCCTTTAATACAGTTCCTTGTAATTACTGTGGTGATTCCTAAGCTTAAAAGTATTTTTGTTGCTACTTCATAACTATAGTCTTGCTAGTGTTATGAATAATAATGTATATATCTGATATCTAGGATATCTGATATTCAACCCCGGTAAAAATCATTTAGCCCCCAAAGGGGTCATGACCCACAGGTTGAGAACTGCTATTCTAAAGCATGTACGTACTATATCTTCTCTCTACTCAATAAACTCACTAACTCTGATTTGTCCAAAAACTTGTTTCCGTGGAAGTCCACGAGGAAGCACCTTCTCAGGACAGCGCTAGGCTGCATCTCCCTGATGCTGCTGAAGGACCAAGGCCCAGATGCTCACAATCTATCACAGAGCAGAATCTTAGTCTGGTTTTTGTTTATGAGACAAGGTCTTACATATAGTTCCAGCTATTCTGGAACTCACTCTGTAGGCCAGGCTGGCTTCAAGCTCAGAGAGATCACCTGCTCTGCTTCCTGAGTGCTGGGATTAAAGGTGTGCAGAGTACGCCAGATGAAGTTTGCTCAAAGTCTAAAAACCACACATTTTTAAGGATTTGATTTTAATGAGTGGGTTTTGTGTGCACATATGTAAGTAAACCGTGTTCATGACTATAAGCCAGCATGTAGATATGGGTCCCCTCTGTAAGAGCAACAAGTGGTCTAAACCAACAAGCCATCTTCTCTCCAGGCTCCCTCAATTACAATGTTTTAGTAAAAAATCTCTGAAATATAAAGATATTTCCTAGACATAACTATGTTCCATGACTTGGTGCTGTACACTGCTTTTAACTAACAAAATGACCTTGAGAAGTACCTGGACTTTGCAATACAGATCTGACCTTAAATTCTAGTTTTCTATACTATGAAATATGTGACCTTAGGTAGCTGCCTAATTTCTTCAATCTCAGCTTCTGACTCTGATAACTGCAGTAACAACAACCCCCTGTACAACCACGGCTCCTTCTCTTCCTGTACAGGCACTCTGGGATCTTGGTGCTTCACTGACTTGGGCAGATACTGCCTCACAAGCTGCCCAGTACTTAGAAAAGAACTCAACACTAAGGAGGGCAACTTTCATATGCTAACCAATCCAGAGCCTAACCTCCAAGCCTGCCATCCCTGTTGCCACCCCAACCAGGAAGCAGTATCCTCTAGTTTAGTCATCCAAGAATCCATTGAGATTACTCAAATTGGCTAATCCTAAAGCTTTTTAGACTCCAAAAGCTCTTGCACTCACTGAGCCCGCTGAATAACCACTCACACTTCTATTAGGCTGTGTCTGTTCTCTTTGGGGCCTTTGAGTAATTATCTTCCCAGTAGCAATAGGCTCTAGCTCTGTGGCCTCACCAGAGCTGGATAATAAGAAAACGCATATACATCTTAAAATTTTCCAGGTGTTAGAAGAAAGAGTATATGTAGAGCTGCATGGTGGCGCACGCCTTTAATCCCAGTACTCGGGAGGCAGAGGCAGGCGGATTTCTGAGTTCGAGGCCAGCCTGGTCTACAGAGTGAGTTCCAGGACAGCCAGGGCTACACAGAGAAACTCTGTCTTGAAAAACCAAAATAGAAAGAAAAGAAAGAGTATATGTGGACATATTTGTATGCCACGGTTATTCCTCTGCCAAATCACATTTAACTGTGAAAATGTAAACAGTAAGTGTGAGAAGGAAACAGTCTCATATCAAACAGAGAGCAGCCAGAAACAAGAACAAAAAGAGCTTAAAAATAGCAAAATTTGAGAAAAAAACAAAACAAGCTAAAATGTAAACAGAAACTTTGCAACAAGAGTGAGAGGATGAGGAGTATCTTCAAGGAGCCGGTGCCATGAAGATGAGAATGTTAGAGGCACTGTACTGGCTGGTTTTGGGTCAACTTGACACAGGCTGGAGTTATCACAAAGAAAGAAGCTCCAGGTGAGGAAATGCCTCCATGAGATCCAGCTGTAAGGCATTTTCTCAATTAGTGAAAAGGAGGGAGGTCCCCTTTGTGGGTGGGACCATCTCTGGGCTGGTAGTCTTGGGTTCTACAAGAGAGCAAGCTGAGCAAGCCAGAGGAAGCAAGCCAGTAAGGAACATCCCTCCATGGCTTCTGCATCAGCTCCTGCTTCCTGACCTGCTTGAGTTCCAGTCCTGACTTTCTTTAGCGATAAACAGCTGTATGGAAGTGTAAGCTGAATAAACCCTTTCTTCCCCAACTTGCTTCTTGGTCATGATGTTTTGTCCAGGAATAGAAACCCTGACTAAGACAGGCATGAACATTGGGGCTGCCTTTCACCCAGGAGACTTTGCTGTGCTGTGTGGCAAAAGCTATCTACAGCCTGGGCCCAGGCAAACCTGTCTCAGCCAACAGAGTACAGGTCTACAGATGCACAGTGGCTCCTGGTAGGAGAAACTGCCAATTTTAGTTTAAATTATGAACTTTGTTGTTATCGCTGGAGATTTCTATATTTTACTAACAAAGTCTCATCTATACCAAGATCATGAATAAAGATTAGTATCTTTTCTATGGAAACAAAAACCTATCAGAAAGGAGCTGGAGAGATGGCTCAGAGGTTAAGAGCACTGGCTGCTCTTCTAGAGGTTCTGAGTTCAATTCCTAGTAACCACAAGGTGGCTCACAACCATTTGTAATGAGATCTGATGTCTCTTCTGGCCTGCAGGTGTACATATAGCCAGAAGACTATACACATAATAAATAAATCTTGAAAATAAAACTAATCAGAAAAGGTAGACAAAACAAAGATCAAGCTCATAAAGATATGGCTATGAATAATAAACACAGTCTTACACATGCAGAGTTAACAAAGTTAAGTACTCTGATCATAAATCAACAGGTGCCACACGTTAAGAAAGGAGTATAAAAACATGGCATCAGGACACAGACATGCTTAGGACAGGAATAGATTGAGACATACAACAAGAAAAATAAGCCAAAGGCTGAGGCAGGAGGACTACCTGCTTAGGTTACATGGTGAGTTCTAGATAGATTGGCTAATTTAAAACCATCACACAGACAGACATCTACTGGATGCTTTTCATTTATAACATGTTTACATTAATTTAATCTATCACTTCTGTGCAGTTAAGTATTATTCCAGATTTCACAACTGAAAGAGCAATCTAAGCTAACTTCCTTTGGCTATTTTACTATTCAGCAAACATTTACTAAACACCTACTGTGTTGTGTGCCAGGTAACATCCTAGATGTTCTACTGATAAAAAGGACAAAATTTCTTGCCTTCATGGAGTTTAAATTATAAGAATATATAGTTATGCTGGGCGATGGTGGCGCACGCCTTTGATCCCAGCACTCGGGAGGCAGAGGCAGGCGGATTTCTGAGTTCAAGGCCAGCCTGGTCTACAGAGTGAGTTCCAGGACAGCTAGAGCTATACAGAGAAACGCTGTCTCGAAAAACAAAAAAGCAAACAAACAAAAAAAGCAAAGAATATATAGTTATATAGATCAGCCTGCTTCTAGACCTAGGTATCAGAGGACAAACAAGAACTCAGAGTAATTATCAACTGAAGGTTGGATACTAGGTTCAGCAGTGTGACAGTCAGGACTGAGCCTATATTTAATGGGACTGATGACACCAGGAGGGGGGGGAAATAGATGAAGTATATCCAGATATTTAAAGATTTAATGAAAGGGTAGTATGTTATATATATATATATATATATATATATATATATATATATATATATATATATATATATATATTATATAAAAGTTACTTCTAAATTATATCAATAGCATATAAACATATAAAAATCAAATACCAAGAAAATGTTATTAATAATAACCAGCTGTTCTCCACACTACTTCTAAGAGTTCTTTTCACACTTCTGTAGTTATTTTTCCCTCAAGAATATAAATGTACAAATTTAAAAGGTTTCAACTTGATTACATATTCTGACTAGATAAGCATTTACAATGGTACCTAACACCCCTAAGAGAACAAGAATCAGCATGTCTCTTCTCTGGTTGGTCCTTCTGAGCAGAGAGCACTGTCAGCAGCTCTCTAACATTCCAGAGAGGCCAGGACACACTCTCAGGTTCCTTTCCCCAGACACCATCACACACTATTTGTACTCATGTATGCCTTGTTCCTGTTCACAGCACACCCTAGAGGTCACTCCCAATTACCACCCTACTCAGTGCTTGTTTCTGTATGCTTTCCTCTCACAGATAAATCAAACTTTAGTCCTTTGTTGTTAAAACATTTGATTATTTTCAACTACTTGCCATTTTTAAAAAATCTGAGAAGATGGGGTTGGAGAGACATTTCAGCTGTTTATGAGCCTGGCTGCTCTTGAAGAGGACCCAGGTTTAACTCCCAGAACATACATGTCAGCTCACAATCTTCTGTAACTCTACTTCCAGAGGATCTGATACCCTGTTCTGGTCTCTACAGGAACCAGGCACACACCTGGTGCACCTATGTAAATGTCAAAACATCCAAATGCACAAAATAAAAATAAATCTTTTTTAAAATTCTGAGAAAAAGGGCTGAAGAGATGGCTCAGCAGCTAAGAGCATTGACTGCTCTTCCAAAGGTCCTGAGTTCAAATCCCAGCAACCACATGGTAGCTTACAACCACCTGTAATGAGATCTGACACCCTCTTCTGGTGTGTCTGAAGACAGCTACAGTGTACTTATTATAATAATAAATAAATAAATCTTTTTTAAAAAGTATGCAAACAGGAAGCAAGTATTAGTCTGGGCCCAATGATATCACTCTGACTGCAAAAGTGCAGTCAAATGAAAGTCAAGTGAAAGTAGTGACCTCTTTAAAACAGCTCTTTTGGCAATCTGCATCACAGAGAGATACTTCTTGTCTATGAAATAAACATGTATTTACAAGTACACACTGACTGCACCATTATAAAATCTAATCCGATCTACTTATAAAAAGTTCTAAGTGACTCTTTCAAATTATATAGAAAATGTATACAAATTCTGTTTTATTTCTGAATGGCAGGTTTTAAAATATTTCATGAGATTTTGACAACGTCGGTGTTTTTCCGTTATATCATCTCTTATGTTGTTTTTGTCGTACTTCTTAAACATTAATCATTTAGGGTGTGTCAATAAGTGGGACCTTCTTATGTCTTTCATTGTAATATTTTTGTTCTCAAACCATAAGTATAGAAACAGAATGCAAAATGGGGTCTCAGGCTTGTGGGAAAAGGATGTTTGAAGCTGACTCATCAAACAGCTGAGCTCTGTGAGATGTGAAAATTCTGGCAGCTATACAAAAGTAGGGATATACTTGATGTTACCTCATAGAGATGGTTAAGACAGTAAAGTAATATATGCCTTTTAGTCATAAGAAGGAAAAAGGAGCAGAAAGCTTTACATCATCATTACTTGGCAATAGGTCAAGTAAGAAGTGGAAAACAAACTACCTTAACTATGGATATGTTTTAAATTAACATTATATAGATTTTGCAACTCTAATGTTAATTTTCAACATATCAACCTCTGAATTATGTATTTATCAGAAGGTATTTTTAAAGGAAAAAATATACAGATCGCTATTATATATATACACACATGTGTGTATGTTTATGTATATATTAGTAATTTAATTGAGCTCAAATATAAATAATTGAACTGAATCAAATATAGGAATATTAGAGCTGGGTGTATGGTTTTAGTTGTACAGAGCACGTGCTTAGAATGTGTTGGGACTCTGGAGTTAAAAAACAGCATCATGAGATTTTTAAAAAGGGATTACTAAGAAAAAAAAAAATCATTCTCAATTCCTGCTTCTGATGCCCAACCCTGGCCCCCTGGGCTTAGGCAATTTCCACTTTTTTTCATACATACCATGGACAGTGATGATCCATCTTAAGAATACATCTAGGAAGGAAGCATACGAAAATTCATACTAAAAAACTGTGACTTTAGTTTTTCATTATTTTACTGAACTTAAAAATATTCCCTTAAAACTAAACCTTATGAGGCAACCTAGAAACATCAGGTACCATGTGATATTCTGTAAGCACTTCCATGGGTGAACAGTCACAAGCTTTTACACTGTGAGTCAGTTCATTGCATCTAGCTCATTGGACCCGACCAAATGACATCGTATTATTCAGATGTGGAGATGACTTCTGGTACATTACAAAGGCCCACTTTAAACATCAGCTAAAAGCTGGAGAGCTGGCTCAGCAGTAAAGAGCACTGACTGCTCTTCCAGAGGTCTGGAGTTAAAATTCCAGCAACCAACTACAGACCTCACAAATAATGTAAGAATGAGAAACCCAGAAAGTAGCACAGCTTGTCTAAGTGGCTTGGATTAGTCAGGGTTTTAAACTAACTTCTCACACGAAAACAAGGATTAAAATGGAAGTGATGGCAGATAAAAACAATTATAGTATTTACTTCATTGATTTTTTTTTGTTTTCATATCAACATTGATAATAAAACCAAGAAACTATCATTGTAGTTTCTAATTCAAGAAGTAATCATATTTTACAAGGCGGTTGTGACCACTGGCTCCTAAACATTACACTAAGCATAGTACAGAAAGCATATTTAACGTTAAAATTCTATTCAAGTAGCAGAGAAACTCTTCTAGTATATTCTAGCTTACATAATCATTTATGATAGTTCTATATTAACAGCCAGTAATAGGAAAAGATGAAATGGTTTTGCTAAATCTGAAGAAGCATGTAATGTCTGTCTGTTACCTGGGTCCAGGGTGCAGCTAAAGGGAACAACCTGAGTGCACTCACCTGTCACATGCTGAGCAGTGATGGGCTCGGTCAGGCTTAATCAACTGACATTTTTCACAATATCGGATGGCTAGAGAGAGGAAAAAAGAGAAGAAACTCAAAGGTGTGTGGTGGTTTGAATAAAAATGGTCCCCAAAGGTCCACAGAGCGGGGCGCTATTAGGAGGCATGGCCTTAGTGGGTGTGGCTTTGTTGGAGGAAGTCTGTCACTAGAGGAAGGGTCTGGTGGCTCATTCATTACTGCTGCCTGGATCAGATACAAAACTGTCAGGTCCTTCTCCAGCACCACATCTGCCTGCATGACGATGCAATGCACCCACCATGAGGATAATGTACTGAACCTCTCAAACTGAAAAGCAGCAACAATTAATGTTTTCCTTTGTAAGAGTTGCTGTGGTTAAGATGTCTCTTCACAGCCATAAAACCCAAACTAAGACAATGTATAAGCTTAACTCACTTTCATCTTATTTTATTTATTTTTTATTTATTTATTTATTTATTTATTTTTTTTGGTTTTTCGAGACAGGGTTTCTCTGTGTAGCCCTGGCTGTCCTGGAACTCACTTTGTAGACCAGGCTGGCCTGGAACTCAGAAATCCGCCTGCCTCTGCCTTCCAAGTGCTGGGATTAAAGGCATGCACCACCACGCCTGGTTTAACTCATTTTTATAAAGCTTGATTTTTGAAATATACTCTGGAAACTGACAGTGATTAGTTTAGAAATACCAGAGTATACCAGAGAGCTTCTCAAAATGTCAAGAGAAAGGGAATCCTCTCAAAAGTTCTCAAACTAAATAAAGTAGATGCAAAGTAAGTGACTTGCAGAAGGCCAAACGCCACGATAAATAACAGAACCAGGCAAGAACTCCAGTCTAGAGTCCCAAGCCCAATGTTTGTTGATATAGCATGCACAGCTTGGGAATTCATAAACCCTCTGAAAGTATGGATGGGGGTTTAAAACATCTAATATATAGAACTACAATCACTGTTATAAACCAGTTATTTCAAGATTCTATATGAAAAAGGACTGTTTTAAATGACCTGCTGGAAATGAGGTTTGCTAAAACTTCATCATATACTGAGCTGCACACCCAGGTGTTCTAGACGTCATATCATTTCATATTTTTTTAAATATTTCTAGCAACTCAGGGATGTAGACAGTTACTCTCATGTTGACATGAAACTGCAACAGGACAAGAGGCAGGAGAATCAAGGGGCCTCTCCTCTTTGCTGGCTACAAATGAAGAAAACCTCACAAACAATAGTATGAACCATGTTTGCAGTCAAAAGTGCATGCTCTGACCTCGGCATGACCTACGTACAGTAAGAGTTTCTTTGGCTTTCTGACCTGTTTTAAATTTCTTTAGTCTGAAATCTGTACAAGGTACCTCATAAATCACATAATGATTTTATATATACATATATATATATAATATATATATATGTATATATAAAATATATATATATGTATATATAAAATCAATATGCCAAAACACCTTTACTTATTGTCTTAAAAAGGTTTTAACAATGTAACCTCAAAACCTAGCTGTTAAGACACAGAAAAGTAACTCCTTGCTGAGAAACCCACAGTAGCTCCTTCCTGTGCACACAAGTATCCTAAGCCTGCCTCTCCCTAGCACTAGTGTATAGCTATACTAAGTTTTAAAAGATTGTCTTTAACTAGGTGTAATGTGTGTTTATGTGAGTATATGCATATGGGTACAGGTGATTTCCCAGCAAACATGATGTTTGGTTTGATGCTGGGAAACAAATCCATAGGTCCTCCACAGAAGCAGCAGGAACACTTAACCCATCCTCCACCTTCTCTACAGCCCCATGAAACTAACTTTCTTTTTTTAATGTATGAGTGTTCTGCCTGAGGGTACTCCCACATGCTGGAAGAGGGGCATCAGATCCCTTTATAAATGATTGTGAGCCACCATGTTGTTGCTAGGAATTGAACTCAGCACCTCTGGAAGAGCAGCCAGCATTCGTTTTTTTTCTTAATTTAAATGTATTTATTTATTTTATGTAAGTACACTGTAGCTGTCTTCAGACACCCCAGAAGAGGGCATCAGATCTCATAATGGATGGTTGTGAGCCACCATGTGGTTGCTGGGATTTGAACTCAGGACCTCTGAAAGAGCAGTCAGTGCTCTTAACCACTGAGCCATCTCTGCAGCCCCAGTAGCCAGCATTCTTAACAGCTTGAGCCATCTTACCTGCAGGAACCTTTTTCTTAATAAACTCCAGCTCTGCTTTATCCTAACTCATCCTGAAATTCTGTGCATAAGTCATAAATCCTGGCTTGACCTTGAGGCCCCTGTGAGAACTCTTCAGACTGCACTGCTGGCAGCATCAAACTGCGGCTTCTGTGGCTACTAAGGTAACTTGGGCTTCAAATGTTTAAGTGACTTGCACAGCACTAGTAAAGAAAAAAATGAAGGCTTTATCTGCAAGAGAAGTGTTTATTCTGTACTGTAATAAGCTAGTTGTATCATTTATCATGTGTTGTCTGTGTGTGGTATGGTATGAGTGTTGTACACACGTGCATGGAGGCCAGGAGAAAGTCTTCCATTACCTTGACACAGGATCTCATCCTGAGCAGGAATCTTGCTGTTTTGGCCTAGGCGGGCTGGAGAGTGCTCTCAGGAAGTTTCTGTCCTCATCTTGCAGTGTTAAAGGGACACATTGCAATCCTGGGATTTTCACGTGGGTGTCAGAGATTCAAACTCAGGTCCTCATGCCAAGCACTCTTACCCACTGAGCCATGTCTCCAACCCACCATCTGTTTTCCATCTTTAAAATCCCAATATACCCCTTAAAATATTGCAGATAATTAAAACTTTTCTTGCAGCCGGGCGGTGGTGGCGCACGCCTTTAATCCCAGCACTCGGGAGGCAGAGGCAGGCGGATTTCTGAGTTCGAGGCCAGCCTGGTCTACTAAGTGAGTTCTAGGACATCCAGGACTACACAGAGAAACCCTGTCTTGGGGGGGGGGGGGGGGGAACCTTTTCTTGCTCTTTTTCATTTTGTTTTGTTTTGTTTTAATTAATTTATTTTATTTATGTGAATACACTGTCACTGTCTTCAGATACACCAGCAGAGGGCATCAGATTCCATTACAGATGGTTGTGAGCCACTATGTGGTTTTTGGGAATTGAACTCCGGACCTTTGGAAGAGTAGTCAGTGCTCTTAACCCCTGAGCCATCTCACCAGCCCTTGTTTTGTTTTTTGAGACAGAGCATACCTATGTAATAATGTAATTCATTATGTAAGACCAGGATAGCCTCATACTCTGTCTGATGGGATTAAAGGTGCGAACCACTAGACTCAGTTTAAAACTTTGAGTCAGGGTTTATACAAAGCCACAAAAGTAAGCTCCCTGATTGTGTGCTCTGTCCCTGAGAAGTTCATTTGGTTCCAAAATTAAAATACTTGAATTCAATTCCTGTTTCTTTACATACAGCCTTGTGATGATCTTGAACAAGTAATTCAACCTGTGTCCATAGGGATTCCAATTTGACATTATCTACTGCCATCCCGAGTCACAGCACAAGGACTCCCCCAGAGCGATCACAGTTGGTTTTCCTGCAGTCTGCCAGCATGCTATAAATGGACCAACTGTGTAGATGTTTATAACTGCACTCAAATGCCTGCAATATGCCTGACTCCATCCCAGCCCTCCAGTGGCCAAGGCAGGAGGATCTGAGTTTAAGGCTAGCCCATGCCTCTGTCAGGAAGTCTGGCAATAACTCCCATCATGTGTTCTGGTTTCTCTGCTGCTTTTAACTGGTTTCACAGCTTCCTGGGCTGGTTCTCATTATGGTGACAAGATTATCCCAGGTCTGTATCTTACTTTCTCATGTACACATGGGACTATAATATCTATCCCATGGGGTTACTATGAATTTCAATGAGTTCTGTACAAATCAGCACAAAGGAACCATTAAGCTGGTACTATCTTGTCTGAACCAATTAACAAGGTATATAATTTAGGATTTTTGTTTTGTTTTCTTTTCGAACAAGGTATATAATTTAAACAATTCCCTCTAGTATAGAGAGTGACCAGCTCAACAGCATCTCTGACTCCTCTCTATCAAAGAGTTAAACCAAAGTAAAGGGAATAATGTCTCAGCTGACTCTGAGGAGCAGTGTCCCAGAGGAAACAGGCAGGCTAGAACCAGGAAAATGAACTGGGCTTGTTAGGATTGCTATTGCTGTAATGAAATGCCTAATCAACACAACTCCAGAAGGAAAGGATTTGGATTACATTCCACATTGTAGTTCACTGAAGGATGTCAGGGCAGGAACTCAAGTATGGCTAGAACCTGGAGGCAGGAACTGATGTAGAGGCCATGGAGGGATGTTGCTTACTGGCTTGCTCCACCTGCTTTTTTATAGAACTGAGGACCACCAGCCTAGGAATGGAACCACTCACAATGGGCTGGGCCCTTGCCCACCACTAATTAAGAAAATGCTTTACAGGCTTGCCTGATCTCATTTTCTCAGTTGAAGTTCCCTCCTTTCTGATGATTCTTGTTTGTGTCATGTTGACATAAAACTAGCCAGCAGAGTTCATAGCTTGGCCTCAAGACTCCTATCTTGGTAAATTCTCTCCCCATTGTCTTTACTTCTCCCTATATTTCACACATTCTTGATTTCTTCTTTATACAGTGATATACAATAGTTAAATTTAAATCAGAACTTTCAAACGTAGTGTAGTAGGAACAGGATTTGAAAGCTCTAGCAGAGAACGCTGAGTGTTAGAATGAAAACCGGCAACAGGACAAACTAAAGCCAGATTCACATTGATCCCCTCTGAGAATCTGCCTTACATCTGAAATAGCACACAGAATGCAGTAGACAGGAAATTGTGGCCAGTCAAGTCAAGTACATCTATCCTAACAGAGACACACACATTTCAAACTCCTCTGCAAAGTCCAGCCTGCTTCTCTTACCTTTTGAAGCTGATGTGGTGTAGATAGGCAGGTCTCTTGCTGCTCTTCTCAAAATGTCTTGCTGTCTTTCTTGGCTGAACTCCTTCTCATAATGCTCCTTCTCAGAGTTTGACAAGTAGAACTAGATGGAGAGAGACAACGACTATATTTGTACTTCTTATCTAGTGTGCTTTGAAAAGGTTTTACCTGAAATGGGGGGAGGACCCCCAAATACTGTGCTTCATGAAAACAAAACTCATTTCGAACTTAACTTCGTGTACATTTTAACAAAAAAAACCTCACAGATTAAAAGTTTTAGTAATTCCTACTAATGATGGCTTAGGACAGGATCTCCATTATTTTTGCACCTTTGCCTTTTACAGGTGAAATTTAAATCCTTAATAAATCACTCAGTTAAAAAAATGTTGAGGGCTGAGAAATATGGCTTGGTGGTAGAATGATAGTCTACCAAATTTTTTTATAACAATTATATAAGTAAAATTAAAATAATTAAGCAACTATGTATATAAATAAGTACATATAACTAAGTAAATATGAAACATTTATAAATAAATGTAAATGTTACTGCCAAGTGTCTTTTTTCTCTACTTGCATGTATATATAAACATGTATATGTATGGTATATGTATGTGTTCAAGGTGGGTATATGCACAAGTGTGCTAATGCTCTGTTTGTGGGTATATGTGCACATGTGTAGAGGACAGAGATCAGTGCTAGGTGTTTTTCTCAATCACTCTCCACTCTACTTTTTGAGGCAGAGTCTCTTACTGGACTCAGCCCATCATTTTTTTGCTGGGATGGCTAGCCAATAAGCTTCCATGAATCAGGCGCCTGCCTTTCCTGCACCAATGCTGGGGATACAAATGTGATGTGCATATATTCAGTTTATATACTAAGGATGTGAATTCAGGTTTTGACTCAAGCACTTTACCAGCTGAGCCTTCCCCCCAGGCTGCTTTTTCCTTCTTTATTTCTCTGTGTAGCCATGGCTGTCCTGGAACTGGAGCTGCAGATCAGGCTAGCCTTGAACTCCTGCCTCTCCTGCCACATGCTGAAGACTACAGGCATGCAGCACCATGTCCAGCTCCCTCCACTCTTAAGATTTGTTTCACCTGTTCTTCCCCCAGTGCTCCAGAGCCATAGAGGAAGTGATGCAGATGCCCCTACTTAGGGCTGAGCGCTCAACAAATCGTTTCTTCTCAGCATTTCGACCAGTTATGAGTCTCTGCAGTAACTGCTACCACCCTATACAAAAAGCAGCTTCTCTGACCAGAGCTAAGTTGTAGAGAATTTAATTTTTACAAGGAAAGCCAAAAGGTTGCTATGCTCAAGTTACAGTGAAACCCCTGGCAGGGAGCCCCATGTTTGTCTTTCCAAATGCCTCACTGAAATTTAAAAAAAAAAAAAAAAAAAAAAAAAAAAAGCATTGGGGTTATTTGATTTTCTGGAGTCTAGCTTCTTGAGCTCTTCGTATATATTGGATATTAGTCCCCTCAGATTTAGGATTGGTAAAAATCCTTTCACAATCTGTTGGTGGCCCTTCTGTCTTATTGACAGTCTTATTGTCTTTTGCCTTACAGAAGCTTTGCAATTTCATGAGGTCCCATTTGTCAATTCTTGATCTTACAGCACAAGCCACTGCTGATCTGTTTAGGAATTTTCCCCCAGTGCCCATATCTTCAAGGCTTTTCCCCACTTTCTCCTCTATAAATTTCAGTGTCTCTGGTTTTATGCGGAGGTCTTTGATCAACTTAGACTTGAGCTTTGTACAAGGAGATAAGAATGGATCAGTTCGCATTCTTCTATATGATAGCTGCCAGTTGTGCCAGCACCATTTGTTGAAAATGCTGTCTTTTTTCCACTGGATGGTTTTAGCTCCCTTGTCAAAGATCAAGTGACCATAGGTGTGTGAATTCATTTCTGGATCTTCAATTCTATTCCACTGATCTACCTGTCTGTCACTGTACCAGTACCATGCAGTTTTTTTGTTTTTTTTTTAAATCACAATTGCTCTGTAGTACAGCTTGAGGTCAGGGATGGTGATTCCACCAGAGGTTCTTTTATTGTTGAGAATAGTTTTTGCTATCTGTAGTGGCTATCCCTGGTTGTCAACTTGACTATATTTGGAATGAACTACAATCCAGAATTGGAAGGCTCACCAGTGACCCTAACCTGGAGGCTTGGAAATAGAAGTTTCTGATCTTGATCTTGGTATGGAGATCTTGATAGCATAGCTGCTATGGATTCCAGAAGATTAAGACAGAGAGATCACCGAGCTCAAGATCATCTGGGATTAAAGGTGTGATGGCACACACCTTTAACCTGTTAAGGGTGTAATGGCACACATCTTTAATCTGGGTTACACCTTCTGCTGGAGATCATATAAGGACACTGGAAGAAGGGAGACTAGCTCTCGCTCCTTCACCTGTTTGCCGTGTGGGACTGAGTAACTGCTAGATCCTTGGACTTCCATTCACAGCTACTACTGAACCATTGTTGGAAATTGGACTGCAGACTGTAAGTCATCAATAAATTCCTTTACTCCGTAAGTTCTGTGACTCTAGAGAACCCTAACTAATACACTATCCTAGGTTTTTTATTATTCCAGATGAATTTGCAAATTGCCCTTTCTAACTCAGTGAAGAATTGAGTTGGAATTTTGATGGGGATTTCATTGAATCTGTAGATTGCTTTCTGCAAGATAGCCATTTTAACTATATTAATCCTGCCAATCCATGAGCATGGGAGATCTTTCTATCTTCTGAGATCTTCAATTTCTTTCTTCAGAGACTTGAAGTTCTTGTCATACAGATCTTTCACTTCCTTAGTTAAAGTCACACCAAGGTATTTTATATTATTTGTGACTATTGTGAAGGGTGATGTTTCCCTAATTTCTTTCTCATCCTGTTTATCCTTTGTGTATAGAAAGGCCACTGATTTGTTTGAGTTAATTTTATATCCAGCTACCACGCTGAAGCTATTTGTCAGGTTTAGGAGTTCTCTGGTGGAATTTTTAGGGTCACTTATATATACTATCATATCTGCAAATAGTGATATTTTGACTTCTTCCTTTCCAATTTGTAGGGCTGAGAAGCATCTGAAAAAAATGTTCAACATCCTTAATCATCAGGGAAATGCAAATCAAAACAACCTTGAGATTCCACCTCACTCCAGTCAGAATGGCTAAGATCAAAAATTCAGGTGATAGGAGATGCTGGCGAGGATGTGGAAAAAGAGGAACACATCTCCATTGATGGTGGGATTGGAAGCTGGTACAACCACTCTGGAAGTCAGTCTGGCGGTTCCTCAGAAAACTGGACATAGTACTAACGGAAGATCCAGCAATACCTCTCCTGGGCATATACCCTGAAGATGTTCCAATTGGTAATAAGGACACATGTTCCACTATGTTCATAGCAGCCTTATTCATAATAGCCAGAAGCTAGAAAGAACCCAGATGTCCCTCAACAGAAGAATGGATACAGAAAGTGTGGTACATTTACACAATGGAGTACTACTCAGCTATTAAAAACAATGAATTTATGAAATTCTTGGGCAAATGGATGTATCTGGAGAATATCATCCTTAGTGAGGCAACCCAATCACAAAAGAACACACATGATATATACTCATTGATAAGTGTATATTAGCCCAGAAACTTATAATACCAAAGATACAATTTGCAAAACACAAGAAAATCAAATAGAAAGAAGACTGAAGTGCAGATACTTAATTTCTCCTTAGAATAGGGAATAAAACACCCATGGAAGGAGTTACAGAGACAAAGTTTGGAGCTAAGATGAAAGGATGGACCATCCAGAGACTACCCCACCCGGGGCTCCGTCCCATAATCAGCCACCAAACCCTGACACTATTGCATGTGCCAGCAAGATTTTGCTGAAAGGACCCTGATATAGCTATCTCGAGTGAGGCTATGCCAGTGCCTGGCAAATACAGAAGTGGATGCTCACAGTCATCTATAGGATGGAACACAGGGCCCCCAATGTAGAAGCTAGAGAAAGTACCCAAGGAGCTCAAGGTGGAACAACAACATCAACTAACCAGCACCCCCAGAGCTCGTGTCTCTAGCTGCATATGTAGCAGAAGATGGCCTTGTCGGCCATCATTGGAAAGAGAGGCCCCTTGGTCTTGCAAACTTTATATGCCCCAGTACAGGGCCAAGAAGTGGGAGTCGGTGGGTAGGGAGAGCAGGCAGGGGGAGGGTATAGGGAACTTTTGGGATAGCATTTGAAATGTAAATAAAGAAAATATCTAATAAAAAAGAAAGCTTCAAAAAAAATAGCATTGCTCACACTCATTGTTTAAAATTTTTTTTTCTTTTAATTATGTGTAGGTGTGTGCCTGCATGTGGGTGAATGCATGTTAGTGTAGTGTTAGCAGAAGACACCGGATCCCCTGGGGCTAGATTATAGACTTTTTTTTTTTTTTCTCGAGACCGGGTTTCTCGGTATAACCTTGGCTGTCCTGGAACTCTCTCTGTAGACCAGGCTGGCCTCAAACTCAGAGATCCACCTGCCTCTGCCTCCCAGATTAAAGGCGTGCACCACCACGCCTGGTGACTATAGACTTTTCAGATACCATCTCTCATGGGTTCTCAGTACCAAACTCAGGTCTTCTGGAAAAGCAGCCAGTGCTCTTATCTGCTGAGTCATCTCTCCAGCCCCATTGGTTTTTTTTTTTTTTTTTCATTTTTTAAAAGGCAAGTACCTGTGCTATATTCTCTTCAGACTCACCAAGGTTCATCACCTTATGAATCTCCTTTCCCCAATGAGATACTCCTTTCACAGGTGTCTGTTTGGGGGAGGAGCTTAAAAATAGTTTTCATAAAATACATTATCATATATTCTTGTCCCTCCCAACTCCTATGTCCTCCCTCCCAATTCTCTACTGACTTCATGTCACTTCATTTCTCTCAAAAAACAAAAACCCCAAAGCCAAAACTCAAAACAAACACAAAAAAAAAAAAAAAAAAACTAAAAAAAACAAAAAAACACAAAAACCCCAAACCTCAGCAACAACAACAAAATACCCTCCCCACCCCCCAAAAAAACCCCATGGAGTCCTCCCTCTAGTTTATTTCTTTTGAGACAGGATCTTAGCCTGGCAGTGGTGGCACACGCCTTTAATCTCAGCACTTGGGAGGCAGAGGCAGGTGGATTTCTGATTTCGAGGCCAGCCTGGTCTACAGAGTGAGTTCCAGGACAGCCAAAGCTATATAGAGAAACCCTGTCTTGAAAACCAAAAAAAAAAAAAAAAAAAAAAAAAAAAAAAAAAAAAAAAAAAAAAAAAAAGAAAAGAAAAAGAAAAAAAGAGACAAGATCTTGCTATGTATCCCAGGCTGGCCTAGAACCAGCTATGTAGCCCACACTAGTCTTGAATGTATAATCCTCTTTCTTTTCCTTTCCCCGTGCCACCAAGACATCAAATGGGTCCATTTCAAGTACTGAGTGAGTTCCAGGACAGCCAGGGCTATACAGAGAAACCCTGTCTCGAAAACAAACAAACAAACAAAATCAAGGGCATTCCCTCTCTTCCATGACTTCTTGTAACTAGGAATTTCTACATTTTTAAAAACCAAGTCTGACAGTTTTGCTTTTTAAAACTAAGAATAACTTAGACTTGTTTTTCTTTTTTAATCATGTTTCAGATTTTAATAATAGTGACCCTTCTTTTTATTGTTTTTTTGTTTGTTTGTTTTGTTTTTGTTTTTCGAGACGTGACCCTTCTTTTTAAAAGGTCAAAGACTCATTAACTAGAATTTCCCATAGTCCCACATAAGGAACACTTTGATCTATGCTAACTCAAACAGGGAACTGTCCCATCACTGCTAAGAGTGATGGACTATACATACTGTTATAAATAAGACAACAGCTTGGGCTCAGGAAACCATGACTGTAAGAGGTAAGGAAATTTTCATATTACACATTAATGGCAAAGACAGATAGCCTGTATTCTCTGGAATCTTTCCCTAGCAACCACTAAGGTGAATACTCCACTAAGGTGAATACTCCACTAAGGTGAATACTCCACTAAGGTGAATACTCCACTAAGGTGAATACTCCACTAAGGTGAATACTCCACTAAGGTGAATACTCCACTAAGGTGAATACTCCACTAAGGTGAATACTCCACTAAGGTGAATACTCGAGCTTTTACTAGTGCTTTCACTACTTACCAAACCTCAACCAGACAGTGGATTAAGAATTAAGAACATCTTCCTAGGCTATACAGCATGACTTGAGCAGAAAGAGCAGTCAGAGAAGATGTAGACAGTTTTACTTATGGTGAATGTCTACACAAACTTTCCTATGCCTCCTAGACTCCACACTTTCAGGAAGAGAAGTGAAATCTCATGGTATGATGTTCAATAATTACACTGCACAGCCTCTGACCAGGTGTCTGCAGTTCCTCTGGACTGACCCATCTAGCCTGCATCAGGATTCCAGACCTCAGCTCGACTGCACTTTTACCCATCATCACTATTTTTCCTTTAAGAATTAAGGTCAATGAAAACTTTCAGATACCATAATATACAATGTTCAATACTATTGACTGTAATCTAAATTAAACTAAGAGATGCCTTTATTAGCTTAAATTCAATGTTCAAAAAATTCCACTTAAATATGTAAATGAATCAAGGATGGTTCTGCATGAATTTAGCATGCACAAAGTCCTGGGTTCAATCCCCAGCAACAAAATAACTAAGAATAGATTTTTACATCATTATTGTTTTAAAGGGGTAGTTATGCTCAGGATCATCTCAAACTCCTGCATTCAAGCATTCCTCCTGACCCAGTTGCCTGTGTCGCCAGACTATAAGCTCACTCAGAGTCTAACCATAAACACATATTAAATACCAATTAAGAAGCCAGGCATAGCAAGCAGGACACACCTTTAACATTCAGGAGGCAGAGACAGGCAGATCTCTGAGTTGAGGGTAGCCTGAGCTAAAGAGCAAATTCAGAGCAGCCAGAGCTACACAAAGAATCTCTGTCTCCCAAATGCAAACAGCAGCAGGAAGACATCATGGTTGAGGAGGTAGCTCGTTCAGTGAGTGATTAAGAACATCTACTGTTACTGCAAAGGACCCGAGTTTGGTTCCCAGCACCAGCACACCAGCTTACGACTGTCACTGACTCTAATCTTAGAAGATTTGGCACCCTTTTCTGAACTTTCACCAACACCAGACATATGTGCAGTGCACATTCATACCTGCAGCATAATGCTCATACACATAAAATAAAAATAATCAACAGCTAAGCACTATTTCAAATGACACAGCTCTAAAGATGAATAAAAAGAAATCCTGCCTTCAAAACAAAGAATTATAAAATAAAAATCAGTGCAATAGCGTTACAGGAGCTATCAGGTTGCTGGTGGATAAAAGATCTCCCAGCAGAGGACTTTGTGCACTAAAGTATCTGCACCTGCCAGGCCAGGTGTGTCCACTAGTGCAGTAACTGCATGGCTGACAGATCTGATGCCCACTCAGAGGGAATCCATTCCTAGTAGTAAATCTAGATAAATGCCCACAGCTGACAGGTAGAGCAGGGATGACAACATACACCACCGCTATTACTGTTGTTTGCCAAACGGATGACATGGTGCCAAACGGCCTTATAAATACTTATGTCTTTATCCATACGGTATTGCTGCACTCTCAGCACTGGTTAGAAGCTTGTTTGCAGTGGCTGATGGTTAATGCAGAGACTTATAATTGGACAAAGCACTAAGAATACGTGACTGTTGACAGGTCAGCTTTAAACACATCTCCATCATACCTTCCAAGGCTCAGGAAGCATTGTGGAGGCTGTGGGGGCAGAAAGAATGTACGAATGAAGGACAGGATGATGAAACACTGGACATGAGATGGCCACTGTTACTCATGGGCTCATGGTTACCTGTGCAAGACTGCGTCAACATCCCATTACAGACAGGCAAAAAGCTCATAAGGCCCTACCCTAGTTGAGGAGATGGCACATAATGGCTACCAGGGATGGGAGAATCATTTTTCTTCAGTGGTGTGGCTACTTTAGTTGCTCATGCTCCAGTAAATAACATACCCCATGTTCAGGCAGATCATCCTAATCCAACTCAGTGAGTCATAATCTCAGTCTCAAGCTCTCTCTCTCTCACACACACACACACACACACACACACTCACTCACACACACACACTCACACTCACACACTCTCACACACATACTCACACACACACTCACTCACACACACTCACACACACACACACACACACACACAGTCATGCATACACACACAGAAAAAAAGTTTAGAGGTTTGGGGAAGAAGATAATGGGGGGCCGAGTATGATCAAAATACATTATATACATATATAAAACCATCAACATTTTTTCTTAATTTATCTTAATCTTTATTTTAAGGTAAGATTTCAAGAAAGATTCTTGGAGATGGAGGTGGTGGTGGTAGAGACCATAAAGGGGATATTTATCATAAAAATAAAGGGGAGTTTTCCAGAAAGACAAAGGAAAAAGAATATTGGCAAAGGGGACAATGAGAGACAATAGGGTGTGAAAATAGCCTGGTGCTGGAATAGAGCTACCTTTCAAAGGCAATAAAGGTAATAAGATTATATGCTGGCTCACAGAGTAAAGCTGGTGTGTTAGTTACATGTGAGTGAACATCATCTCTCTCTCTCTCTGTCTCTCTCTCTCCTCTTATTATTTTTTTTTCCCTGAGACAGGGTTTCTCTGTGTAGCCCTGGCTGTCCTGGAACTCACTCTGTAGACCAGGCTGGCCTCGAACCCAGAAATCCACCTGCCTCTGCTTCCCAAGTGCTGGGATTAAAGGCATGCGCCACCACCACCCGGCTGAACATCATCTCTTATCATGGAGTAGACTGGCAATCTCTGTACACTTCCAACCAGAAAATGGTGGGCCCAATTTTCCTTTTAGAAAGGACAACATATTTTGCTGGGCATAGGGCTCATGTTTACAGCCCAGCACTTGGCGGACTGTGGTAGGAAGTCTACCTTGAATATAAGGCCCCTTGGGTTACAGAGAAAAGCACTGTTTCAGAACCATTACAGAAACAAAACAAGAAAAGAAAGTAGGCAGCCATCCTTCTTGAGGAGATGGTCAAGCAGCTACCCTCATCTGTAGCCACCTACCCTCTCACCATTCTTTCAGGTTTTAATCCATCTGCCTATTGTACAGAAACGGGCCTGACTTACACAATGGGGACACTAGAGGAAACAACAAAGATTTTCCCTACAGGAAGCCCAGTAGGAAGGAGACTTCCAAACATCTCAGAGGGACTCCAAGTCCTAAGGAGAACACTGTGGACACCACCTAACAGGAGTTTTTTTCCTCCCCAGAGTAATTTTACCTAGCTCTGCTAGGCCATATCACTCTTTTTCTAATGTTACTTCAATTTTCTAAATGTATTATAATCTTTCTGCCACATGCTTACTTAACACCTGACTCTAATATAAAGGCCAGGTCTATCTGATTTTCCTGTTTAATCTTTAAACCCAGCAGATCAGAAGCAAGACAGGTACTTAGTGTGTACCTAATGATTGGAAAGAAAATAATTCCAGTTTTTATAACTTCACTCCCGTAAAAAAATTAGGTTTTGCCTTTTTTTTGTTTGTTTTGTTTTGTTTTGTTTTTGAGACATGGTTTCTCTGGGTAGTCCTGGCTGTCCTGGAACTCACTTTGTAGACCAGGCTGGCCTCGAACTCAGAAATCCTCTTGCCTCTGCCTCCCAAGTGCTGGGATTAAAGGTATGAACCACTATATCCTGCCATGTGCTATATTTTCAAGTCATCACTACTAAGAACTGGTTAATTTGGTCTTTTTAAATATAAAATACTATGAAATGGATATAAGTTGGTAATATAACTTTAAGGACTAATTATTACCAAATGCTTTAAGAACGCATCTCAGAAACCAATAGGTTTGATTTATGGTTTACTTCTCACTCAAAACAAAGGCATCCAAAAGTAAAAGTAGACAATAGCTTATGCAGCCTTCCAATCCTAAGGGACATAACACTGCCTTACCTGTAACCACACTAAACAATAGGCCCAGGAAACACAATGTCATCTACTATAACAGAACAATAATAGTGATACAACATAGATGAACCCTACAATTAGAATGTTAAAGATGAGCCAGACACACAAGCACTTACAGAAACAAGAGAGAGGAGTCTATACACAAGGAAAGCAGAGGAGAGAGTTCCTGTGAGAGGGCTGGGAAGATATGGAATTATTTTCTTTCCAATCATTAGGTACACATCTAAGGATGACGGAGGGCTGGGAAGATTCTGTTCCCTCAACTGGCATAGATGATTGTTAACATATGTATTTAATTTTAGTGAAATCTTTTGTTTGTTTTTGAGGCATGGTCTTTTTATTAAGTAGCTCAACTGCCCTGGAAGTTGCTATGTAGACCAGGCTGGCTTCAAACTCAGAGATCCACTTGCCTCTACACCTCAAAGCTGGGATTAAAGGATAACATCCACCACCACTACCCCATCATGTGCTAACTTGTTTTATGTCAACTTAACACAAGTTAGAGTTATCTGAAAGAAGGGAAACTCAATTGAGAAAAATGTCACCCTAAGATCTGGCTGCAGGAATTTTTCTTAACTAGTGATTGAAGGGAGGGCCTAGCCCATTGTGAGAAATGCCATCCCTGGGCTGGTGGGTCCTGAGTTCTGTAAAAAAGCAGGTTGAGCAAGTCATGAGGAGAAGCAAGTAAGCAAGCAGCACCCCTCCATGGCCTCTACATCAGCTCCTGCCTCCAGGTTCCTGCCCTGCTGAGTTCCTGTCCTGACTTCCTTCTATGAACAGTAATGTGGAAGTGTAAACCAAATAAACTCTTTCTTCCCCGAGTTGCTTTGGTCATGGTGTTTCATTACAACAACAGTAACTCTATCTAAGACATCTGGCCTAGTTTGTAAATCTTATCAAATGTACACTTAGGACTTTTTTTTTTTGTATATAGATTGTCTTTGAAAGTATGAAGTGAAAGTTGGTATTTTAAACTATATGGTCTACAATTTTTAACAAATTTTGAAACATTAACATGAGGGAAAACAATATTATTATCATAATATATGACTATTAATCCTGAAGCAGGAATATGTTAAAATGTCAGTCCTCACATGTATCCCACAGAGACATGAATCATTTTCTGACAAGAAAACTGATGCTCAGAATTAGTGTGTTGAAGAGAGAGAGAAAAAAAAAAATCAAACTCAAACAATTTTAACTCGTGTGT
Organism: Mus minutoides; assembly: GCA_902729485.2. Taxonomy (NCBI): domain Eukaryota; kingdom Metazoa; phylum Chordata; class Mammalia; order Rodentia; family Muridae; genus Mus; species Mus minutoides. The sequence continues at coordinate 215,657 of LR750047.1, forward strand.
GTGTGTGTGTGTGTGTGTGTGTGTGCACTCCCGCACACATTTGCACTCCCACACGCTTGTGGATGTACATGCTGTTTGTTTGGGGTCTCACTATGTCCAAGGATGGCTTTAAATTTGCAATCCTCCTGTTGAAAGCTATATTAATATAAGTGTGCCACCATTATGCCCAGCCTACAGAAGAATCTTGATCACCTTGCTATACTAGATTTCAGGGAGGGAAGAATTCATTTGTGTCAAGGCAAGAGAGGTATCGGTTGCAAAATCTACTGCACCTAAATGTTTGCCTATATTACTATTACCTATATATCTTCCAAGCAGAGAAATGCAGTCACAGCAAGATAAACCTTGAATAACTGTTTTCCACAGCGACACATCCTTTAGATACAGCACATTTGTTCATGGCTGAGAAAATATGCTGAGTTCCTAAGAACCAGCTCTACTTACCTAACTGAATTCTGACCCTAAAACTTTTTAGTGTTTAAGAAAATTCAGCATGCCAGAAACTATTAGTATAAGTAAACATTTCCTACACTGTCAGTAGGTTGTGCTGAGAACAAGCCAATGACTCACAGTCACATTACCAAGGAATTTTACAAATGGAAACAGAACAAGTGTTTCATGCAAGGTTTTAACACAATAAGACAAGGGAATATCATTCCATAATCAGTTAAAGCATTTGACAATTTACCAACCGAAAATTTACCTCTTTGGAAGGGCTAGCAGGAGATGTGAATATTGTCATCCAATAAGACCATACAAACATAACAAAGAACAGATGGAAAGCCACAAGGTAAACAACGGTCTTTCCTGGTAAATAAAAACAAACAATATTTCATTGAGTCCAGGGGAAAAGAAAAAAGCATTACATTAAAACAGTACTTGGGTCATGAGATCTGATTTAATAAAAACTTTTATTTAAATATCAAATATATTAACTTCTTTACTATATAACATTAAGAAGATATTAAGAAATACTCAGTTCTTGTATTTCAGAGTATAAAATAAAATTTACTTATAAACCATAAGATTATGGGTAAAGGCTACATTTGGTGAGACTTGATTACATTCAGTTGCTGAGGATCTCAGATAAAAACATCTTTGAACACCTTCTGAGGTCTGGTGTAGTCTGTGTGTCACCATGCCCAGTTGGGTTTGATTGATTTTTAAAGATTTATTTATTTATTTATTTACTTATTTATTATAAGTACACTGTAGCTGTCTTCAGACACACCAGAAGAGGGCATCAGATCCCATTACAGATGGTTGTGAGTCACCAAGTGGTTGCTGGAATTTGAACTCAGGACCTCTGGAAGAACAGTCAGGGCTCTTAACCACTGAGCCGTCTCTCCAGCCCTGGGTTTGAATTCCTAAAATAAAGTTTTTTGACAGGCTGGCCTTGAACTGACTATGTAGGCCAAGGTGGCCTGGAATTCATGACTCTCCTACCTCTGCTTCTACGTGAGGACAGCTAAAGAGTATTAGTGTAACACATGTGTGCCCATAACTGGCCATGATTGTAACTTTAAGTATTCCTTAAATGTTAATTTTTTAATAACTTTTAAATTATTTAAAAGGACCCATCACTATGAACCAGGAGAAATTGGAATAGAAAGTTAAAATGTTTTTACTATCACCAAAAATAATGAAACTTGAATAACTCAATTCCTGTCTAGGTTAGAATCAACATAGGAAATGAAAAAAGTTTCTACGTTGAGTTTCTGCTCTAATCTTTCCCAAGGAGATTAGGGTCACATGTGACACATGGGACTCCAACGATCAACTTGCTGATATGGTATTAACCTTGTGTTGTGTTCTTTCTATTTGAAGCAAGTAGGATTGGCTTTTATAAGACACGAGAACCACGGACTAGGGATGAACTCTTTTTGGTGTGAAGTGTTCCATCTATATACCCTGAAGATAAGTTTGAACTTTCACTCATTTTTAAAGTCAGATTAAATGCCATTTCTTCCACAGAAGTCCTCTCCTTTCCCAGAGCTAACTCTTCACAGGCATGTCCACCAGGCCCAGTTTATATGACTATTAAAAGGTAAACTTCTAGTCACATATTGAAGTGGGCTGGCAAGATGGTTCAGCGGGTAAGCACACTCACTAGACAGAATTTGGCCACTCAGGAAGGTGAGAAGCAACCCGCAGAAGTTCTCCTCTGACCTACTCATGTGCATGTATGCATACACACACACACAATGTGAAAAAAGAAATATATAAAGTAAAATCATTACAAAAAAAAATCAAAGTTCTTGAAGGGGTTTGCAGCCCCATAGGAGGAACAACAATATGAAATAACCAGTAACCCCTAAAGCTCCCAGGGACTAAACCACCAATCAAAAACACATGGTGAGACTCGTATCTCTAGCTGCATAAGTAGCAGAAGATGTCCTAGTCTGTCATCAATGGGAGGAGAGACCCTTGGTCCTGTGAAGGCTCTATGCCCCAGTGTAGGGGAATATAGGGGCCAGGAAGGGGGAGTGGATGGGTTGGGGAGCAGGAGGAGGGGGGAGGGAGGAAGGGAGAGAGGATAGGGGTTTTCAGAGGGGAAATTAGGAAAGGGGATAACATTTGAAATGTAGATAAAGAAAATATCTAATTTTTTAAAATGCAAAAAAAAAAAAACCAAATCAAAGCTCTAAGAAAAATCTAAATCTATAAATCAAAAAGTCTATATTCAAAAATCACCTATAACTCAATGTTTCTTATAAGATAGCCTTTAATAAGGGGAAGAAAGAAAAAAATATTCTTTAAGACATAGAAAAAAAAACCCTTGGGTTGGAGAGATGGCTCAGAGGTTAAGAGCACTGACTGTTCTTCCAGAGGTCCTGAGTTCAAATCCCAGCACCCACATGGTGGCTCACAACCATCTATAATGAGATCTCATGCCCTCTTCTGGTGTTTCTGAAGACAGCTACAGTTTACTTATACACAATAAATAAATAAATTTTAAAAAAAAGAAAATAAAAACACCTTCAAGAATATCAATACATATGAGAACTCTGAAAAAAATAACGTCAAGACTGAGCAGATGGTATATGCCTATGACACTGGCATTTGGAGATTGAGCATGTTTTGTCTGTAACGTTACCATTTGAAGGCAAAGGCAGGTAGATCTAAAGTTCAAGATACAAAGCAAGTTCTGGAAAGCCTGAACTATACAAAAGACCCTGCCTTAAAATATACAAAGCAAAATCTTCAGAAATTCTCTGCATTTTGTATCTATACTATAAACATACAAAAAATAATAATGAGTTGAAGAAAGAAAGACAGGACTACCAAGACCAAATCTATGGTTCTTCTATTGCTGAAAATTAGACTGAAGAGCGACTTCAAATAACCAGGACTACCAAGGCCAAATCTATGGTTCTTCTATTGCTGAAAATTAGACTGAAGAGCGACTTTAAATAACCAGGCATGATCATTCCTGGTAATAAGAATAAGTATTAAGCTGGGCGGTGCTGGTGCTGACCTTTAATCCCAGCACTGCGGAAGCAGAGGCAGGCAGATCTGTAAGTTCCAAAACAGCCAGGACTACACAGAGAAACCTTGTTTTGAAAAACCAAAGAGAAAATAAAATAAATCAATGTTAACAAGTGTTAACTGTTCAGCTGTTTTAAAATCTTCTGGGTTTTTGCATGTTAAAATCTAATTTTAGTTTTGAAAGTTTACTTCAATGATACTCCTAAAGTTTTCTTTAATGCTAGTGAAAGTCTTTTTAGAAAAGATCTTTCCCGCTAGGTGTTATTTGACTGGCCATTATAAATTCTTTTATTCCCTTGATCTAATAATACAAATTTCAAGTCTGGTTATTTGGTTAAGTATCTGTGACTAATAATGTGCTATTTAAAAAAAAAAATCTATGGAACAATGGAACCACTCATAGCATTTAGGCATTATGAAAGCTCTCCCCTCAGCCCCGTGAAGACTGATATTGGAACTGAAACAGACAGAGTTCTGAAGAACACATAAAGCAGAAATGCCTGCATTTACACAGAGTAAAGTACTAGGAGCCTTACACAACCATGGCTATGCTACCCAGTTAAAATACTGTATACCTGGGAGGAAACAGAGTTCTCGCTCCTTTTAATTATTTTTAAGATAAGTATTCCCTTTTAGGAAAACAAAAACACTTTATTTACTACTAAATAAAAAGTACATGGTTACAACTGAGAGTCTACTTGAAGTTAAGATGAAGAGTGTCTTACCTTTTTCTCCTGTTTTGGAAATAGTAGCTAGAACAGAAAAAAAAATTGAAATAAATATACTTCATACATGAAGTTTATTTCAGGTTGAATATTTATCTTAATTTCATTTTCATAAAACTTTAACAATATAACTACTTAAAATTTCTAGACCTCTTTAAACTTCAGGTGTGTTGACAGAGCTCTTTAGTGCTTTCCTTCATCTTACAGCCAAACAGGATTATTCTCTTTATTAGACTACAGCACATATTACCAACCTCCGTCTGAAAACTGTATTCAATATAAGTTTCTTTGAGCCTGGAAGATGATTCAGTTAGTAAAGTACTGACTGCAAATACACAGGGATATGTGCTTAATCTCCAGCACCAGAGTGCTAGAGGTGAGCATGTATAATCCTAATTCTGAGTATATAGTTACAGTAGATCTCTGGGTGGCCAGGCAACCTAGCCTAATCAGTGGTATTTAGGATAGGGTAGGGTGTGTGTGTAATAAGTAGACACAGCTGGACATGGTTGGATGGGAAGAAAGGACATAATATAAACAAAGGTGGACAGTTCCTGAGAGAAGACATCCCAGAGTGATTTCTGACCTACACACACATGTACAAATTTCCTTTTAACTGATGCACAGTGATCATACCTATTTAGGAAAAGAGTATATGATGTATGAATGGATCTAAGAGATGGAAATTACAGAAAGCCACAATTGGTCAATATGCAGAGAAGAGCTAATCATGGAGTGCTTATCCAATTAATACACAACACAACCCTACAGCTAAGGCTCAGAGCACATTTCAGAAGAGGGAGAAGGAAGACTGTTAGAGCTGGAGGACCAGACACAATAACAAACTCTTATAGCAAGTCAGAATTCACATCATCACTGCCAATGACACACACACACAGCTGGGATAAATGGATATGAGGCAGGCAAACACGGGTTATTTAGCCTAGGAGTGTACTTGGTTTGGGTTATGTACAACATTTTATAATAATGCACTTGGCAGCCTAGCTCCTTCACCTGTGCATTCTATGCTCACACATTCCTCTCCTAAAAGTACACCTAGCAATCATTGACCCTCCCCCCATTCAAGCTAAACAAACTTAGTTTCTATTCAAATGTATTCCTAATATATCTAAGTAAGAATAATTGAAGAGCCAGTCTGGTCTGAACTGGTTTGGGTGCATGCTCTGACCCCTAGGAAAATCCACTATTTACTATCTTATGCTTATATAACGTTAGGTATGCATACAACTAAAATCTCAGATGTACTATGGGAGAGGACATAAATACAGAAAATAGCCCGTCACCACAACAGAGAACACCCTCACCATGCCCCACAGCAACCAAATAACTCTTGAACCCCATAAACAGAAGGCCCAAGTAAGTGGGCCCTTTAGTATTCAGTCATGTGATCTAGTGTCAGTTCTGACAATGCACCATCACTATAACAATCTGCACCATCACTCTTATTTCTCTTTGAATAAAATGATCTTGCTACTTTTACAGATTTGTTGAGTCCAATTTCAAATGTTCAGGTAAGAGGTGGGAAACAGCCAACCCCAATCAGACAGGTAAGCACCTACTCAGGAAGACAATCACCCTCAGCGCATCCCCAGCCTTCTAGCTAGAAAGGCACAACAGGTTTTAGCTACTTTAGATATGGATTTCCATACATTCTTTCTTAAAATAAATAAATGAATAAATACGCCTCCTTGATGGCTCAGAGGTTAGGAGCACTGGCTGCTCTTCTAAGGGTTCAGTTCCCAGCATCCACATGGCAGCTCATAACCATCCATCACTGCAGTGCCAGGGGATCGGACACCCTCCTGGCACTGCATGCATGTGGTGTATAAACACACATGCAGACAAAACATCAATACACAACAGTATTTTCTCAAGCCTCCTTGGCTTTGGTTAGTTTTATATTTATCTTATGAATTGATGTGGGGAAAACAGATATCTTCATACTACTATCTTAGATTCCATGAATATGCTGTCTCCATTTTAGATTTCTATCCCACCAGTATACTTATTAGATTCATTCCTAACCTTCTGTTTTTGATGTTATTAGAAAAACTATTGCTAGAAATACAAAGAAGTTTTACTGATCTTCTACCTTATCTTGCTAAACTCATAGTTTAGTTTTAGTGGCTTTTTTTGAGAAGCCATTGGAATTTTCTAGTAAATGATAGTCTAGTATGTCAACAGGTCACATCCTTTTCTCTTGGTGATGAACTTCTACAGTTTATGTACTTTAAAATACTATTTTGTGCATATGAGTGTTGTCTTTGCATTATGTCTATGGACCACATGCATACCTCATGTCTTTGGAGTTGGAAGTGTGCATGGTTGACTGTGTTCATGTGGGTACTGTGGAGACTGGCTCTGAAGAGCAGTACTCTAAGTACTGAGCCATCTATCCAGCCCGCTATCTATGCCTTTTTTGTTTCTGTTTAAAACAGAGTCTATCTAGTCTAGGACTAGGCTGTCCTGGAACTCACTGTATAAACCAGGCTGGCCTTGAACTCAGAAATCTTCCTGCCTCTGCCTCCCAGGTGCTGGGATTAAAGGCCTGTGTATGCACTTTTTAAAAAAAAATGTATTTATATGAGTACACTGTAGCTCTCTTCAGACACACCAGAAGAGGGCATCAGATCCTATTAAAGGTAGTTGTGAGCTATGGTGTGGTTGCTAGAAGTTGAACTCAGGACCTCTGAAAGAGCAGTTAGTGCTCTTAACACTGAGCCACCTCTCCAGCCTGTGTATGCAACTTTAAAGATAAAACAGCTCAGAAGTCTACACTGATGTTTTTAATTATAATTGATGCCTACAGTTTCTGTTTTTCAGACAGGGTTCTCCAGTGGCCCAAGCTGACTTTGAACACTCTGCATGGCTGAGGACAAATACTGAAATTTGAGGTAAGCACTGCCACATTCTGTTTATAACATCCTCTTTACAAACTGATCTCAAATTGTCCCAAATGTAGCCAACAAGAGCCCTTACAAGGTCTACACTTACAGCCTTTACTTTTTTTTTAAATTATTTTGTACATGAGCTTGGGGGCCAGGAGGTCAGAGGACAGTTTGCAGGATTCAGTTCTCTCCTTCCATCTTGTGGGACCCAGGGAATGAACTCAGATCAGCAGGTTAGGAGCAAAGGGTCTTTGACCTGCTGAACCATCACCAGCCTAATAAGTTTTTATTCTCTCCTACTCCCCAGTATTTGGGAGGCAGAAAGTAGATCTCTGTGAGTTCAAGGCCAGCTTACTCTACACAGTTGAGTTCCAGGATAACCAGGACTATGTTGAGATCCTGTCGCAAAAAAAAAAAAAAAAAGTTTTACACTGTGTGTATGAATGTGTTTATATGGGTGTGTATGTAGATGGCCTGCAGAGCCCAGAAGATGGCACCAGTTCCTCTGGAGTGGTTACAGGCACCAGAGAACTGCCCAACTTGATGCTAGGAACTAAACTCAAGTCTTCGGTAAGAGCAGTATGCACTCTTAACCAGTGAGCCATTTCTCTAGTCCATAATGTTTAGATTTACTTTTATGTAAATGCTTGCCTGACTTAGGTATATGCACCACATTCATGCCTGTACCTGTGGAGGCCAGAAGGCATTGATCCCCGAGAACTAGAGTTAGAGATGGTTTTGAACCCCATTTGCTGTTCTTGTAGAGGACCTAGGTATATTTTCTATCACCCAAATACTCTTTAACTGCTGGACCAGCTCTCCTTTGTTTTGACCTGGTATTTGTATTTGCTTTCTTTTTTTTTGGTTTTTTTTTTTTTTTTTTTTTGGTTTTTCAAGACAGGGTTTCTCTGTATAGCCCTGGCTGTCCTGGAACTCACTTTGTAGACCAGGCTGGCCTCAAACTCAGAAATCTGCCTGCCTCTGCCTCCCAAGTGCTGGGACTAAAGGCGTGCGCCACCACTGCCTGGCAGCTTTCTTTCTTGAGATTCAGGATTCTCAAGGACATAAAGCATGATAATTAATCAGAATGCCTTACAATGTTCATCCAAGAATTTTCAGATAGACCAGCAATACTGACACTGAGAACAAAATTAAACCTCTCCCTATTGTTGCCCAGTGCAGGGGTGGCTGCTTCAAGATTCAGCTTCACAAAAAACCCATGACAGTGGTGAAGGAAGACACTGCTGCTGAAGGTGTTGATGGCTGTTAATACAAGTTAACTTAATAGTTATCAAAAGGCTGATGAGGTAAATTGTTCATTAGCTAAAAGTGCTTGCTGCCAAGCCTGACTGAGTTCAATCACTGGATCCAACAAGGTAAAAGAAGACAACCAACTCTACCAAGCTGTTCTCTGACCTCTGCACACATGCCTTAGTGTGCTTATGTGTGAATGTACAAACACATATACAAGAAGATAAAGTATTCCTGCCTACAAAATTCTAGTTAATATAGACAAGACGATGGCATTACAAAATTGTTTTTCATCCAGCCCAAACTACTGCTTTTTCAAGTAAGAATCCCTAAAGGATGCTAAAAAGGAGTCTGATAAAAGCACCAAGGATCGGATGGTTTACAGTTTCAAAGCGCTGCCAGGTAAAATGCCTGTCTTAGGCTGGGCTCTGTGGAATCAAATGTTGTGCTGGCTATTTTTTATTTTGTCAATTTAAGATTAATATGAGAAGAGGGAACCACAGTTAAGAAGCTGTCTCTGTAAGACTGGCCTGTAAGTCTGTGGACATTTTCTTAAGTAGTGACTCATGCAGGAGCTTAGCAAGGTAATAAAAGTGTTCCTCACTGGCCTCTGCTTCAGCTCTGGCCCTGACTTCTTTCTATAGGTGGCTTTTGGTCCTGTGTGTATTTCACCACAGCAAGAGAAACCCTTACTAAGGCATAAGGCAGGTGCTGAAACACCTTGAGGTGCCACCTATTTTCTGGGGGAACCGGAACCGGAACAGGACAAAAAGGTGAAGTACATGGAACAGAGCCAAGGGAGCACTCTTAAATACAGCAGAGGTTCGCAATGACACAGCAGGGAACTCTGCAGGGAGCAGCTCAGCTCCAGCTCTCTCACTGCAGGCAGGCTGCACCAGGAAGGGTGTGACCTTGGGTGAGCTTGGCTGTAGCCTGCTGGCCACACTTGCCACAGCAGAGCAGTCCTTCCTAGAAGGCAAACCAGCAGGATGGAATTCAAACCTACCAGAACACTGACACAAAGAACTGCACCTTTACCAGATGAAAAGCCTGACACACACCATCTCCAGTGGTGAACAGAGTCAAAAAGTGACGCAGCATCATTTCTGCAGCACTCCTGCTCCAGGCTAAAGCTAATCACGGGGAAACTTCAGATGAACCCAAACTCAAGGACATCCTACACAGCATGCCTGTGATTTTAAAAATGCCACAGTTACACTTTACTAAAGGCACTAAAGGACAGCTATAATTTGTGAGCTCCCCCTTTTTTATTTGCAGTTTTGTGACTCAAACCAAGAGTCTTATGCATCCTCACAACCAACTTTGTTCTATGAGATGGGAACTCACTATGCAGTAGAGACTGGCCTTGTACTCACTACATAACTCACAACTCAAAGAGCTCTTGAGCCACTACACAGAAGTGGGCCTTGAACTCACAATCCTGTCTCTGCCTGAGTGCTGAGACTGCAGGCATGAACTACCATGTCCATCTTTAAAGTGTAACCCTGACTGGATGATGGAGCAAGAGAAAGAACAAAGTTATGCTGTGTGGGGAGCAGGCGCAGCCACATGGGCTAAAGATGGCTCCTGGCTCTATGCTAAGCCCCGTGACCTCACTTGTTTATCCCAGTCTCAATCATGAGCAATAAAAGCATCGCGTGTAACTCGTTGGAGATATTAGAGCAACATCTCGAGACACCATTCTATCAGCCTGCTGCCTTGGATGTGTGCGTCTATGATTGGGTGGTGTGAGGTGGCATGAGTGAATGGAAGTATAAATTGAGGGCAGCCCCAGATGAGGAGACAGACCGGCCAGGGGCCAGAGACCAGAGACCAGCCTAGCAGCGTTAGGCCAGAGAGAGACCAGATGAGGAGAGCAGCACCAGCGTTAGCCAGCCAGTGTAGGAGAGAGCAGAGTGAGTGAGTGAACGGCTGCAGCTGTGTGAAACCTGAGAAAGATAGATAGATAGAGAGAGAGAGAGAGAGAGAGAGAGAGAGAGAGAAGCAGAATAAAGCAGAAGCTGTGAAGGCAAGCTGCCTGAAACCACCTTGGCGTCCTGTGTCGTTTATTCCCACTGTCTCTGCTGGTCAGAGACGTGTGGGCGCTCCGCAATGCTGTTTACAGAAATGGAGATAATCACATTATACAAATTAAGCTAACACAGAATGAAAAATATTTTCTCTCATTTAAGGTTCAAACATATCAGCAGAAATGAACTGTCTGGGGACAAAGGAGTATATGCTCAAATACAATACCTATGTACAAAAGCTTGGGCAAACGTTAACATTTACAGTGAAGGCGCATGGCCTGCACAGCTTACTCTCAAACACTCAGGAGACGATGACTGAGCGAAGCAGTGAGGAGAGACAACAACAGGCAGCAACTCTGGGTGAGGCCACAGGGAAGCCGTTCCATTATCCTTCAATAGTCAGAGTACAAGGCCAGGATTTAGCTCAGTGGAACAGGTCTTGCAAAGCAGGCACTAGGCCTAGCTGCCACTGCAACACCTCAGAAGACAATACAGATAATAATCAAGGTAAACACATGAAGGAAAGTGAGATTTTACCTATGTGTAATCAAATCCTGGAACAGTGAGGCAAGGTCTCTTATCAGTTGTCCCATCTTTTCCTCCATGATCTAAGGCACTATCTTTACCATATTCTAGATTTTTGTAAGTATTGTCTATTTCTAAATAACACATTCTGTTCCACTGCCAATATACTTCCCCATTAACTAGAATTTATAACTTTAAAAAATATACTGTTTTAGATACCTAACAAATCTAAGAGAAAGCAAAGTTGTCATGTGCCCCTCACTGCCAACTAAATCCGGACCCAGGTTTTGAATCTGCTGAAGATCCGGGTGTGTACAATCGAGGTAGAGGCAGGTGCATCTCTGTGAGCTGAAAACGCCAGGTTGGTCTACAGATAAGTTCCAGGTTAGCCAGGCTACACAGTAAGAACCTGTCTTTCTGTCTTTCTTGAAACTATGTTATTAAGAGGAGAAATGGAATCTTGGTCTGGGCGGAGACCTAGCATTCAGGCTGAGCTGGTTCAGTCGCTGGCTAAGGGCCCACCCCACTCACACTTTAAGTCACGCTAAAGAAACAGAAGAAATAATTAGTTCTTTAATGAGATTCTGGATATTTCTTTCCTGGAATCCCTGACCCTAATATAGAAACTTACAGGTGGCAAGCAGATTCTCAAGTCTGCCAACTTTTTTGGATTTCTCTACAAAACTGGAACCTTTCTTCTTTCCACCTTTTTCCTAAGCCTGCTTTCCTTAGGTTTGGGCTTTTGCCTCAGCATTTTGGTTTCTGGTGCTTTCTCGCAGCCGTGCTGTCTGCCCTCCATCTGCCTCCTTAGGCGGATGCTGAGGTTCCTAGCCTGCCCACTCTGTAGTGTCTCTTTTAAACATTAATAAACTTTGTCTTTGTGTTTTATTTGAGTCCATTCTTGAATTCTTTTATTGATAAGACAAAGAACCCAAAGGAGATCCTGACTTCCTCTGTATCGCTGTCTGAGGAAACAGAGGCCATGGCTGAGAAGTCTTGCCAAGCCATCACCAGGCCCCTCCTGGTCCTAATTTGTTCTTTACTTTTCCTTACTTAGGTTCTAGAAATACAGCAATTAACTGTAGTGCTCAGCTGAGAAACAACTGTCAGACACATACGTGCTGCTAAGAAAAAGAGCCATGGGGTAAAAGTCTGGACAAGGGAGCAGTTGTATGGAGAGTCAGATGGAACCTCAGTGGGTGACTGAGCAACAATGTATACAGAGACCTGTCACAGGTGGAGGAGCAGCGCTACAGCAGGACAGGAAGCAGAATGGACCTCAGGTGACTATGCCTGGACTGACAGGTAGACTATTTAATTGAAGCATAAAAAAACAAAGTCAGGGCGGTATGCCATGCAAACGGCTGAACTCACTGAGCAAACTGGAAAACTATTGGGGACTGTGAAGCAGAGATTTAATAAGCCTGATTTTGACTTAAAAAGATGAATATAGTTACCTGGGGGCTGGCAAAGGAATCGTATAAGGGCAAGATATGAAAGACTCCTAAACATCTTTGATGTTACCACCTTGATGAGGTAGAGCCAGGTGGATCTCTTGTGAACTCAAGGCCAGCCTGGTTTATATAAACACTTCTAAGATAGCCAGAGCTAGATAGTGAGAGACTGTCGCAAAACAAAAACAAAAACAAAAAGTATGTGTAGATATTTATTATGCTCATTGTCTTACTTAAGGTTTCTGCTGCTGTGCCCAAACACCATGACCAAAAGTAACTTGGGAAAGAAAGGGTTTATCTGGCTACTTTTCTACATTATAATCCAGAAAGTCAGGATTAAAACTCAAACAGGGCAGAAGCCTGGATGAGCTGATACACATGCTATGAAGGAATGATACTTACTGGCTTGCTCCTCATGGCTTGCTCAGCCTGCTTTTTTTTTTTTTTTTGTATAGCCCTGGCTGTCCTGGAACTCACTTTGTAGACCAGGCTGGCCTCGAGCTCAGGAACTCAGAAATCTGCCTGCCTCTGCTTCCCAAAGTGGTGGGATTAAAGGCGTGTGCCACCACCGCCCAGCTCCAGCCTGCTTTTTTATAGAACCCAGGACCACCAACCCAGGGATGGCACCACCCACAATGGGCTGGGCCCTCCCCTATCAGTGACCGATTAAGAAAATGCCCTAGCCGGGCGGGGTGGCGCACGCCTTTAATCCCAGCACTTGGGAGGCAGAGGCAGGCCGATTTCTGAGTTCCAGGCCAGCCTGGTCTACAAAGTGAGTTCCAGGACAGCCAGGGCTACACAGAGAAACCCTGTCTCGAAAAACCAAAAAAATAAATAAATAAATAAATAAAAAAGAAAATGCCCTACATGCTTGTCCACAGCTTCTGGAGGCATCTTTATTAAGGTTCCCTTCTCTTTAAAGTTGTGTCAAGTTGACATAGAACTATCCAGCATAGTCAACAAGAGTTTTTAATACTTATAGGAAACATATCAATTATTCCTTGAAAAATCAAAATACAGGCTGAGCATGGGGACACACGTCTACAATTCGAACACTTAGGAGGAAGCAGGGGGTCTACAGTGAGCTTGAGACCACCATGGACTACAAAACCAGGCCCTTGTATCAAAATACATGTTTAAAAAGGCCAACCATAGCTGGGTGGTGGTGGCGCACGCCTTTAATCCCAGCACTTGGGAGGCAGAGGCCGGCCTGGTCTACAAAGTGAGTTCCAGGACAGCCAGAGCTATACAGAGAAACCCTGTCTCGAAAAGAAAACCAAAAAAAAAAAAAAAAAAGCCAACCATTACAAAATTTTTTGTTTTAAAATGTTAATTTTCAAGATCTGGCTTTCAACCTTACAGAAATCTATCCTGAAATGTAGTCGCTGTTATTCTTCACCTCTTATTTCAATATGTAAAAGTGGGCAGTCCTCCTCTGCTCAGGAACACCGAAGTCTACACTGCTTCCTGGTTTACAGGAAGAGCATGAAGTGTTAACCATCTTTAAACTGTACATCATGATGATGTGGGGGCTCCTTCTCTTAGATAGCACATATAATCCTGACACTATCAGCAGTTTTATAACAAAATTGGCACATTTTTGCAATATAATCTTAAAAAAAAAAATCTAGCTGAGAAAAAACTATCAAAGCTAAGTGAAAAGTGTTCCTGTACTTATAAAACAAAAACAAAAACAAAAAGAGAAAAAAATACCACTTTAAAAACAAAAACACAGCCGGGCGTGGTGGCGCACGCCTTTAATCCCAGCACTCGGGAGGCAGAGGCAGGCGGATTTCTGAGTTCGAGGCCAGCCTGGTCTACAAAGTGAGTTTCAGGACAGCCAGGGCTATACAGAGAAACCCTGTCTCGAAAAACCAAAAAAAAAATAAATAAATAAAAATAAAAATAAAAAAATAAAAACAAAACCCTGAACTGGTGCACACCTTTAATACTAGCACTCAGGAGGCAGAGGCAGGAGGATCTCTGTGAGTTCCAGGCCAGCCTGGACTACATAGTGAACCTGGGTCAAAAGGTAACAGAACTAAACCAAACCCAGGTCCTCTACAAGAACGACAAATGCTCTTAACTCCTGGGCCATCTCCCAGGCCCTGTGACAGTTATCTTATTCCATTATAAATGTGGCGATGTGAAAGACATGGATATAAGCTCAGAAATTACAGTCCCTCTTCCTACATCTCTACTTGAAGTTCACTCCCTCCTTGGAAAAACCACACAGCTCTTTGAAAGGTTTCCTTAGAAGTGAAATAAAAGGGCTGCTTATATCACCTCTATAATCTACTTGCTCAAGAACATATATTACTGCTACAGCTTACAATGACTGACAGAAGTGTTCTGATAAATGCTGGAAACCTGTAATGAGAGCCATATTAGCTAGGGTTGTCCTCAGTGGTACAGAGCCTGCCTAGCTCATGGAAGGCTCTGAGTTTCAACCCCAGCATGGCAAGCAAGCAAACAAAGCGTGTCTAATTAGCATTCTCATATATTAGCTTTGGAAAGGAAAAAAATTAAAGGGGAATTCTAATCTAAAATTAAAACCAATATTATTTTGGTTCTTCTCTTATCACGATCTGAAAGACAGCAGCTTAGTTGAATCACTTTCTAGTCAATTCTATGCTCAGTAAGTTCCTTCCACATGGCTCAGAGTCTCACTTCCTGCATCCACAGACAAACCCCTGTTGGGACACCTAGGGAAAGAGGAGGGTAAAGGAAACGCTCGCTCCCTCTCTGCCTGTCCACTGACACTGCAGTTCTCTATCCATTTTCCTTTCCGTTTATTCATAGACATACTCTAGGTCAAGGGGTTTACTGCCAAGCCTGATTACCTGGGTTCAAACACTCCCAACCCACAGAGTAGAATCCAAGAACCAACTCCCAGAAGTCTGATTCCAGAGACATGCACACACACAAACATGTAGGAAATGTAAAAATGACAGACTGATATAATAAAAATTTACTGGACTTTTAAACCTCACTGTGGGTATTTTTGAATAAAAATTACTTTTCTTGTTAAGCTGTGCAATCTGAATCGAATTCACATGTGTAATGTTCCTTCAGGACTATAAGGGGGAGTGGTGTGAGGGGATGAGGATGGGATAGGAGGGCATACCCTTGATCCCAACAGAGGCTGTCGAATCTCTGAGTTTGAGGTCAGCCTGGTCTACAAAGCAAGTTCCAGAACAGCCAGGATTACACTGAGAGACCCTGTCTCAAACTTAAAACAATAAAAACATTTAAACAGAGTCAATTCTAATTTAACAATTTTAGCAAACATTTTGGTATTCAAAAAAAGGAGTCTCAATCATTATATGCAACAAATTTACTATTTGGGAAGGTATTCTACAATTAAATTACTCAGAGCCCAGCTGTAGCTGTTCTAAAAAACACTGTTATGGCCTGGCGTGGTGGTGCACACCTTTAATCCCAGCATTCGGGAGGCAGAGCCTGGTCTACAAAGTGAGCCAGGACAGCCAGGGCTATACAGAGAAACCCTGTCTCAAAAAACCAAAAAGAAAATACTGTTCTGCTTGGGCCACTGACAGGGCTCAGCAGGTAAAGCAACTAGCATGCAGACTTGATGACCTGAGTAACCAACATCATGGTGGGAGGAAGAAATAAACTGACTCCACAAAGTTATCCTCCAACCTCCTCAAGTGAGCCTTGGCCGGTGTGCACCCTTGTACATCACACACACACACACACACACACACACACACACACACACACACACACATTACTTTGTGTTGTTTTGAGACAGGGTCTCTCTACATGGCTCTGTTTGTCGTAGAACTCACTATGCATACGAGGCTGGCCTCAAACTCAATAGATATGTCTGCCACTGCTTCTGTCTTCCTAGTGCTGGGATTAAAGCCCCAGCTGTTTTATTCTGAGACATGGCTTCACTATGAAGCCCCGGCTAGCCTGGACCTCAGCCCCCCAAGAGGGCAGGTGTACACTGTTTCTTCTAAATCAAATATTCTAAGTAGCAAAGTAATTTTCTTAAGGATGCTGTCATTTAAAAACCTGCAGGAAACTTGAGCTACTTCAGGGTCTTCTATGAACAGAACTTGAGTTTTAAACAAGTACTTGGTTTTGGAGCTCGCCAAATCCAGAACCTTAATTGAGGTCTAGGCTCTTCCATTTTTGAGTGACTTTTTTTTTTTTAAAGATTTATTTATTATTATACATAAGTTCACTGTAGCTGACTTCAGATGCACCAGAAGAGGGTGTCCGATTTCATTATGGGTGGTTGTGAGCCACCATGTGGTTGGTTGCTGGGATTTGAACTCAGGACCTTAGGAAGAGCAATCAGTGCCCTTACCCGCTGAGCCATCTCACCAGCCCGACTCTTTTTTTTCATTCTTATATTTACCCCATATGCTTTTCTCCAAAGAAAATCTGTCCTTCAGATAACCGAGAGCTCTGTCTGAAAATTAAAACCACATCATTTTTTGGAAACCAAGGGGCTGCTTTTTCTTAGGATTTTATTTAATAATGCTGACAGGAGACAAACACAGTAAAGAGCCAGTAGGTATAAAACGCACACTCAAAGCTTACAGGCAATTATTTAGAATCACTGACACAGTAATAGCCTAGGGTGTTAATGACAATGAACCAATCGGCTAAGTCATGTAAGTATAATGCAATGCTATTCCTTTATCCCAGGAAATCGGGTAAGAACCATACGGTAAAAAAATTAAATAAGAGAAATAGCAAAAGTAAAAAGAAACCAAAGCCCTAAAACTAAAGGTATAAACAATACAAACCTACAAAACAAACAGCCAAAAAAAAAAAAAGTCATTGAGCTTGCACCTCTCGTTCAATTCCTTGTGCCTCAAAACAACATTTTGCGTGAATCTAGCATTGAGACCCCCAGATGAATATTAAAAAGGGTCAAATACAGCCCAAAGCAGGGGCTGAGCCCTCCTTGCAGACCCGGGAGACACACCTCCCTCGCGGGCCTGGAGGCTGCTTTCAGCTTACGCGCTTCTTCTCGCGCAGTTTGGAGAGCAACAATCTGGGAGGAAAAGATTTTCTTTGTGCGTGTGTGTATGTTTAAGGCAAACTGACCTCACAAGCCGTCTCAGAAGGGGGATTTCTCTAGTTCAAAAGGAAAGGCCTTTGTGAGCATCCCGTCACAGAAGGGTGGGAGCCCCAAGGCGACAGCAGCCACCCGGAAGCTGGGAGCGTGGGCGGCGCGCAGGCCCGAACTCGGGACCCCAAGAGCAGTGAGCCGCGGGCAGGAACCCACGGACAGAAGTCCCCACCACCGGAGAACCGCGGGCGGAACCCTCGATCGTGGAACCCACGGGGCTGGGAAAGCGCAGGCCGCCCCGCGGAATCAGAACGCAGCACCGCGGCCTCGGCCTGCCACCCGCGGCCCGACCCGGCCCGCCGCCCGCGCCTCCGGTACTCACTCACGCACAGCTCCACCACGTACGCGTAGTAGGACCAGACGACCACAAAGGTGATGAAGAGCACCGGAACCCAGCCCACCACGCGTTGGCAGCAGCGCCAGAGTGTCCAGGGCGCCATGTTCCTCTGCTGACTGCCGGGTCCCGCTGCCCACGATTCTGCAGGGCCACAAGACCCCTGCGGCCCTGTCGCCAGCTTCCCCGCCCCCGAGGCTCCACCGCCGCAAGCTGTGGCGAAGGGCGACGCCGCAACTCCGCCCCTCCCGGCGCCTGGCCCGGGTCGGCCCCTGGCCCCGCCCCTGGCCCCGCCCCCGGCCCCGCCCCTCATTCCACCGCGAGCTGGGGCGAAGGGCGACGCCGCAACTCCGCCCCTCCCGGCGCCTGGCCCGGGTCCGCCTCTGCCCCAAATCCCGCCGCTCCGCCCCTAGCCCCGCGCCTAGCAATCCCCGTAGAGGGTGGGGCTACCCAGCCGTAGGAGGCGGGGCCTGATATTGGGGCGGGGCTTCTGCTCAGGCCCGCCCACGGGATTTGGGGTTGCCTTGGTGGAAAAGAGAGGAGAGTGCTAAGGATGTGTAGGAGGCCATCTAGGACTGGGTGACGAGAGGGATGGGGATGCGCAAAAGGAGAGGAATGAATCCTTAGCTGCCCTGTGTGCCTTGGGTGGCTCTCTGTATAACACTCTTCCCCTAGGTTCTTCAGGACCCATACAAGTTGGGTTCCCTATTACATAAGGCCATGCATCACTCAAGTGCGCAAGTAAGAAAAATGTTATATATATTAAAATATAAGACTCCTGTGATTCTGATGTGTCTCCAATGAAGAATTCCCTGGGATAATTTGGTCCTCATATCGCTCTCCTGGTAGGAGCCTGAGATTTAAGGTGGAAGCCATATACAATAGGTCAGTTTGATTTGGAGTTCACATTTAAGGTTACACTGTGAAAGCAGAATAAAGAAACAGCCCTTTCCTGGAGTGGGATTTTTAAGTATTTACAGCTGGAGATTGCTAATTAATGACTGCGATCTTAGAATCTAGAAGCCTTGCCATGAAACATCACAATGTACAATCATTAGAAGTAATTTCAGACATTCTTTTAAAACACAGTACATTCATTTATTTACGTTCTGTGTGTGGATGTGGATGAACCACTGCTCATGAGTATGTGGGGCCCAGGGGTTGTCTGAGGACAACTGAAAGGTTTTTAGTTTGGTTTGGTTTGGTTTGGGTTATGGCCCTGGGTATAGTGGCACATGCCTTTAATTCCACACACTCAGGAGGAAGAGGATCTCTGAGTTTGAGGCCAGCTAAAATAGACTACTAAAGTCTCCAAGAAGAAGGTAACTGCTATTATAGTATGACAAAGACTTAGTAAAATGAGTATTAATATTTAGCCACCATACACTACTGTTACATTAAATAACATGTATACAATAAGAAAATTACAACATGCCCTAAAGATGACATTAAGACCCAGAAGTGCATGCCTTTAATCCCAGCATTTGGGAGAGAAAGGCAGGCAGATTTCTGAGTTCAAGGCCAGCCTGGTCTACAGAGTGAGTTCCAGGACAGCCAGGGCTACACAGAGAAACCCTGTCTAGAAAAAAAAAAAAAAGCAAACATATTCTGGCTTCAAATTTTTGACTACATATGAGTGGCAAAGTTGACCCAACTCTAGGGCACTAAGGTGGGTAAAATTCAGCTATTTTCCCAGAAAGACTGTCTTTTTTTTTTTTTTTNAGTTCAAGGCCAGCCTGGTCTACAAAGTGAGTTCCAGGACAGCCAGGGCTACACAGAGAAACCCTGTCTCGAAAAACCAAAAAAAAAAAAAAAAAAAAAGAAAGAAAGAAAGAAAGAAAGAATGCTGTCTCTTACATAAACAGCAGAAGACTGCCTGGTCTGGCCTCAGAGACTTGAGACCCCAGGAAATGGGGAGGTCTGGAGGGGTGGGATGGGGACATCCTCTTGGAGACAGGACGGGGGAAGAGGGGGGAGGAGTAAATGGGATGAGGAATTGTCAGAGGATGGGCCAGGAAGGGGCTAATGACTGGACTGTAAAAAAAAAAAAAAAAAAAAAAGATTAAAGATAAAAAAAAAAAAGAATGCTATCTCTTGATGTACCAGGGTGGGTGAGGGATATCTAGGGGGGGCCCTAGCTCCTCAGAAGGGAGGAGCAATAGGGGATTATGGGATGGGTGACCGGGGGAGTCAGTGAGTGGGATGTAATGTGAAGAAGTAAAAATAGTAAATTTTAAGAAGACAAGAATATTGCTGTCTTGCCAGGTGATGGCGCACACCTTTAATCCCAGCACTCGGGAGGCAGAGGCAGGTGGATCTCTGAGTTCACGGCCAGCTTGGTCTACAAAGTGAGTTCCAGGACAGCCAGGGCTGCACAGAGAAACCAAGACTCAAAAAACAAAACAATACAACCAAATGCTGTCCGAGGGCTAGGACTGGCATGTAGGAAATGAAGCCACTTTCCTCTGGACATCTATTTATATAGATAAGACTATAAAGACTATAAAACTATATAATTTTATAGCTATGCTAAAATGTACAGCCTTCACTGCCTCCATGTAAAACACATGCAGTTTCTCGTGTGTCATGTCATTATAACTTCTGAATCTCACTCTTCCAGGGATTGACCTAATGGGTCACCAAAGGAACAAAGAAAGGACATACACAGAAGAGCTAAGATTGGGTGCTCTGGGCTCCCTGATGGACCCTGTGTCTTAGTCAATGTTCTACTGTTGTGAAGAGATACCATGACCCCAGCAAATCTTATTAAGGAAAGCATTTACTGTGGTTGTCTTACAGTTTCAGAGGTTTATTTAGTCCATTATCAGGGAACATGGAGGCAGGCAGACAGACATGGTGCTGGAGAAGTAGCTAAGAGTTCTGCATCTCTATCAGCAGGCAGCAGGAATTAAGAAAGCCACTGAGCCCTGCTTGGGCCACTGAAACCTTTAAGTCTTTCCCCAATGAGACATACTTCCTCCAATAAGGCCACACCCATTCCAAGGCCACATCTAACCCCTCTCAAGCAGTGCCACTGGCTAATGACCAAACATTCAGATATATGACCCTATGAGGGCAGTTCCTACTCAACCACAACACTCTGGAAACGCAGCTTGTTTGCTATATACAGGGGAACAGAGAGACCGGTTATTGCATATAGGTGAAGAGAAAAGAGGGCTATTGCGTACAGCTGAACAAAGGCAGGTTTAGCTAATCTTCATAGGCTCGTCTTCAGGCCATTAGCATCCTAAGAGAATGGGGGAAATGACAGTGGACATTTTTTAGTCATAATTAACATTTTCATTCTAACCAGAGGAGGCTTTGCCTGTCCCATGGGGCTGAAGCATTGGTCTTTGACATGGCTGCACCCATGACAACAACATACATTCACTCAGGATTTAATTTGCTCCCTACATATAACATTGGCTACAAGAGCTTAACAGATCACAAGCCTGGAAAGTAGATCTCAACCTTCCTAATGCTATGACCTTTTAATACAATTCCTCATGTGGTGACACCCCCCCCCAAACATAGAATTATTTTCATTGCTAGTTCATAACTGAACTTTTCCTGCCATTATGAATCATAATGTAAATATTTTTTGAGATAAAGGTTTGCCAAAGGAGTTGAGACGCCCCAGTTGAGAACCTCTGAGCTAGAGGCTTAAAACAACAGAAATGAATTCTCTAGATTCTGGAAGCAAAACACTCTAAGCCAGAGTGTTAAGAGAGGCCTACATTCTCTTGGAAAAGGCTAGTAAGAACTCTTTTTTACTTGTATTTTATTATTGTTTTGAGACAGAAGCTCAGCACATAGTCCAGGCTGTCCTTAGACTGACAGTCACCCTGCCTCACCCTCCCGTGTGCTGGGGTTCAAGATGGAGTCTGCCCCACCTAACTATTCAGGAAGAATTCCTCTTTGCTCCTTCCCTTGGCTGTGGCCACCAGCCCTTGGCATTACTTGACTCACAGGTTGTGTCACTGCAAGATCCCCATTCATTGCCACCCTGCGAAAGTTTCACTTTCCAGCCTTCCTCTCTTAGTTTGGATTAAGGATGAACCCTACTCCAGTGACTTTGTCCTAACTAGTACAGGAATAATGATTATTTCCAATAAAGGCTAAATTCCTAACTACTGGAGGGTTAGGGCCTCCTCCTATCTCTGGGAAGGCACATCTCAGTTACAACATAATCTTGAATCTGAAATTAATCATCCTGCCTCCTACCTTGGAAGGTTCTTGAAGGGAGGAAGTGTTTATTGTGAACCACCGCTACCTGGGTAAGAAACACTGGGCAACTGAAAAATGAATGAATGCAAGTTTCTGTGTAATGTTTCAAACAGGGGTATAGGAACTTTTTCAGATCTGTTGCTGCAGCTTCAGTTTTTTTTGTTGTTGGTGGTGGTTTTTTGTTTTTTGTTTTTTGTTTTTTGTTTTTTGTTTTTTGTTTTTTTGTTTTTTTTGACTATGTAGTCATGGCTGTTGTCCAGGAACTCACTCTGTAGACCAGGCTGGCCTCGAACTCAGAAATCTGCCTGCCTCTGCCTCCCAAGTGCTGGGATTAAAGGTGCACTTCTGGGTCTTAATGCCATCTTTAGGGCAAGTTGTAATTTTCTTTTAAAGGCAGGGTCAGGGATAGGGTAGTTCCCTGCTGACATTTCAGTGTTCATGGGCATGCATCAACTCATGTTCTTTTGCATGTAAATGGTCAGCACCAGCATCCTAGACCTTTCTGTTCCTTGCTGGGCAATGATTTCACTCCTCTCTGCAACTGCTTTGAGTTCAGGTAAGGTGAGCAGAAAATGTGAGCAGAAAAACTGGGTTTGATGACAGTCACTCTGACCATGGGTAAAAGAATAGTAAAAAGAAAAAAAAAAAAAGTCTTCAGACCAGGAGACCAACTGGGAGGCAGTTTTACAGGAGAGTTGAGGACAACCTGAACTTGGGCTGCAGAGACAAGCCATTCCTAACTTATAAGATTACTCCAAAACACAGCAGTGACAGAAGAAAATGGAAACTAAAAAGACCGCATTCTCCATCCTCAGCCTTTATCGTCCCACACCAACAAAAGAAATAGGGGAAAAAAATGTATTCAATCTCTCAGACTGTGGCCTCCCTCTGACCTCCTCCACCTCCTTCTCTCATCTTTTTTGCCAGCTGCCAGCTAGCCTGATGACTGATTTCTGGGTTCTCCATTACAACCACCAGCAGGGACCTAAATATAGTTCAAGTTTTCTCTCTGGGTTGAAGGGTCGGGGAGGATCACTGGGGCTTAGATAAGCCATG
The DNA here is from genome assembly GCA_902729485.2 of Mus minutoides. NCBI lineage: Eukaryota > Metazoa > Chordata > Mammalia > Rodentia > Muridae > Mus > Mus minutoides. The sequence goes on from LR750047.1 coordinate 238,770, forward strand.
TGGATGTGGGTGTGGAAAGAGTAAATCAGGCGTGGTTCCCAGCACTCATGAGTCTTTGACCCGCACTGAGTTTGAGGGCAGGCTGGCTGGGATATGTTAAGACCCTGTCTCAATGAAGGAAAAGAGTGAAGAAGAGAAGGGAGTTCATATTCTGAATTAAAGCAGAATCCCAAAACACATCAAGACATCTAATACTAAGAAAGGATGCAAGTAAAAGGCAGCAGCAGAAGACAGGAGGTGGTGGTGCATCCCAGGAGGAGGGGTGGAGGGGCGGAGGGGCGGAGGGGCAGAGGCGCGGAGGCAGATCTCTGTGAGTTCAAGGCCAGCCTACAGAGCAAGCACCTGGACAGGGAAACCCTGTCTTGAAAAACCAAAACCAAAGGGGCTGGGGGGAAGCAGAAGAATGCAAGGCACCTCGGGGTTTGGCTCAGTGGTGGAACATACAACCCACAGTAGAGGGCCCTCCTGAACTCCAGGAAAAGAAACCATTAGCCCAGGAGACATGGAGATGCCATGAAGCATCTGAACAAACAGGCCCTACTAAGCTCCCGTTTTATTACCATTAAGTCACACCTTTTCTCTTCCAATCGCATCCATAAAAACAAATGGGCTTCCCTGTTTGGACCTTCATTTCTAAAGGCTCCATGTCACATAAAACATAATAGTAAATACATCTGGACGCTCTTCTGTTGCCAACCTTTTATTATAAGTGTCTCTGTGATGGAATTCACAATGGGTAAGGAATCATTCCTCCACACACTACCACATAAAAAAAATTTTTTTTCAAGAACTGCAGGAGACTCGGGAGGCAGAGGCAGGCGGATTTCTGAGTTCGAGGCCAGCCTGGTCTACAGAGTGAGCTCCAGGAAGCCAGGGCTACACAGAGAAACCCTGTCGTAAAAAGGCAAGTTGAGGCATGTGGAGTATGAGAATGTAGAGTCAGAGGCAATTCACAGATGCTCACTGAGGGACCAGGTGCTAGATTCCCAGAACACCCTGCTGATGGTTATGGGATGGGGGGGGGGTTGTATGTGTGCTAGGGAGTTTATGTAGGGCCTCAAGAAAAGCATGTGCTCCAGTCCTGTGCCCCACCTTACCCTCACTCTGTATATAATAAATCCACAAGAGAAAGATACAGACAACTACACTGATTAAACCAATACAATATACATATTCTATTGTACAATAAGGTACACAAGGGTCAGAGTAACCTTACATTTGTTTTGATGGGGCCACAGTAGTACCATGACAATTAATTTGGACTTATGACTTCTTCAGTTATTTTGGTTTTTGTCTAAATATTATTTTGGTTAATACATCTGGACCCTGCAGGGACATGGAACTCTCAAGTGTGTTGTCAAGGCCGACATGACTGTTGGAGAAGTAGAGAGCTGAGAACTGTCTAAGCAACCATAAGATGAGTCAGGACAAGATGGTGCTATTCCAGTCACTTCACAGGGATGGGTTATTATAGATGAAAAAGAAGAAGGAGGGTGTAATAATTAAAGTTTTTGAAGAGGACAGTGCTGGATGGTGACCAGCAGTGGCTCACAAGTAACACATCCCCAGAGAGGATTGGGATAAGCACTGGGTGTGGCCCCAAGGCTGCCACATTCCCTACCATCCAGAGCCGGAGTTCTGTAACAGAGACCCAGATCTTAGCACAACTGACTCCATGATGGAAGTGCCGTTCAGGCCATAAGACGGCACATAGATATCACCACCTGCCAATAATGAAAGCAAAGGCCTAGCCCGTTAAAACTAGAAGTTCTGGGACAGTCCCTAAATGTATAACCTTGGTTTTTAGCTTCTGTGGATCTGCTCCTGGCTAATGGCTCTCGCTAACTGAGTTGTGTCAACCCAGGGCATGGTTTTTGTGCTTAAAAGTTCACCCTGAGAAAAGCTCGGTGCTGCACTGGGATCCCAAACTGGCTAATAGTGATTTTCAATTGGCTTAAATCTGTGTCTGAGCAGTCTTCTCTGGTGGATACCCCAAAACAGGTTCCTATGTTAGGGTTCCCTAGAGGAACAGAAGCAATGGGAACATACACACACACACACACACACACACACACACAATTTGAGAACTGAGAATCCTTGAGGTTTATGTGGTCCTTAAGGCTATGTGTCTCAGTGGTCAGAGAAGTCCCAACAGTAGCTGTCTCCTGCTAGGCTTCCTCTTGACAACCCTTAGTTGCTCAGTCCACAAGGCAGGGAGCCACAGCAGGCCTGGTGTGGTGCCAGAAACCTAGAAAGTGTCTAAGGATTGGTGGATCCCTAGCCCGTGTAGAAAGCTTGGAAATGCTAGTTGTAAGTCAGTGATGGGAGCAGCAGCCACAAGAGAGAAGTAGCAGGGAGATGGAGAGCCAAGGCAAGATGATCTTCCTTCTTCTCAGGTCAGTCGTGCCAATCAGCACAGCTGTTTGGGTGAGAATCCACACCCTGGTGATTCTGAACAGCACAGGTGGCAGAGTCTACTTTAAAGTTGCCTTTCTTATTACTTGTTTTGTATCTGGGTTTGTTTTTTTGTTTTTGTTTTGTTTTGTTTTTTTTGAGACAGGATTTCTCTGTGTAGCCCTGGCTGTCCTGGAACTCACTTTGTAGACCAGGCTGGCCTCGAACTCAGAAATCCACCTGCCTCTGCCTCCCAAGTGCTGGGATTAAAGGCATGTGCCACCACGCCCGGCAGTGTCTGTTTTTTGAGACAGGGCACCACATGTAGCTGAGTCTAGCCCTGGACTTTCCATCCTCCTGGGTTGTTCTTGGCAGTGTTGAAGTAACAGCCAAGTGCTAACTAGCCTGCCTCTATGTGTGATCTTTATATATTATATTAGGGTTTTCAGAAAACTGCAGTGCTAGATGGCTTCTTGGCCATTTGGTATTCCTCTGTTGAGAATTCTTTGTTTAGCTCTGCACCCCATTTTTATATTGGATCTTTTGGTTTATTGATGTCTTACTTCTTGAGTTCTTTAAGTATTTTGGATATTAGTCCACTGTCAGATGTGGGGTGGGTATAGATCTTTTCCCTATCTTTAGGCTGCTGTTTGTCCTATTGATGGTGTCCTTTGCCTTACAGAAGCTTTTCAGTTTCATGAGTCCTATTTATCTTAGTGCCTGAGCCATTGCTGTTCTGTTCAGAAAGTTGTCTCCTGTACTGATGAATTCAAGGTTATTCCCCACTTTCTGTTCTATTGGATTCAGTGTAACTGGTTTTATGTTGAAGCCTTTAATCCATCTGGACTTAAGTTTTGTGCAGGGTGATAAATATGGATCCATTTGCATTCTTCTACATGCAGACATCCAGTTAGACAAGCACCATTTGTTGAAGATGTTTTCTCTTTTCCTTTATATGGTTTTGGCTTCTTTGTCAAAAATCAAGTGTCCATGGGTATGTGGGTTTATTTCTGGGTTTCAATTTTATTCCATTGATCAACCTGTCTGTTTCTATACCAATACCATGTAGTTTTTATTATTGCTCTGTAGTACAGCTTGAAGTCAGGGACAGTAACACCTCTAGAAGTTTTTTTATTGTTCAGGATTGTTTTAGCTATCCTGAGTTTTTTGTTTTTCCATATGAAGTTGAGAATTGTTCTTTCAAGATCTATAAAGAATGGTGCTGGAATTTTTTATGGGAATTGCACTAATTACTGTAGATTGTTTTTGGTAAGATGGCATTTGTTTGTTTGTTTTGTTTTGAAGACAGGGTTTCTCTGTATAGCCCTGGCTGTCCTGGAACTCACTTTGTAGACCAGGCTGGCCTCAAACTCAGAAATCCTCCTGCCTCTGCCTTCCGAGTGCTGGGATTAAAGGCGTGCGCCACCATGCCCAGCTAAGATGGACATTTTTGCTACGTTAATCCTACCAATCCACGAGCATGATAGATCTTTCCATCTTCTGATATCTTCCTTGATTTCTTTCTTCGGAGACTTGAGGTTCTTGTCATGCAGGTCTTTCACTTCCTTGTTAGAGTTATGCCAAGATATTTTATGTTATTTGTGGCTCCCACATTCTGATTGAGCCTTCTCACTTCAGTGAATTTAATATAGATAATCCTTCCCAGCTGTGCCCAGAGACTTGTCTCCTTGGTGAATGTGTGTTGACAATAAATATTAGCCATACAGGTGGTGTTGGAACAAAAACAGGACTTTCATCTCAAAGGGAATAAGAGATAATTTAATCTGGGGTCATATGAGTGATTATGGCCCAATAGCACAGATTCCTGTTGCCCTAAAGGCACCCCCACCCCCGACATGGTAACAGTTTTATGTTGTTTATAGTAATAGAGAATTCTAAGCCAATGAATTTAAAATAAACACATACACACATACACATACACACACACACACACACACATTGGTGGAAATATCAAGTAGGCAGTTTACAGCAAAGTGGGAAAATCTGTTCTAGGTCTCTAGTGCAATCTAATAGCATCCTTAATCTTTGGTGGAAGATTTACCAGTTACAAGAATTTTAGGTAATACACAGAGGTGGGTAAAATATGCCCACTGACAGAGACAACATTAACCAAAGATAAATTGAGTTCCCAACCTGTAACATTCCAACTCCCCACCATCTGTCAAGGAGCTTTGAAGAACATATAGTGCAAATGAGATCATCAGTTCACAGCAGGATGAAGGGAAGCAGCAAGGTGCAGAGACAGCTGAGACGCAGAGACAGCTGAGTCGCAGAGACAGCACCACTGGCCAAGTGCCCCTCTCCCTCATCCAAGTCTCTCGGCTGCTGTCCGTTCAGGGTTCCCACTCACCCTGCCCACAGGGACACTCACCCCACCCCTGGTCTGCTCCACAGTGTGATGGCCATTCTTGCTTGTCAACTTAACAACGTCTGGAATAAACTAAAACCCCCAAATTGAGGACACATCTGTGAGGGATTTGTTTAATTTGAGTTGAGAAAATCTTTTTCTAGAATGTAAAGGCCGGAAGACACACCATTGACTTGGGTCACACATTCCGTTGAGAGTACATGGAAGTAGTCGGTACGGAAGAAGGAAACGTTTGCTCTTTGTGTAGGTACAGAAAGTCTCTCCACGACTCACATGAACACCCATCTCAGTCAGACAGGGATGGTTTATTGAACACACACCCTAATACTGATCGGATCGGGGATGTAGCTCAGAAATATCTGAACGACGACAACAAATATTTCTCGGGCAGGAAGTGCTGTCCAGTGGTCAGCTCTGACTCAAGCCATTTTAGACATGAAAGTTCAGACTGATCTTTAACTTAATGGGTTCTACATAAAGCTTTGTGGAATTTCTTAAGATTAACAAACCTCTGACAGAAATAACAGGATATGTGATCGGCATGACCCTACTCTGAGTCAAGTTATTTTTCTGTGTCAATGACTAGCAGGCATGTTACAGTACCACTATGAAATAGCTGGCAAGCATGGAGCAATGGCTATAGCCTGGGTGGGGGGGCCAACCTCACCATAGCCTGCTTGCTCTCACTGGCAAGTCTATTCCCTCAGTGGCATTAGAGCCTACTTCTTTAGGACATCCCGCCTCGTCATCTGCTCTGCCTAACACACTTGAGGCTGTGGTTTTGGTTTTGTGGTACTGCATTGAATCAAGGGTAGCACACACCTTGGATACCTGAGTTGCACCCTGGCCTTCTCTATACTTGTTATTTTGAGATCAGGTCTCACAAAATTCCCCAGGCTGGCCTCAAACTCAATCTGTAGCCAGGCAGGGCTTGAACTTGTGATCCTCCTTCCTCAAGCTTCCAGCATGGCTTGGATAGGAGGCCTATGCCACCAGGACTGGCAACTTGATTGATTTTTAATGGCTTGTTGCAAAGCCACATCTAACAGCTCTCCATGCCTCCCAGTGCTCTGGGGCTCACTCCACGGCTTCTGTTTCTGAAGCTTAGCATCCACGTGCTCAGGTGAGACTCTTCTCGCTCCTTCCCCGGTCGTCAGGCCTGGCTGTGGGGGAGTTCTCATGACCTATTCACTGACAATGATGGATCAGAGCCTGGACCTGTAATGGGCCCTGGCAGCCCTAACAAGCTAGGTTGGGCCATCCATCCTCATGAGATTTATCCACGTGGTTACAACAGGAAGAGCAGCAAAGAGGTCCAACGACTCTGTGTCAGAGGGAGCAAGGGTGGCCTAACTAGGAGCCAGGCCCAGGGTGCGGGAGCTGGTCCAGTCCCTCAAAGGCTGCAGCACTTGGGAGAGTGGCCCCTGCACTGACCCCCACCCCCCCAACCCCCCCAGCCCAGATCCAGGGCTCTAAGTTGGCTCACCCCATAGCATCTATATTATCTGTGATGGTGAATTTTTACATAGTGGATGAAAACATGCTTCAGTAAATAGTTTTAGCTTCTGGTGGTTTTTTTTTTTTTATCCACACCCCCCCCCCGCTGTTCTTAATTTTTGTTTTAACTTCGTACCATCTTACTTTTACAGATTAGTTGGAAAATATTACAGAGAATTTCTGTAGACACTTCCCCAAATGTAAACTTACATAACTGCCAAATATTTATCCACACTCAAAAATTAGCATGTCCAACAGTATAACCTAAGCTATGCATGTCACTGGGGTGTCACAGTTTCCACCAAGATCCGTTTTCTGTCCCAGGACTTCTCATATGTATGTAGGCCTTGGGCCCTTTTAGTCAGCCCGAGTCTGGATGTGTTTTCTCAGTCTTTCTTTGTTTTGTATGATAAACACTTTGGAAAAGTACTGGCCAAGAGGACCAGAATGACAAGGCAGTATTCTCACTTGTGTGTGGATTCAGAACAATCACATTCACAGGATCAGAGAGAGGAATGGTGTTTACTAGAGGGTGTGTGTGTGTGTGTGTGTGTGTGTGTGTGTGTGTAGAACATTGGGAAGACATTTCAAAGAGACAGAACGTATACGTTTTAGTTCTTGATGATTCAGCATGATGATTAGGCAGTATTTTGTATGTTTCTAATTGTTGAGGGTAAGCCCCAAATGCTCTATGTATAAAAATAGTATTTGAGGTGAAAACAGGTGTAGTAGCTTGATTCAAAAATCATTTTTGTGTGTATATATTCATATATGCATATTCATATACATAGATACATACCCAGAACCATAATATATGTATAGCATTTATTTTGGCCCATTTGCTATATTTAATTTACTATTACTATTACTGTGCATGTGCATGTATATGTACTCAAAGGATAATTCTGTGGAGTCAGTTTTCTCCTTCAACCTTTAAGTGGGTTACAAGGATTGAATTCAAACTACTTGCCTTTCAAGGCAGGTGCCCCTTCCCCAGGCACCTCTTGCAGGCCCCTGTCTATTTACTGCAAAGACTTAGAAAGTGACTTAAATGCCAACACTCTTTTATTTAAAAGGAGAGAGAGAGAGAGAGAGAGAGAGAGAGAGAGAGAGAAAAGCTATTCACGAAAGGAATGAGCTGAGTTTGAAGACAAGTCCTGAATGGAAAGAAAGAAATCGATGCTCATGAAGACAGAGGCAGATTAAACTGTGAATTCAAAGTCAGCCCGGTGTATGTGTAAAGTTCCAGGCCAGCCAGGACTATAAAGCGAGACCCTGTACCTCCTTGACACCATCCCCAATCCAAAACAAACAAAAAGAAAAGTGCCGTTCAGGTATTTTGTAAAAAGGTCCTTAATTTAGATTCATTTGATGATGATTTCTCATGAATACAATGACTGTGGATTTTTTTCCTTTTTTAAAGAATTATTTTATTGATATACGTATATGTGTGCCTATGTGAATTTTTATGTGCACTGTAAGAGTGTAGGTGCTCACAGAAGCCAGAGAGTGTGGGGTCCCCTAGAACTGGAGTTACAAGTAGTTGTGAAGTAACTAATGTGGGTATTGAGAACTGTTGTTTTAAAAAATACAATCCCAAACTTCAATTTACCAAATGAAGACTCAGGACACTATGGTGAAAGCCAGGTAGCTCAGAGAGGCAGAGAAAGCATCCAGCTGACTGACCTTCCTACTTCACTGATATCCCAAAAGGAAGAAAACTTCTTCTCCATTTCTTAAATACCCTTCAACTCAACGACTCCCATTTCAATCTCCTTACGTTCACTCGCTGTCAGCTGTTTGCTTGCTCCACCCGGTGACCTAGGGTTGACTTTAGCTCCGGTTTACAGAGAGCTCTTGGGGGTTAAAGGTGTGTGCTAGGGTGGAGCCACACCACAACTACTTGTTTACTGCAAACAGAAAAGTGTTAGGGCTTGGATAAAAGGTGTTAGGGCTGAGCTACACCACAACAAGGTTCTCCAAGTTCATAATCTTTTTTTTTTTTTTTGGTTTTTTGAGATAGGGTTTCTCTGTGTAGCCCTAGCTGTCCTGGAACTCACTTTGTAGACCAGGCTGGCCTCGAACTCAGAAATCCGCCTGCCTCTGCCTCCCGAGTGCTGGGATTAAAGGCGTGCACCACCACACCCGGCCCAAGTTCATAATGTGATCAAATATCCTGCAACAGAGAACTGAACCTTGGGTTGTCTACAAGAACAGTAAGGCTCTTAAGCATGAAACCATCTCTTTAGAACTTGGAGTTGTGGATTATAGGGAAGGAAATCAAGTAGACAACATGTTGCACTACAGGCATCTTGGAGTGTATGTGTGAGCTGCACAAGACTTTCAGTAACTTTTGCCTTTTCCTTAAACAAGGTGTCATCTCCATGTTTGTCTGAATAAGGGTTCTATTGCTGTGATAAACACCACTGGCCAGGGTGCAATCAGGGGAGGGTCTTAGTTAGGGTTTTATTGCTGTGAAGAGATACCATGATCACGGCAACTCTTCAAAAGGAAAACATTTCATTGGGGCTGGCTTACAGTTCAGAGGTTTAGTTCATTATCATCGTGTCAGAAGGCATGGCAGCATGTAGACAGATATTGTGTAAGAGAAGGAGCTGACAGTTCTCCAGATCTGAAGGCAGCAGGAAGAGAACTGTTACACTGGACATGGCTTGAGTGTTTGAGACCTCAAAGCCTACCACCACTTAGCGACACATTCCAGCAAAGTCACACCTATTCCAACAAGGCCTACTTCCTAATGACACCACTCCCTATAGACTCATGGGGGCCATTTTTATTCAAACCATCAAAGTGAGGAAAGGATTTATTTTGCTTATAGTTCCAAATCATAGTAGTGCATCAACTACAGAAGTCAGGGCAGGGACTCAGAGCAGGAACCTGAAGTCAGGAGCTGAAGCAGAGGCCATGGAGGAGTGCTGCTTACTGGCTTGCTCCCCATAGCTTGCTCAGCCTGATTTCTTACAGCATCAGGACTATCTGCCTAGGTGTAGTACCACCCACAATGCACTAGATCCTCTCATATTCTATTATCAATCAAGAAAATGTACCAGGATTTTGACAGAACTGTAAAAACAAGAAGTGCCTTTGAAAGGCCAAGAGGAACCCCGTCTTCTGCACATATGCTAGAACTGTGAATACAAGCCGGAAGCTTGTGTATATATCAACAAAACCATGCACAAAGTGGACAAGCTCACCATACATGCAGAAGTGCAGCTACAAATAGGTAATGTTCTACAGAGTGCCCAGGCTAAGAACACCAGGTGCCTCTATTATGCAGGCACTGCTGACACAGTGGACACTCTCTCTCCTCTACTATTCAAGCTCTTCTCTCTCTCTCTGTCCTTTTTCTCTACAGTTCTCTAAAGATCTGTTTCCACCACTCCAGCTATCTCTGCACTGCCTCCTGAAGTTGGTAGATTCCCACCTTCAATTGCTACATTTATTTCTGCTTGTGACTTTTCCTGGGGAAATGTGTATGTTGGGAGAGGGAGGAATCTATTCACTCAAGATAGGGCAATGATGATAAACCAAAGAAATGATTCCTCCCAACTCTAGCCCCCACATTGCTCCTGGGAGCATGGGAGAGAGGTTTCTTGCAGTAGTGCTGGTGACTTAAAGACAGCTGTGATCACCAGAATGCTGAAGAGAGATGGTGGTGACTCAGGCAGCCATGTCCCTGGAGCTCCCTGAACAGCTCTGAGGCAGAAACCAGAAAGCTTTATCTCCCTAGCATTTATCACTGCTTCTAGAACCAGGCAGAGGTCTCTGTGAATCTCACATTGTAACTTTCTAAGGTTTCTGAGTCTCTAAGTCCAATGTTTACTTTCTTCTTTGCAGGACAGAATGTTTCAGTTCAGGGAGAACTGGCTACACATCTCTAGTAGAGTGAGAGTTATTGTGTCTGACTTTCTGGAATTCTAAACAGGTAGCTTGTGGTCACTTGTTCCTTGATCAGTCCAGGCATGAGTTATTGATGGCCTGTAAGCTATAAACAAGGTCTGGACTCAATTTCTGTCATGGGAAAAGGCTTAAGAGTTCCATGATCAGAAAGGATCAGGCCCATAGGGAACGTAGAGATTCACCATCTCTGTGGCTTGACATTTCTGTAAGGTCATTCAGATCAACAAGATTCTAAAAGCAAAGCAGAGTGGACCTGTTGCCATGGACACTGAGAGGTGCAGGTGGAGAGTGCTTCAGGAGGTGGCAGAAGAGGCTATTGAAATGCCCAAGAAACCCTATATTCTTGTCTATGCTAACTCCCTTTGGGGGACACTTAGGTGGGATACACACACACTCTGCTGTATGTAATGACTCAGCTAAAAACAGTTTCCTTCCTTAGATCATAAGATTCTGAAGAAGGGATTACACCGATTTGCTTACCACTGTGAGCCTAGCCCAATGTCAGGCACATAAAAGATACCATATGACAGTCATTGAATAATGCAAGTAAATTCATAAGTGATATGGAATTAGGGGGGTCCATGCTTTCCTTATGAAAAAATTTAATCTTATGATTTCAACCATTAAGGTCTTGCATATGATGGTTAGATTTAATTATCATCTTGATATATAATGTAGGATCACCTGAGCAGAGAGTCTCTGAGTAACTGCTAGATCAGACTGGCTTGTGAGCATGCCTGTGAAGACTGCCTTAATTTATGTGGGAAGACACAGCCCACTATGGGCAGCACCATTCCCTAGGCATGGGGCCCTGACTAAGAGGGGAGAAGTGGAGCTAAACACAATCAATCAAGCAGCAGCATGCATGCACTCATCTCTCTTTGCCTTTGACTGTGGATGTGCTGTGAACCGGCGACTTCCCTGAGATGGTCTGGAACATGGAATTGTGCGCATACATAAACTCTTCCTTCCCTGAGTGTTTTTTTTTTTTTTCTTCAGGTCATTTTATCACAGCAACAGAAATGAAGCTAGGACCATTATCCTCCATTGTGTTATTAGGTTACTATTGTGCTTACTCTACATTTTCAAATAGAAGAGACATTTGTGACTAGAGATTGAACTATGCCAGAGAAACTGGTGGGGCTTGCTGTGGTTTGTGGTGCTGGTAGTGGAACCCAAGGCCTTGAACATGCTAAGCAAGTACTTCACCTAATTAAGCTTCACTCCCAGCCCTGGAACACAGTTAATGTTAAAATGACTTTGAAGTCTGAGTTCAGGTTTTCAGTTGTCCTACTGAGGCATAAGAAGCTGGAGGCTTCAGTCTTGGAAACAGGGGAGCCCAGGGATAGCTCTAGCTACATCACAGCAGAGGGCATCATGGAAGGAATGCATATGAAAGGGAGAGAGTGATTTAGACTCTAGACACACTGTCTTATAACATTCACCTTCATAAAGACTCCATCAAGGAGCCACAAGAGAATTTTAGTCCTTTCTGAAGGCCCCAGCACCCCACTTCATCTCAGTGACCTAGCTTTCTCCTGTTAGTCCCAGTTCTTCGAAATCCTACCACCCTTAAACATCACCCCACTGGGGGCCAAGCTTTATTCATGCATTTTTGGGGATGTCAAATGACATCCAAACCAAAACAAGGTCTTTAAGGGCTTAGTAGGAAAAATACAGATTGTAGAATCAGATATTTGGGTTCAAGTCTCCACTTCATCTTTTCTTAGCAATGGGATGTTGCAGACTTTGTCTATTACCCTCAGACTAGGTTTTATTACTATATAATAATCGCCATTTTCATAGCATTTGCCATGGGGATTAAGTGAAATTTTATGCATAATACATGTATATATGGGTAGGTTTAGTAAGAAATAAGTAGCTGGGCATGGTGGTGTACACATTTAATCCCAGTACTCAGGAGACAAGAGGCAGGCAGACCTGCCAGTTCAAAGCCTGGTCTATAAGAGTGAGTTCTAGGACAGTTAGGGCTACACAGACCCTCTCAACAAACAAACAAAGACAAAATAAAAAATTCGTTCACACAGAATTCACAGCAAGGCACAGGATATTTCAGAGGCCAAGTCTTTGGACTTGCCACACCCTGGTGACTGTTTACAAGTGCTCCGAAGCAGCTGCTGTTGGGTGACGGAAGGGGAAGGAAATGAACTGTGGCCTTTGTTCTCTGGGTGGTGGTTTGAACGAGAATGGTTCCCAAAGGCTCCTGGAACTATTTGGAAATGTTAGGGGGCATGGTCTTATTAAACTAGGTGTGTTGCTGGGGTCTGGCTTTGAGGTTTCAAAAGCTAGCCCGCTCTGAATGCTTTCTTTCTCCCTTCTTCATGGTTGTGTCTCTCTCTCTCTCTCTCTTTTTTTTTTTTTTTTGGTTTTTTGAGACAGGGTTTCTCTGTGTACTGTGTAGCCCTGGCTGTCCTGGAACTCACTTTGTAGACCAGGCTGGCCTCGAACTCAGAAATCCACCTGCCTCTGCCTCCTGAGTGCTGGGATTAAAGGCGTGCGCCACCACGCCCGGCGCCATGGTTGTGTTTCAAGATGAGAGCTCTCAATATGGCTCCAACGCCATGCCTGCCTGCCTGCCTGCCTGCCTGCCTGCCTGCCTGCTGCCATGCTTCGCACCTTGGTGCTCATAAGCTCTAACCCTATGGAAGTTTAAGACCCAAATAAGCATTTCTCTTTGCAATTTGCCTTGGTGATGGTGTCTTATCACAGCAATAGAAAAGTAACTAAGACAGTCCTCCCTCTAGATATGCATCTATTTTTATTTCCTGGCTCAGGGTCATTGTATCAGACTCCACATTAAGTATTGTAACAGCAGAGCTGGAGAGATGGCTCAGTGGTTAAGGGCACTGGCTGTTCTTCCAGAGGACCTGGGTTCAATTTTCAGCACCTGTATTGCAGCTCACAGCTATCTGTAACTCCAAAATCTAACACGGACACACATGCAGGCAAAACACCAGTGAACATACAATAAATAAATTAATTTAAAAAGAATAACAGAAATTTTGATTAAAGAAAAAGAAGTGTTTGAAATAGGTATTAGGGAATTTTAACTAGAGAGAGCACTGGAGTTACACAGAGAAATCCCTGCTGGAAGCAACCATCATGTTCACGGCCTGAGCATAAAAGCAAGAGGTTGGAGTTATTGTAGTCTAGAGGCTAGAGGAACAGTCAGTCCTACTCGCTTAGGAAAGGATGCCCAGAGGCAGAGACTAGTGGGGCTGCAGAGAGCACAAACAATGGAGTTGGTTCTAGGCTTGCCAAAAAAAAAAAAAAAAAAAAAGCAGTCAGAGACTGGTACTGCAGGGATACAGGCTGAGACTGGAGATATCACAGGGCTTGTCTTCCAACCCCAGGCTTGAAGCCTCCCTTGTACTGCTCACTGTGAGCTAAGGTCAGGATGCTGCCAGCAGGTAAAGGCAACCAGCACCCCCAGGTTGCTGCCTGGCATCACAGAGCCCAGTGTGTGTGGAAAAAGGATGCTAGAACTGTGAGAGAATCCCTTTACCATCTGTAGGATCCTGCAACTTAATTTATACACACGACCAAATGCAATCTGGGGAGGAAAGGGTTTATTTATCTTACTCTTCAATATTGCTGTTCATCATAGAAGGAAGTCAGGACTGGAATTCAAACAGGGCAGGGACCTGGAGGTAGGAGCTGACGCAGAGGCCATGGAGGGGTGCTGCTTACTGGCTTACTCAGTCTGCTTTTTCAGAACCCAGGATCACCTGCCCCGGGACAGCACCACACACAATGGGCCTGCCAACGCTCCTCCATGATCATTAGTTGAGAAGACACCCTTAAAGCTGGATCTTAAGGAGGAATTTTCTCAATTGAGGCTCCCTTCTTTCAGGTGACTCAAGCTTGTGTCAAGTTAACATAAGACTAGCCCAGCATGCCCTCTCACACTTTAAGTGGTCGCCAAGAATTCAATCAAATTATCTATTTATCCATTTTCATGGTGCTGGATATTTATGTGATTTCCAAATTTTAGTCTCTGAAATGATGCTGCAATGATAGTTGATAAAGTTATGACTCAATATATTTGAGGAGAAAATAATCATAGTTTGTCTTTTTCTGGGCCTTAGAATTAGTGTTTCTCTCACCATCAAATACTTCTCACATACACTCTGCAAACCTGAGTGCTATAAAGCAAAAAACGTCATCTCTCACTTCACTCTCGTGGAAGGAGGATTGATTCCACCAAAACAAAGGCGAGTGAGTACCTAGCAGGCACAGCGCGATCAGTAAAGCTCTGGTGGTGATGACTAGGAAGGAACTTCCTCAGGCTTCATTTCCTTCCTCTTCAAATACAGCCGGCAGCAGGCACACATCCTTCTGAGCGCTGGTAAACCAGGGCGTGGCAGTCCACGGCCCGCTTGCAATGTTTTCTTTCAGACTGGCCTTTGAGACCGTCCTAGCCTTGCTGTACATTCTTCCGTGCTGGTGCCTGGGCGTGGTTTTGGGATGCAAGGGCGCCATCTTGTGGAACTTTCGTGTTGAATTCTATTTCTCAGAAAGCGACCACACTGTTACTGCGATCGATCACTTTTCTCTTTTTGTCTCAATTATCTTACGGTGCTGATGAGGCTGTACTGTCAATTTGAACTCCACATCTTGAGAACAAGCATTCTTTCTTATGATTATTCTTAATGTGCCTACATTAAAAAGTACTTTAAAATTAAATTTTTATTTATTTATTTTTACTTATTTTGTGTTTGGGTGCGAGGGCCACGTGGAGACTAAAAGGCAACTTTTGGGAGTCAAGTTCTTTCTTTCTAATATGTGGGTCCCGAGGATTGAAATCAGGTCATCAGCCTTGACAGCAAGTGCCTTTAGTCACTGAGCTATTTCATAGGCTCCTGAAGTTTTATTTATTGGAGACAGGGTCTCTTTATGTAGCCCCTGGCTGTCCTGGAGTTCTCTATGTAGGCTAGGACGGCCTTGAACTCAAAGAGATCCATAGTGCGCATGTATGTGGCAGTCAGAGGCCAACTTGTGGGGCTGTATTCTATCCTCCCCAGGTGGGTTCCAGGGCTTGTACTCAGATTGTCAGGCATGGTGGCAAGCACCTAAATATGGTGGTCATTAGCTCTAGTTGCTGATTTACATAAACTGTGGTGGTTCTGGGTCTCACTCCCTAGGTCTTCATCTATTACATGGGCACATGTCCCTGTGTTCAGTTCTAACTCAGTGCCGTCTTCCTTGGAACAATTTATTTCCTTAGTGGTGGACACTGGTGCAGGCAGTCCTGACAGAAAGGCCTTAGAGCCACCCTCTGAATATTAGCATGTTTCTCTGGGGACATCTGGCCAGGAGGCAGGCTTGCTCTAAGTTTCCGCAGAGGCAGGCGGATTTCTGGGTTCGAGGCTAGCCTGGTCTACAAAGTGAGTTCCAGGACAGCCAGGGCTACACAGAGAAACCCTGTCTCGAAAAAAAAACCAAAAAAAAAAAAAAAAAAAAAGATTGTCAGTGTGTAGCCAGCAGACACAGGGATCTTGTTTCCTGAGTCCATGCTAACACTCCTAGATCACATTCTACTTTTTGCCAATCTGGTAAGTAAGGGTTGGTGACTTGTCTTAATTTGTACACTGCTCAATAATGAGCTCAGAACTTTCTTGGGGACTCAGGCCAATCTTTGTGCTCTCTCCCCTCTCAAGATGAATGCAGTCATCAGCTGCTTTTTACCTCTTCTTCCCTCTTCCCCCTCCTTCTGCCCCCCCTCTTTCTGCCCCTCCCCCTCCTTCTGCTCCTCCCATTTCTATCCCCCCACTCATTCCCTCTGCTCCTCCTTGTTTCTCCCCTCCCTGCCTCTGCCTCCCAAGTGCTGGGATTAAAGGCATGCGTCACCACGCTCCCTTTTCCTTTCCCACACTTTTGCCCAGGTTTGCCTCAAACCTTTGAACACAAGTATATCTTCTCCCCAGCTTCCCACATAGCTGGGGTTATAGAAGCCTCCGACTGTGCCCAGCCTCTTTGCTTGGTTTTTTTAACAAGTTGTTACATATTCTAAAGGTCAGTCACCCAAGAGTGTTTCAGAAATGCTGAATTATCTGGGGGCATACTTCCAATAGAATTGTGTCTGAACTACTGCTTACATGTTTTATTGTTATTATTATTATTACTGCAATTCATTTGTATTAGTTTTTTTTTGTTGTTGTTGTTGTTGTTTTTGGTTTTTCGAGACAGGGTTTCTCTGTATAGCCATGGCTGTCCTGGAATTCACTTTGTAGACCAGGCTGGCCTCGAACTCAGAAATCCACCTGCCTCTGCCTCCCAAGTGCTGGGATTGAAGGCGTGTGCCACCACGCCCAGCTTAGTTTTTTTTTTTTTAAAGCATTCTTAGCTATTTCATTTTCTCTTCAGTATCCATTTTGTATGTGAGGTATCAGATGCATTTATCCCATGTTATAATTATTTGAACTGTTGCTTTTTTTGGGGTAAGATTTATTTTATTTTATGGACACACTGTAGCTGTCTTCAGACACACCAAAGAGGGCACTGGATCCCATTACAGATGTTTGTGAGCCACTATGTGGTTGCTGGGAATTGAACTCAAGACCTCTGGAAGAACAGTCAGTGCTCTTAACTGCTGAGCCATCTCTCCAGCCCTGTATTAGAGTTTTATCTTAAAATATAAATGTGTGGTGTGAGCCTTTAATTCCAGCACCCAGGAGGCAGTGGCAGGTGGATCTCTGTGAAATTGAAGCCAGCCTAGTCGGGATAGAGAGTTCTAGGACAGCCAGATCTACTTAGTGAGACCGGTCTCAAAAACAAACAAACAAAACACATATGTAGGAGTCAGTTCTCTCCTTCACTTGAGGTAAGATCTGACTCTATGTTACAAAAGTGAAATCTTGTCTTTGCCTCCTGTCTCATGGGGGAATGCTGGCATTAGAGATGAGCCAACCATATCCAGTCCTGTATATTGGTTCCAGAGAGCAAACCCATGGATGGCTTCAAGTCTATGCAGGAAATGCTTTAACCTGTTAACCTGCCTCACTGGTTCCTGTCCATGGGATCATAAATGTCCCCCAAACACCCACGTTTAAAGGTTTGTTCATTGTCTTCGTGCTGTTAGGATGCAATGAGGCCTTTACAAGCTACCTTCATGATGGACTGTGATCTGCAGGACACATAAGCTGAATTCAACCCGTTTCCCTCCAAGTTGATTAGAAGAGAGGTTGGCACAGGTTCACGGAGTTCTGCTCTCACAGATCTGACCATGGTGTTTTTGGAAGGACTGTGGAAGATATTTGGGGTTTTGAGCTAGAAAACAATTCTGTGCGCAGAGTTCAATGAGCTGCTACAGGAGCTTGGAAGACAGGGATATGGGGGTAGGGCAGTGCAGACAACAGAGGTCTGGTTTGGGGAGTTCCAGAGGGAAGCAGAGACTTTGTAGAGCCATCTTTGTGACATTTTTGAATTAAGAATCTGGGGTTTTGAGCCGGGCGTGGTGACGCATGCCTTTGATCCCAGCACTCGGGAGACAGAGGCAGGAGGATTTCTGAGTTCGAGGCCAGCCTGGTCTACAAAGTGAGTTCCAGGACAGCCAGGGCTATACAGAGAAACCCTGTCTCGAAAAACCAAAAAGAAAAAAAAAAAAAGAATCTGGGGTTTCTAATTAGCTGGGGCTGTGATTAGTAAGAGACCAGCACCAGTGAGGTAGTCTGGGAAGTGTTTCCTCAGGGTCAGCACACACAAGCTGTGGTCCAGAGAGGGACCGAAGCTGCATCTCAAGCTGCATCTCAAGCTGGGAGCACAACTCCAGAGTCTTCCATGTAGCCCTGGTTTTGGTGGCATGAGAGCTGCAGGACAGGGGTGTCTATGGAGAGGCCAGGGTGCCATCATGCCTTCTCAGGTGCATGGTTCCACTTATACAACTTCAAAGAGTCATCTGTTCACGTCTTTTGCATTTTGCACGTGTGTGCATGACAAGTTCTTGCTGCTCTCTAACTGGTGGTCTTCCTGCTTCTGCCTCCCAGGTTCTGGGGTTACAGGTATAAGCCAGCACGCCTGCTTTACACAGCTGTTACTAAGTTGTAGGGATTGTATTTTCCAGATGTCAGTCCTCCTTGGCTCTACGACTTGTAACTGTTTCCTCTATTCTAAGAATTATGGTTTCTCTTTCTTGCTAGTGTCTCTTAAGCTCTAACGCAAAGAAGATCCTTTGCATACTCTTTGTCTTGTTTCTTGTCTTGTGTCCTCTGCTGGCTGAGCCCCTTCCCTCTGTTAGGTAAGTATAGTACACAGCTGTGTCCTCTGCTGGCTGAGCCCCTTCCCTCTGTTAGGAAAGTATAGTACACAGCTGTGTCCTCTGCTGGCTGAGCCCCTTCCCTCTGTTAGGTAAGTATAGTACACAGCTGTGTCCTCTGCTGGCTGAGCCCCTTCCCTCTGTTAGGAAAGTATAGTACACAGTTGTGTCCTCTGCTGGCTGAGCCCCTTCCCTCTGTTAGGAAAGTATAGTACACAGCTGTGTCCTCTGCTGGCTGAGCCCCTTCCCTCTGTTAGGAAAGTATAGTACACAGCTGTGTCCTCTGCTGGCTGAGCCCCTTCCCTCTGTTAGGTAAGTATAGTACACAGCTGTGTCCTCTGCTGGCTGAGCCCCCTCCCCTCTGTGTCTGGGAGAGGACACTGTAGTTATATTTCAAAAGCATGGAACATTTAAAAAAGAAATAATTTTTTTTATCAATGTAAATACTTCATCCTGCTGCCAGACAGGACACTGCCATTATGTGCATTTTCAAGGCAGGGAGCAAGGAACACTGGAGCAAGACTTTAACTGCAAGTATTCCCTAAGCCACCATGGCTTCTGGGATCAGTTCCTGTCTTGGGAATGAAGTTCCTTCCCTGGCTTGTTTAGCCCCCCAGAAAGCATACTTTGAACACAATTCTTTAATAGAGCAGTGTGTATTTTCATAAAGGAATACTTTGTGTAATGAAAATTCACCAAGAAATTACAGAGTCAGAGCTGGTGAGATGGCTTATCAGGTAAAGGCACTTGATGTCAAAACTCATGACCTGAGTTCAATCTCTGGGACGCCCACGGTAGACAGAGAGAACTGGCTCCCACAGGCTGGCTCTGACTTCCCACTGTGGCACACACTTATTCACCTCCCCTCACCCTCCCAAATCCCAAACCAGAAAGTGAGTCTTCACATCTTCACACTCCAAAGCAACTCAGTGAAGACACAGAAACAGCCAACTCAATGAAGACACAGAAACAGCCAACTCAATGAAGACACAGAAAGAGCCAACTCTTGGCAAACCGCCTCTGGCTCCTTGAGCTCCGTCAGCTCCCCTCAGAAGGGGCCCTTGCCAGCTCCCCTCAGAAGGGGCCCTTGCCAGCTCCCCTCAGAAGGGGCCCTTGCCAGCTCCCCTCAGAAGGGGCCCTTGCCAGCTCCCCTCAGAAGGGGCCCTTGCCAGCCTGTTTCCAGGCTTCCTTTACACCCTTGATGCTTTCCTTCTTCACACACTTCCAGTATTCTTGCACACTCTGCTGCTGGGACACCTGTGTCGGAGAGAAAGATGAGCAGTCACTGGCGTTCTGGCTAGGCATGGCTCCATGCCCCTTACAGCCTTGTTTATTGCCTTCCCACACTGCTCTAAAGAAAGCTGAAGGTGGTTTATGCTACCAAATGCATGAAATGAAAACCATAGTTATTAATTTCCTTCAGATTACATGTGCTGTGGGAATTCTTGCAGATGAATTTTTTTCTAAGGTGTCATGAATACAAGCATCACATTCTTGATCCCCACTCTTTCCTGTGTCTCATCCTAACTCCCTACTATCTGTGTACATGCTAATGCAAACAAAATTCTGGGCTCTGCTTGTCCCTCAGTCAGAGCCCAGCACATGACTGGGAGCAGCCATGATGGGTGCTGAGATTTCTGTGTAGTTCTCAATGTAGCTATTGTTGGTAGAATCTATTAGTTTGCTTAACTATATAGATGAGGTATCTGAGGCACAGAAGATACTAAGTGGCTTTTCCAGACTCATTAGTTAATACACAGCAGAGCAGGACTTGAAACTGGAGATGGGTATTGAGTCCAAGGTCAGATCCAAAATCAGACCCAAGGTCATATCCAAAATCAGATCACAGGCTGATTTCTGAAATTTAAGTTCAGATTTTTGTATGTGTATGTGTGCACATGAATATACAAGTTTGTGTGTATGCACATATGTCCAAAGTGTATGTGCATGCATGTGTGCAAATATGTACAGTGACAGAGGTTGGAGGATAGACTTGGGTGTCATTCTCTGGCCTGAAGTTCACAAAGCAGGCTAGTCTGGCTAGCGGCCACCTTGCAGCCCCACTGTCTGTCTCCCCAGAACTGAGACTCTCAGCACTTGCCACTGAGCACACGCTGCCATGTCTAGCACAAGCATGGGATCTGGGGTGGAGCCCAGGCCCTCCTAACTGATGTTTCCCCAGACTCACGGTATTTTTAAAGCAAAGAAAATACTAAATATCATTCTTTGTAAAAGAAAGTTCAGTGTTTTGGTTGTAGTTTATAATCTCTGTACAAATGATTAAGATTCCACTTAACATATTATATTTGCCCTAATTCTAGGTTTAATATCATTGTCGCTAACATGTTAAAAAACACAGCTTAAAAAACAAAACTCGGGCTGGAGAGATGGCTCAGTGGTTAAGAACGCCGACTACTCTTCCGAAGGTCCAGAGTTCAAATCCCAGCAACCACATGGTGGCTCACAACTATCCGTAACGAAATCTGATGCCTTCTTATGGAGTATCTGAGGACAGCTACAGTGTACTTACATATAATAAACAAATAAATCTTAAAAAAAAACCCAAAAAAACTCAAGATGTTTTACCCATAAACCTCGATGCATCCTGTTTTTCAGTACCCCAAGAAACTCGCCGTGGCTGAGGCACTCATCCCCGTCCAGGTCAAAGATCTTGAAGACGGTGTCCAGAAGATTGTCCGAGAGCTCCTGTCCAGTCGCCACCTTCACGGCTCTCTTGAACTCTGCTAAAAAGCGAACAAGAAACTGCGAATCAACCAGGTGACTCAGCTCAAGTGGGTCTAATCCGCACTTCCATTATTTGAGAAGTAAACACAAAAATACCCACATGAGTGTATTCAAATCCCACATTTGGCTAAGACACATCACGAAACAAAGGGAATTATTTCACCTTAATCATGGCTCCCAGTAATATGATTAAATCCCACTCTCTTCCCCCTTCTTGAGAACAAGAAAATAAAAGCAAATAAAGTAACTCTTGAGTAAGTGAACTGAGAACAAGAGGCATTATCTTGCGGCTAATCATCTCCTGAGTAGTGAAAGTACTTACAGACAATAGAAATTAAATGATACGTATCTTACCCAGCCTCACAGGGCGATGAGCTAAACTAAACATTTGCATGGCGATAGCAAAGTCTTCCAAATGCGTTGTAAAATGGCAAAAGGACTTGAACTCATCCAAACTAATGCTCTAATAAAAATAAAAGGGTTTTAAAATTACAATTTTGTATATACATCCAAATCATATTAATGATAAGTCTTCTACCCTAAAGCTTATGACCTTATCTCTAGGCAAGTTGATAAATATTGAAGACAGAGAATAAGATCTAGACTCTAGAGCTGTGGTGGGTCCATGTGCCTGTGTGGACCAGTCCTAGCTCCCTTCTTCATTCTCATTTTGAAGATGAGAATCTTCTAGCTCTCTTGTAAGGAGGCTGTGGAGTAAAGTGAGGTCATGGGTGGGCTGTATTCCTGAAAGGTTGATGTCTAAGGGAGTGCACATTAGTGTTCACTGCTGTTGTGTGAACATGTGCACATACCCACAGAGCAGCAGTGTGTTAGCTGAGAGGCATTTCACTAAGAACAATGTAAACCCAGCTTTGCCAGCACTTGGATCTTAGACCAGAACAATGTAAACCCAGCTTTGCCAGCACTTGGATCTTAGACCAGAACAGAGAGAAGGCGGATTTCTGTGCTTTGTGACTATGGCCAAGGAGACTAACACACCCTGTTCAGTGGGCCGCTCTTAATTAACCAGGTTGCAGGGCACAGAGCAAGAGGGCCTATGTTGGAACTTCAGCTCTGCCATCTATGAGGTGTATGATCTACCCGAAATCTCAGAGAGGCAACACTTAGGTTCCCCGTCCAAGGTCTATGGATGTGAACCTTGGTTTATCTGATTTTTATTATCTATGTACTTAAAAACAAACAAAACCCAAGTTAAAAAGCTTTTTCCAATAAAAAGAAATCATAGAGAAAAATTCCCTCCTTCAAGTGATGTTGCCAGACTGATTTCTTTTTTTTAAATTTTTTTATTTTTGGTTTTTCGAGACAGGGTTTCTCTGTATAGCCCTGGCTGTCCTGGAACTCACTTTGTAGACCAGGCTGGCCTCGAACTCAGAAATCCGCCTGGCTCTGCCTCCCGAGTGCTGGGATTAAAGGCGTGCGCCACCACGCCCGGCGCCAGACTGATTTCTAACTCATCATCCCTCTTGCCTCAATCTCAGGAGTGGCTGGGTTACAGGTACACACAGCCACATTCAAAGTTCTTAATCTGAAGGTCTATTCTTCCGGGTTTTGTCTCTGCAGGGTCCTAGCGCCCTCCCCTCTCCGCGCATGCGTCTACTCAGGCTGCACTGCTCTCAGCCTCTGTGGGTCTTTGTGGAATAACTAAAGATTTATTTGTAAAACTGTAACAAATGAAAAAAATTCTTTTCCCTATGTGTATGATGTTGTCTGTGCACCACTTGCATGCCTGGTGTCCACGGAGGCCAGAAGGTATCAGATTCTCTGGACAATGTTGGCAGGAAGGGCGACCCCTCTTCTGATCTCACTGCAAAGGCACCAACAATGCCTCTGTGCTTCCAGAAATACACGGCTCCCACAAAAGCGGCGGTGCACCCACACCACACAAACCGCCTGGCTGAACTTGGGAACAAGCTCTTCACACAGTTCTGAAACGAGAATTTCTTTGTGTATCGTATCATGATCTTAAAACAGGTATGGAGTACAACCCTTCTGATGTCCACTTTTCACTGTTCACCATGCTGAGGGTGAACTCTGGATCTTGTGCATGCTAGGCTCTTTTGATCGGTAAAAATGGCATCTCATTACCAGCTCAAAATGAGGTTCCACTGTTGATATGTGATTTCTCTCCTGTGACTTCATGTCCTGCCCTGGCGAGGGTTGTTACAGTTGCTGTGATGCAGCACCACGACCAAAGCAGCTTCGGGAGGAAAGGGCTCACTGGCTTGCTCCTCACGGCTTGCTCAGCCTGCTTTCTTATAGAATCCAGGACCACCAGCCCAGGGATGGCACCACCCACAATGAGCTGGGCCCTTCCCCAATAGTCATTGATTAAGAAAACGCCCTACGGGCTTGCCTACAGCCTGATCTTATGGAGGCATTTTCTTGAGGCTCTCTCCTCTCAGGTGACTTTAGCTTGTGTCAAGCTGATATAAAACTATCCAGCACATGTCCTTTCCTCACGTGTCTGGTGGGCTGCTGTGTGGCCTCTTGCTGTGGGAGACAACACTTCTTAAATATCTTTTCAACAGAGGCACAACTGCCTTGTTTGGTTCCTGAACATCTTTGCATAGATGGATGAATCATGGGCAGCCTTGAATGCACAGTGTTTTTCCCCAGACAGAGGACGGCTTTTCCTGCCACTTATTGAAAACAATGCTTCCTTCCACAGCAAAGGTCAGGACACCTTGCTTCCTGCCTCTTATGAAAGACAACTAACTGGTTGGGCTGTGTATGATCACACAGAAGCTTTTCTCTGGGACTCTCAGAGTAGCTGTTATGGGTAAGGGGAACCTCGTCCAAACAGGACGCTCATACTATTGCTGTGTTATGAGTATTAGGTTTTTTTGTTGTTTGTTTTTTATTTTGTTTTTGGTTTTTGGCTCTTGTATCTTCTGTAAGCATCCATTAAATTGTGCAGGGTAATTTGGAAACAGATGAAAGCTTCAGAAGCCTTATATAGATCAACAGACTGGCCTTGAAAGCTCTCAGATACTGAATAGAGAAGTCTTGGATCCTTTAAGTGTTTTGTAGTCACAGATTTTAAAAGAATCCATTACATCCTAATTTGCCCCAGCTGTCAACCTGACACAGCCCAGGAGAAACATTTATATGTTCCTATTCTCCAATACTAGGAACATCTCTGGGATTACATAAGTTTTCTTTGTATCTAAGTAAGGCTGTAAATTTTCCTTGTTTTTTTTTTTTTTTTTTTTTTTAGATTTATTTATTATTATACATAAGTACACTGTAGCTGTCTTCAAACACACCAGAAGAGGGCATCAGATCTCATTACGGATGGTTGTGAGCCACCATGTGGTTGCTGTGATTTGAACTCAGGACCTTCGGAAGAGCAATCAGTGCTCTTACCTGCTGAGCCATCTCACCAGCCCATTTTCCTTGTTTTTTTTNTTTTTTTTATAAATTTATTTTATTTATTATACGTAAGTACACTGTAGCTGTCTTCAGACACTCCAGAAGAGGGAGCCAGATCGGATGGTTGTTAGCCACCATGTGGTTGCTGGGATTTGAACTTATCACCTTCGGGAGAGCAGTCGGGTGCTCTTACCCGCTGAGCCATCTCACCAGCCCCCCATTTTCCTTGTTTTTAATTTTAATTTTTTTTTTTTTTCCCGAGACAGGGTTTCTCTGTATAGCCTCTGCTGGGATTAAAGGCATGTGCCACCACGCCCGGCTTAAATTTTTTTTTTTTTTTTTTTCTGAGACAGGGTTTTTCTGTGTAGTCCTGGCTGTCCTGGAACTCACTTGTAGACCAGGCTGGCCTTGAACTCAGAAATCCACCTGCCTCTGCCTCCCGAGTGCTGGGATTAAAGGTGTGTGCCACCACACCCGGCTAACCTCCAAGTGGCTAATCCACCTCCCTCTGATAATCCTGAGTTATTATGCTGCCCTGGACCCAGTTGGACAGCATCCCCCTCCACTTACATGGGCTACTGCCTCTGCCTGCCCTGCCCAACCACTGGCTGCCAGCATCTTTATTTACCAATGAGAACCAATTTGGGGCAGGTTCCTCAAAGTCTTCTGTGTGGATGTACAAATTCTTATGCAAACAATTCTGGGGAATCCAAGTTAACATAAGGATGGAAACAGTCCCAGCTGAGGTGAAAGATCACTTGAGCTCCCAAGTAGAAGGTCAGTCCACGCAGTATGGCAAAGCACGTATTAAAAACAAACAACCACTTAAAATCCACAGACAGTTTGTAGAACTATTTGAGAAGGGTTAGGAGGCGTGGCTTACTGGAGGAGGTGTGTCATACTTTGAGGTTTCAAAGACTGCAATGTCCTATGTGTTCCTCTGTCTCCTGCTATATCTGTGGATTAAGATATGAGCTCTCACCGTGTGGTGGTGCATGCCTTTAATCCCAGCACTTGGGAGGCAGAGGCAGAGGCAGGCGGATTTCTGAGTTCGAGGCCGGCCTGGTCTACAAAGTGAGTTCCAGGACAGCCAGGGCTACACAGAGAAACCCTGCCTTTAAAAAAAAAAAAAAGATGTGAGCTCTCAGTTGCTCCTGACCCCATGCCTTTGCTTTGCTGTCTGGAGCCATTCTGCCTGCTTCTGTGAAAGCCTGCCTGTCAGGCAGATTTCCCGGCCTGCTGACACATGGAATGATAAGAGGGGATGCACGTGAAGCTCAAGGAGAGGGGCTGAGCTCTGTTAATCTTGGAGGAAGGAACAGGGAGGAATAGGGAGGCCTCTGGATTGGTACAGATATCAAATGTACACCAGCCATTGTCTCTGCTGGCTTGTGACTTTGCTTCCCTTCATACTGTAAAGTACATAAAGCCTAAGAGAATTAAACTCAAGGCTGCTCCAGTACTGGCTGGACAGCACTCCTGATTTCTAACCTTTGTCTCTGAGTCTTCTGTTTTTTCCTGTAATCCTCACTCCCTACTCAGAGGACTGCTCGACTTCGTACATTTTGTCACCATGGACTCCAATTCTTGGAAACCATAAGCCCAAATTAAAAGCTTTCCTTTATAAGTTGCCTTAGGCATGGTGTTTTATCACAGCAACAGAAAAGGAAGTAAGACATGTACAAACCCAGGAGTGCAGCTTGATCATTATCATTTTGCATCACACACACATCATGTTTTCTCACTTAAAATGTGCACACAGTTAATTTACTTGGTTATTTGGAATTTCTAGTTTTTTTCATTTCTATCACATGTGTAAGAAAAGGCATACCAACCTCTCCTACTGACAACTTTTCTCTCACGTTTCTCCAGTAAATATCTTTATTTTCAGTGTTAGTGAAGAAAAGTAGCCACTCTGCAAAGTCTTCTTTTCTCATGAAATTCAGACCTTTAGAAAACTGAAGGAATTCCATTTCTTGAACTTCTGTTTGTAAATTTTCCATAAATCTAAATATTAAAATAAGAAATCAGTATAAGTAGCTAGTGTCATTCCATTTTAACATTGTGTGTCTGCAAGTTAGTTCCTTCTTCTGTACTGAGCAGCTGGCCTCTGTAGGTGGCAGAAGGAAGAAGTGTCATGGCTGTGGAAGAGAGAAGCTGGCCAAGACCAGTTCCTGTCCACTCTGTCCAGTGTATTTGTGCAGATCACATCTGGCAACCAAAGCTGTAATCAGTGTGAGTAAAATTATGCAAACTGTTGCTTTAATAGAACCATAGAAAGTATTTTTTTCCCAATGTAGCAATATTATCAGTAACTGGGAAAATTAAAATATAGGAGAGAACACTACTTTTAGAATCTTAATAATTAATGGTTCCTACTGTTTTACAGACACCAAAATAGAAACAATGACTTTGAATTGCAAGCTTAGATCTACATGACATTATCTGTAGTCTTTTGGGCAATGGTGTGAATCTATAGACTCAACATTCCCCTCTGCCTTTTAAAAATAAAGACAGCATAGTCCTTTGATCAAAGTCACAGCAAAAGCTCCATGGAAAGGTACAAGTTGAACTTGTAAGGCTGACTTTGACTTTCTTGAACAAGAATTTAGAAAAGTCGCACCAGGGCATACTACCCGAGTCATGTGGAAGCATTATGAAAAGCCTAAGTTTTCATGTGCTGAAATATCCTTTAAATATATATATATATATACACACATATATACACATACATGCATATATATATATATTTAAAATTAAAAAATAATTTTATTTTTGTGTGTGTTATATCACAATTTAAAATGGGTGGAATAAATTATATACACGTTACAAGCTTGCTTTAGGAACTGTACTTTCCCCATAAACTTCAAAAGTGTGGAGGGGTGAATGGGTGGAAGCTTCTGTGTCTATAGAGAGCCACAGATTGAACTGCAATACTGTGTCTATAGAGAGCCACAGACTGAACTGCAACACTGTGTCTACAGAGAGCCACAGACTGAACTGCAACACTGTGTCTACAGAGAGCCACAGACTGAACTGCAACACTGACTGAATGCACAGGTTTTTCTCATGTTGTTTCTTTCTGGGTCAAAGAAGAATTTTGTATAAAACTTGATGCATTTTGGGTTGAATTAATAATGGATAAAGAGATTTTACTGATATATTTTGTTTTTTTGTTTGATTGTATTTTATTATATTGTATACTATAATAATAGTAATGACTTCTTTGGGGTGTTGTATGTGCATGTGTGTTAGTAAGTGAGTATGGGTGCATATGTGTTGTTAGTATGTGAGTATGGATGTATGTGTGTGTTAGTGTGCATGTATGTTAGTGAGTGTGTATGGGTCTGTGTGTATCTAGGTGCATGTGTGTTAGTATGTGTCTGCCTTAATCGCTTTCCCACCTTAGTTTTTAGACAGCATGTGTCTGCTGACTGTGTGTTTGGGTGGCAGTGTGCTCCAGGACCCCTCTGTCTCTGCCTCCGCCGCAGCACTGGGGTTACAGGAAGGAATGTGCTGCCATGTCTGCTGTTACACATGGTTGCTGGTGAGCAAACTCAGGTCCTCATGTGTACAGAGCAAACACTTAGCCAGCTGAGTCATCTCCTCAGCCTCTCAACTGATTCATATTAGGACTATCAAAAGAATGCTTTATGTGTAAATCAGTATGTAGCCAATGGAGAGACCAGCACAACAACTGGTCTCTTCACCGTTGTCTTCCGAGATGGAAGAAGGTGAGAGGTTGGTAGGCTGACTGAGGGAGGGGAGCAGGAGTAAAGAACTTGCTGGGTGGCTGCAATGCTGGAGGAGAAGTGGAAGAAGCAGAGATCAGGAGAGAGGAGTTAGTCTTAGTTGTATTTGGTGACTAACTGGACAGAGAATGAGAAATCAGAGCCTTATTCTGAGTGGCATTGGTTCCAGCATGCTGCTTCTCCCTGGGGTCAGTTATGAAAGGGAAGAACACGTATCTCTCCTCGCACCTGACCTTCCTTGTAATGCCAAGGGCCTTTTAGAAGAAAACCATCTGGAAATGTACATGAGAACCCGAATACCTTCCTGGGTTGCACGCCTTCAGTTGTGCCTTTTT
Organism: Mus minutoides; assembly: GCA_902729485.2. Classification (NCBI taxonomy): domain Eukaryota; kingdom Metazoa; phylum Chordata; class Mammalia; order Rodentia; family Muridae; genus Mus; species Mus minutoides. The sequence goes on from LR750047.1 coordinate 267,471, forward strand.
CTTCTATCTACTCTTCCCTCAGCTTCTCACATGGGGTCAAGTCAGCGAGGACTCAGCTCCCCACTGACAGAAGCACTCAGTGCAATACAAATGGATGGCTGCATGTTTACCACACAGCTTGCAAAAGGGACCACACTTTGTGTTGGAGACACACCATCACACACACACACACACACACACACACACACACACACACACACACACACAGAGCAAATCTTAGTACAAATGCAGTAAGCTGAGGAAGGTGCAGGTCCATGTTTGTGCTGTTCTGATCTTCTTTTTAGTACCTGTTTTAAGACTGTTTAAGAGTGCTGCAGGGAGGCCCTATCTTTTTTTTTTTTTGGTTTTTCGAGACAGGGTTTCTCTGGGTAGCTCTGGCTGTCCTGGAACTCACTTTGTAGACCAGGCTGGCCTCGAACTCAGAAATCCGCCTGCCTCTAAAGGCGTGCACCACCATACCGGGCTAGGCCCTCTCTTATAATCACAGTGAGTGAGGAGAGGGCAAGCAGGGCATTATCTACAATAATTAGATAACCCCCGCATTACTGGCCCAATTTTACAAAGAAATGAGTGGAGGGACGTTACCTGCTTAAGGTCAGTGTCAGCATCCAGCTTTACCTGCGACATGGAGTTGTCTGCTTCGCAGGCCACTGCCCTGGTGCTTTCACAGTACGACCTGACGTGGGGATGTGCATATTTACTGCTGGGCCTCTGCACACCAGAGCTGAGGCCCCACATCTCAGATGGGTTTCAATGCAGAGTAAATTCAGCTGAGATCAGCCAGTGCTGTACTCAGGGACACAGGGCATGGCCCTTGTTGGGCTGGTTTGTTCTGCATTGAGAACAACATGGCAGGGTGGTGGGAGTGGTGACATATACCTTTAATCCCAGCACTCAGGCAGGAAGCAGAGGCAGGTTTCTGTGAGTTCAAGGCTAGCCTGGTCTACAGAGTCAGTTCTAGGATTGCCAGGGTACACAAAGAAATCCTGTCTCAAAATAACCAACCATCCAATCAACCAACCAACACCAAAGTGAAACCAACCAACCAACCAACCAACCAACCAACCAACCACAATTATCATCTTAGTTGATAGTATTGAAGAGATCCTGAGAAAAATGTAACAGGTCACAAAGACCCTGAAACTGGGAAGAGAGATTTCACTATTAGCAGAAAGTTTTTACATAGCTGAGCATAATAGCCTGAATCTGTATGCCCATATTGTTCTTTGAATTCATGTATTTGCCAACTGATACAGCTCACTGCCAAGTGTTTGAGGTTTGGTTGATGGATTGAGATACAGTTCACTGCCAAGTGTGTGTGGTTTAGTTGCTGGACTGAGATTGAAAAACTTTACTCCTGCACCTGTGCATCTGAGCATGACACCTTCCTTGTACCTCCCTTGTACCCATTTCTTCTGTAGAAATCATCCTAAGAATGGATATTGTTAGATCAGGAAAATCCCCTACTTCCTCCTCCTCCTCCTTCTCTCCCCCTTGAGGGCCCATAAATATCGGGTCCCCTTTTCCCTCGGGGTCGACTCCTCTATCCATTTCTGGGATACGAGTCGTCCCCAGAGCTCTGGATTTCCCCAAATAAAGCCTCATGTGATTTGCATCAAGGCCATTTCTCGTGAGTAATTTGGGGTGTCGCCTTTCCTGAGTCAGAACGTGAGAGTCCTTACATTCTGGGTCTTTCAGTATCAAATCACCAAAAGGAACCATTGCATTTTATAAGTCAGAGATTATATTTTAAAATGGGCTATAATATTTTGAGAACAGGAACGTTACATTTATAGGTTAACTTCTTAATGATAAATGGCTTAAAGATCCAATAAATCCTAGCCAGGTTTACAGCACTGGTTCTCAGCCTTCCTAATGCTGTGACCCCCTTAATATAGTTCCTCCAGTTTCGGCGACCCACAACCATAGAATTATTTTTGTTGCTACTTCATAGCTATAATTTTGCAACTGTTATGAATCATAATGTGAATATTTTTGGAGCTAGATTTGCTAAAAGGTTGTCACAGGTTGAGAACAGCTGGATTACAGTCTGCAGGTCTGAGAAATAAGTATATGCAGTTTCTTCACTTACTGCATATAGATATTTCCCAAATAAATATCTTTATGTTTACCTTCGAAATTCTTTATAATGGAGTTTTTTTTCTCCTCTTTTCCCAAAGAAACGCACTTGAAGGGTTGTGTTAACTCCAGGCTCTTTCACTGTTGTGTCCTATAAAAAACAAAACCAAAAAGGAACCAGTGGGCAGGGGCTTGGGGAAATAGTCACAAATGTCCTATAGGACAGATGGGAAAGAGGGCAGGCACTCTTTTTGCTTATTACTGTTGCCTAACAGGACACCTTCCCTCTCCCTCTCTTCCACTTAACATCCTTTGTCATTAAGCCCCGAAGAAACTGGGAACAGAAGGAACATGCCTAACAGGAAAAACCAAGAGCAAACATTTTAAATGGGTAAGCCGGGCGTGGTGGCGCACGCCTTTAATCCCAGGAGGCAGAGGCAAGCAGATTTCTGAGTTCGAGCCAGCCTGGTCTACAAAGTGAGTTCCAGGACAGCCAGGGCCATAGAGAGAAACCCGTCTCAGGAAAAAAAAAAAAACCGTCTAGAAAGAGTCAAAGGTGCCCACCCCTCTCCCTTCTTCACAACTTAGATTACAGGTATGTGTTACCTCAGCTGGTTTTATGGAGTAAGCCCCTTCTAATGCTCCTTGAAATGCTTTGGACACAGCTGCCAGAGGCTCGCTCTGCAGCCCACAGCACACTGGTCTGGAGTCTAGTGCCTAACACTCCTTCCATCTGTAACCCTGTCTAACGCTCCTTCCCTCCATCTGTAACCCTGCCTAACGCTCCTTCCCTCCATCTGTAACCCTGTCTAACGCTCCTTCCCTCCATCTGTAACCCTGTCTAACGCTCCTTCCTTCCATCTGTAACCCTGTCCTCTTCTTTTGCTGACTTTCCCCTGAACTCAGTGGCCATTCAGACTATTATTGAGCTCTGTCACCTCAGAAAACTTTTCTCCAGAACACACCTGTTTAAACCAGGGGCTGCCTGACTTAGACAAATGAAAGCCTATAGGGGACTCTCTGGTGCCTTCTTAGCAAAGGTCTGTATGCGCCCAGTGCCCACAGATACCATTCTCTGCGAAAGTGTCTTCATTCTCTCTTTTACTCAGTTTGATTATGAACTAGAAATTTTAATTTTTAGATTCAAATTTTCATAGTGTTAAGGTTCTACAGACTTAATGAAGCTAAGGGTATCTGCCTCAGGATTACAGAGTCAATCAACTAAATGGCTAAATAGCTAGAGGCCAAATCAACTAAATAGCCAAATGTCCTCAAATTTAAGCTAAGAAAAAAAACTGTTTTATTCCAAAATTAGATAGTATTTACCGAGGAGTTAATTAGTAGTAGCTATTATGATTGTCCCAGGAATCTGAAATAATAATTCAACTTTATAAAAATATTATTGTTACTAATTTTGAAGTCTGTAAGCTGTCTTCATTTAGACAGAATGTTATACTTCGACATTTCCTTCAGGATAGCTTCTATTTTTGGCATTTACTAAATATCAGACCAAATGTCAAAGCATAAATAATAAGTTTATGGTAGCCAAAATATTTTCTTATTAATTCTTTGAGAATTTTTTCTTTTCTTTTTTCCCTACTCTCCAAGACAGGGATTGTATGTGTAACAGCCCTGGCTGTCCTGGAACTTGCTTTGTAGACCAGGCTGGTCTCCAATTCAGAGACCCACCTGCCTCTGCTCCTAATGCTGAGACTAAATGTGTCCGCCACCTCCCACCTGGCTTGAGAATTCCATGCGATGTATTTTGATCCTATTTGCCAACTCCTCTCCTTGACACTCTGGTAATGTTTTCTCATTAGACTTAGATTTAAGTCAGTTTGGCTCAACATCTGCTTTGAGTCCCCGCTTTCAGTTTACAAGTCTATTTTAGCTTTTGCTCTTTTGAGAGAGGGTTTCCTACAGTGAGGGTAACCTCCTCAGTGTGGGAGTGCTATGCTTTCTATGCCTGCTTTCTGTGGGGCTGCAGACTGAAGCCAGGGTCCTGGGCATGCTCTGTCAGTCCCACCACTGAGCTGCATTTTCAGTCTCCTTGCTCATTCTCCTTCTTTAAAGATCTGTTTATGTATATGGGTGTTCTGAATACATGTATGCATACCACAAGAGGGCATGACTCTCATAGGCCTATAGTTATGGTTATAAGCTGTCATGTGGGTGCTGGGAATTGAACTCAGGACTCTGGAAGAGCAGCCAGTGCTTTTAACTACTGAGCTATCTCTCAACTCCTCCCTCCCCAATGCCCGTACTGCCCTTGAGGTAAGGATCTCACCATAGCCCAAACTGGCCTTGAACTCACAAATCTACCCCAGAGTCCCAATTCTGAGATTTCTGGAGTGTAGCACTATTTTTTAACAATTTAAATATATTTTGCTCTAAGCAAACAGCTATTTCTAAGTTTCTACTCCTGTTTCAAGGAGTTTCTTATTTATGTATGAATGCCTTCGAGTATGTGTGGTGTGTGCATGTGTATTTGCACATTCACATGTGTGGGCACAGATGTATTTGCTGTGCATGTGTGGAAGCCCAAGGCCAATGCAGGAAGAAAGCTCTTTTTGATTTTACTCTCCACTGCACTGAGGCAGTGTCTCACTGGGCCCTGAGCTGGCAGAACCTCTGTATCTGCAAAGCTTTGATCACTCAGGACTCTCCAGGTATCCAGCATTTATATAAGTTCAGTTCTCTTTGGAAACAAGTTCTCTCTCTGGCCCAGAGTTTACCAACTAGGCTAGATTAGCTTGCCAGAGAACCCCAAGGATACTGCTGTCTGCCTTCCCATGCTGGGATTACAGGCATGCACTACCAATTCTATATGGGTTCTGGGGACTGAGTTGATGTTCTTGGGCTTCCAATGCAAATGCTTTACCAAGTGAGCAATCCTCCAGCCTGAACTAAATTAAAGTAAAAATTTCTTCTTAAAAAGACAAACTTTGGTATCAGGTATTAAATTCTCTTCCATTGCCTGGAGAGATGGCTCAGAGGTTAAGAGCACTGGCTGCTCTTCCAGAAGACCTGAGTCCAATTCCCAGCAACTATGTGGTGGCTACAGCCACTGCAGGCATACATGCAGGGCAGAACCCTGTATAGATAATAAATAATTAAAAAATCCTATTTTATTGTGCTGTCTAGACACACACTGCTCCACATGCTGCCTATGGAGGGGAGGCTGTTTTGGTTTTTGCAAGGATTGTATTATCTAACCCTGGCTGGCCCAGAACTTGCTTTGTAGACCAGGCTGGCCTTGAACTCACAGAAATCCACCTTCCTTTGCCTCCTACTCAGTGCTGCTGGCAGAGGTTGTGATTTTTACTAATGTATACAATTTGAAATAGATGTGTTCTAAAGATGTAGTGATTCAGAAGTTTAAGAAAGACTCACAAGACGGAGGTACAATTAATAGAATGTTTTCAGTTGAAATCTATTGGTATAAAGTACTGGCAGGACTGAAAATTCATTTGTGTCCCATATAACATACTGGTTAATATTTGTCATAGTCTGATAACCTTATCAATAGTCACACTCTTTGATCCAGCAATTGAATTTCTGGTAGGTTATCCCTAAAACATAGTCATATGTGTATAAAATAGTGTAATCTTAGTGTTATTCCTTGCAGCCTTATGAACTATGACATGATAGACATATGGTAAATATTTCCCAAAAGATGAATCATAGCATAAATGTTACAGTCATACAACAGTGTACTTTGAAGCCATGATGAGAATGGGATTCTAAAGCACTTGCCACACAAGTGTGAGGATCTGAGTTTAGATCCCCAGCACACGCAGCCAGAGGCAGCAGCTTCTGTTTGTAATCTCAGTGCTTGGTGGGGAGGTGGGAGCTGGAGACAGTAACCTCCACACATGTGCTGTGTGCACACAACCCCTGCCCCGACTGCTGCACAAATTAAGAATGTGATCTTTAGATACATTACAAAAATAAAAAATGTGACTATTGCTTATATAAGGACAAAAATCAAACTGGGTGTGTGGCTGTGACACAGCTGTAAACATTACACTAGGGAGGCTGACAGAGGATCACTACAAGTTCAAGGTTGGCCTGAGCTACAGAGTGAGACCTTGACTCAAAGAAAAACAAAAGAAAACAGACCTCCACATTTCCATAGGAACAGCACAGCATGCACTGCTCAGGGGCTGAGGTGGGGGTGGGGCACTGGCAGGACAGCCCTGTGCATATGCATGTGCCTTTGTAGCTGAGTAGGTGTGTACCCAGGCATCAAGTTCTTCATCCCACAGTGAGCTGGGAAGATGGCAGCTATTACCCTCAGCACGGGTTTGGAGATGTTTACTTACATACCTGGTATTCTGTCTCATTAGTCTTCACTGTCTTGAAGCCATCTTGCTTACTTATGATCTTCTGCAGCTGAAAAGATTACAGACACAACTTTACAAGTCTGTCTAATGGAGTTTTCAAAATAACCTGACAACAGATGCTAGGCTGTAATTACAGGACATCTGCTAGTTGTCTGTGGGCTGACTGGACATGTAAGACTACAGGGGGAAGAGACAGAAAGGCCACTATGGCCAGAGTCTCCTGCTCAGCAGCAGCTCCAACAGCCAGGCTCTAAAGTCTGTGAGGCTCTGTCTTCCTCTCAGTGACTTTTATTCAGGCTTGTTTCTTAGACCACTGAGAGTTAACAGCCACACTGCACACACGGCTTTTCTACACACACTCTTCTTTTTTTTTTGTAACACACTGAAAGACTTATGTTTTTATTAATTATAAAACTGAGGCCGGGTGTGGTGGCACATGCCTTTAATCCCAGCACTTAGGAGGCAGAAGCAGGGGGATTTCTGAGTTCGAGACCAGCCTGGTCTACAGAGTGAGTTTCAGGACAGCCAGGGCTACACAGAGAAACCTTGTCTCGAAAAACCAACCAACCAACCAACCAACCAAACAAACAAACAAAAAAACCAACAACCCCCCCCCCAAAAGAAAACCCCAAAACAAAAAACTGTAACAGTTTCTTAAAACTGAGTATGTAGGGGAGCAGGGCGGGGGATGGGGGAGGGTACAGGGAACTTTTGGGATAACATTTGAAATGTAAATGAAGAAATGAAGAAAAGGTCTAATAAAAATGGGAAGAAAAAAAAAGAAACTTGGAGATTAAAAACAGAACAAAAAACTGAGTATGTTAAATAACCTACCTGCCTTTCAGAGTCATTTGTACCAGTCTTCAGATGGAAAGCAAATTAAAAGAAAAGGATTTAAAAAAAATGAGATGTGTACAAAATCTCAAACCATGGCTTAAATCAATTAGGAAACAAACTGTCAGGGCTTTTTTTTTTTTATGTGATTTGTTAGTAATTTACAAACCGCTGACACTAAATCACAGAATGTCAATCTATACTTGGCTCTTCCTCCTGTGTTTGTTTAGACCAAAGGCTCATGGTGGGTTCTCTAACTCCCTCCCACAGAGCTCAATGCTCCTCCTGACTTAAGGAGAACAACTGAAGCCTCTACATTGGTTTGACCTTTTGGGCCCACCGCTGCAAACCCAATGGCAGTGCCAGGCTCAACACTCGAGTTTCCTATTCCTCCCTTTGCTCAAATGCCTTCACTTCTTTCGTGCGAAAATGAGCAAAATCCCACGAAGAGAAAGAAGCACCTTCTACAAGACTACCCAGTGAGCAGCACCAGGGCAGGAGCAGTGCACACTAACTTATCTTATGTGCACACTAACTTAGCTTATCTATGCTTCTCCTGGTGTTTCCTGCTTGGTTACTGTTCACACAAGATGTAGAGCCTGCAACCCTATAGGTGGAACAACAATATGAACTAACCAGTACCCCCCAGAGCTTGTGTCTCTAGCTGCATATGTAGCAGAAGATGGCCTAGTTGGCCATCATTAGGAAGGAAGGCCCCTTGTTCTTACAAACTTTATGTGCCCCAGTACAGGGGAACACCAGGGCCAAGAAGTGGGAGTGGGTGGGTAGGGGAGCGAGGGGAGCAGGGAAGGGTATGGGGGACTTTGGGGATAGCATTTGAAATGTAAATGAAGAAAATACCTAATAAAAAATTGGGAATAAAAAAAAAAAAGATGCAGATGTCCACTTGGTAGCAGTTCTCACTGTACTCCATCTGGTCTTCCTGAATGTTCATGGGAGTAGCCCTAGTTTTTCTTCTAAATTAAGCCCACCTAGTTTTCAAGTGGAGCTGGATAATGCACACTGTTTTGCATGTGCCTTTTTTCTTTCAGCACGTTGTCTCCAGATCCATCCCTGTGGCCTGTCTCTATTCACTAGTGAAGTGTGTCACACTGTCTGACTACACTATTCAACTATTTATCTGCCTGCTGGTCCTTGTCTGCTATTTTGGCTACTATAAATCAAACTGTCATGATCACTTTTTGTACAGCTTAATTTAATGGACACTGGTTTAATTTTTCCTTGACTAGATATGCAGCAGGGGAACTGGACTGTTGAACTTTATTTAAAAACAAAACCAAAACAGTCAAAGTTTACTTTTCCAAAGTGAACTGAAGCTCTGGCTACCCTGGAACTTGCTCTGTAGACCGGGCTTGAATTCAGAGATCCATCTGCCTCTGCCTCCCAAGTATGAGATTAAAGGCGTGCATGCCTGGCCTCTGGAGCACTGGCTGTCATGGGCCTCTTTAATAGTCGCTATTCTCCTGGGAGTGTGCTATATATCACTATAGCTTTTAAACTTGCATTTCCTAAATGTAAGGATACCTTCTTCCATGCTTACCACTCATTTGTGTACTTTTTTTTCCTTGCAAAATGTCAACTATAGTCTTACCATAAAAAAAGTTACTAACTGTAAAACTTCATTACATATTTTAGATACAGTTCCTTTGTTAGACAAGTATCTGGAAATATTCTATTCCCAATCTCTTTCCTGTCCATTTACTTTCTCACCATGTATCCTGGGCTGGCCTTGGACCTGAAATCCTCTTGCCTTAGCCTCTGAAGCGTCAGTGTTAGAGATAGGCACCCATATGCCAGGGTATAATCGCATGGCATTCTGCAGCACAACTTTTTCATCGTGGTGAAGAAAAACCATCATGGCTGCCTTTTGTGGAGACCGCCTTGGGCTGGAGTTGAAGTTCAGTGGCAGAGCATTTACCTATCATGGAGGAGACCTTGGGGTTGCAGTCCCCCAAACTGTGAGCAAAACCACAAGAACCACACCAAACCAAGTGACTCTGCCTTCCCTAGATTCTGAAGATAACTGATAATATTTTCAACCTCAAAGTTTAACTATTTTTGTGTCCGGCTAATTTTTTTTTTATACATTATCGGTTGTTCTAGCACAATTTATTAATTAAAAAAGTTTCTTAGCCGGGCGTGGTGGCGCATGCCTGTAATCCCAGCACTTGGGAGGCAGAGGCAGGCGGATTTCTAAGTTCGAGGCCAGCCTGGTCTACAGAGTGAGTTCCAGGACAGCCAGGACTACTCAGAGAAACCCTGTCTTGAAAAACCAAAAAAAAAAAAAAAAAGTTTCTTGACTTGGAGCTTTTAAGGAAAAGTAAGTGAATGCACAACCTGTACTCTGTCGTTTTCCACTGACAGACCCGCAGTGCACTGGGTCCGACGTCAGCTGCTGCCTCAGCCAGCTTTGCTTGATTCTCAAGACCCACATGCCCCAGCTCTCTACTTTGACTTGTACATTTAATTATTTTTAATTTTTAAAAATTAAACCTTCTTTTTGCAGTACTAGGGATCAGAACCCAGAGCTTTGTGCATGCTACATGTACATACAATGCATGTAATCCACACATACATTTTAAAAATCATTTTGCCAGTTTCTATAAAAAATCTGCTTGTCATTTGCAACTTGAGGTTTGTCTTGACACATCAAACTCATTAACATTCTGTATCTCTACTTGTATACCTTCTTGTGTTTTATCAGCAACACTTTCTTTGCTTTTAAAAAAGATTTATTTAGAGTGTTTTGCCTATATGTTTATATGTGTACCACATGGCTGACTGGTGCCCATGGAGGTTGGATGCCCTAGAACTGGAGTTATGATGGTTGTGAACCATCATGTGGTTGCTGGGAACTGAACCCTAGCCCTCTGCAAGAGCAACAAGTGTTCTTCTTCTTTTTTTTAATATTTATTTATTTATTTATTTATTAATTATATGTAAGTACACTTTAGCTGTCTTCAGACACTCCAGAAGAGGAAGTCAGATCTCGTTAGGGATGGTCGTGAGCCACCATGTGGTTGCTGGGATTTGAACTCAGAACCTTCAGAAGAGCAGACGGGTGCTCTTACCAGCTGAGCCATCTCACCAGCCCGCAACAAGTGTTCTTAATGCTGATTCAGCTTTCCAGATACTATGACAACACTTGAAGTTTCAGGGCAAGGTTTCTGTTAAACTTATTAGTTCATATTGTCCTAAGTAGAACTGACTTTCTATCTATTTCTACCACAGGAATCTACTTAATTTCTGCATACTAACCTCCTATCTGGGGCTCACTTGAACCTCACTTGTTTGAATGGGCTGGGCTTTTGTTGGTGGGTCCTTTTTCTGTGGAGTTCTGTCAGCTGGCAATAAAAGCCAGATTTGATTTCTTCCATTCTAACCTTTACACGTGTGTTTTAATTTATTTTTCTCTTCTTGAATGGCTGCTATCACTGGAATGTCCAGCAAGAAGCTGAACACAAGAGTTAAAAACATACCTCTTAGGCTGGAGAGATGGCTCAGTGGTTAAGAGCACTGTCTGCTCTCCCCAAAGTCCTGAGTTCAAATCCCAGCAACCACATGGTGGCTCACAACCATGTGTAATGAGATCTGACACCCCCTTCTGGTGTGTCTGAAGACAGCTACAAAGTATTGAGATATAATAATAAAATAAATCTTAAAAAAAAAAAGATACCTCCTTGCCTTGCTCCTGATTCTGCAGGGAAGGCCCTCAGGATCCCTCACCTCTCAAGCAAGACGCTAGGTTTGCTTTTTAGTTTCTCAGTGCTGCGGACTAAACTCAGAGTCCGATGCAGTTTAGCATGTGAGCTCCTGAGCTATACTCCAGCCTCTAAGCATTTGTAAATGCTCTTTATCAGAATGAAGCCATTATTTTCCTACTTCACTGAATTTTAACCATGATTCATTTGGTTAAGTGCCTAGTGTATACTGACATGATTAGCTGGGCATGGTGGTGCATGCATTTGGATCTGTGGCATTTGGAGGTTGAGGCAGAAGGATGATAGCCAGGCTGGGTGTTACATAAGAGCTGTCTCATAAAGGCAAAGGTCAACACAGAAAACAGGCAGCACATGTACACATGGCCTCTTCTGCTCTGTGACTATGACATATATTGATTTCTTACCTATGGAACTCACTGTATTTATATCTCGACCTCATTCTACACCTCACATAAAGATTGGTTTGCCTTTTCTGGATAAGTGCTTCGGCATTTTGGCTTATGAGAATAGGACTAGAATTTACTTCTTGGCAGGTCTTCCCCTAGGCTTGCTTTCTTTTGTCTTGTGTTTCTGAAGGGTTTGTAGAAGTTTGGCACTACCTCCTTTTTAATCCCAGTGAACCCATCTGCACTTGAATGTCTCTTTGTTGGAAGATTTTGGGATAGTGATTTCTAGGCTTCTGATAGAGGCTGTTCATAGTTAGATGCTATATCTTGTTACTTTTGTTTAAGAAATGTGTGCATTTCATCTGAACACACACGAGCTGCTGTCAGAGCATTCCATGTCTGCACCTGGCTATCTGTAGCATCTGTGGTACTGTCTCCTTTGAGTCAAAGTATTGTTAATGTACCTTCCTTCACTTGTAGATTATTTATTAATATTGATGAAAGTTTATGATGGGGTTAAGAGCACTTGCTGCTCTTGCAGATGCTACATACAAGAGCAGTGGTTCTGAGCTTTCCTCATGCTTCCTAATGCCGTGACCCTTTATACAGTTCCTCATGTTGTGGTGACCCCAGCCATAAATTATGTCATTGCTACTTCATAACTGCAGTTTTGCTAGTTTTATGAATTGTACATCTGATATGTAGGATACCTGATACACAACCCCTGGGAGAACCACTGTAAAAATCTGGACCCAAGTGACTCTAAGGGAAGCGAAGCTTTCTTCTGGCCTTCATGGGTAGTTATGCATACATGGCCTTCACGGGTAGTTATGCATGTGGTACACAGAAAATATGAGGACAAAACACCCATATACAAAAAGTAAACAATTCTCTCAGAAGTTATTGTGTAAATAAGTAACTTTTAAGACATCATACAAAGGCCGGGCGTGGTGGCGCACGCCTTTAATCCCAGCACTCGGGAGGCAGAGGCAGGCGGATTTCTGAGTTCGAGGCCAGCCTGGTCTACAAAGTGAGTTCCAGGACAGCCAGGGCCAGACAGAGAAACCCTGTCTCGAAAAACCAAAAAAAAAAAAAAAAAAAAAAGACATCATACAAAGGATGTTTTGCCTGAGTGTATGAGTGTACACTACTGTATTCCTGCTGCTTATAGAGATAAGAAGAGGGTGCTGGAGGCCTTGAAGCTACAGACTGTTGTGAGCTGCCATGTGATGCTGGGGATTGGATCTGGGCTCAGTGTGACACAGACACATAAACACACTAAATGTGACTTTAGTATTAGTGAGTGCTTGTATTCAGCTTTGTATTGACACTTCCATTTGAGAATATGAACCTAAACACCTCAGTTCAACACTTAGGCCAGAGGGTCTTTCTTTTCCCCTCGACTCTAACATAGTAGCAAAGGACCAGCTCGTGTAACAAGCTGTATGTGCCTGCTTAATGAGAACAGCACTGCTGCGGAGACTGCAGTGAGGGACAGGAAACATCCTAGCTATCACTGAACTTCCATTCTAATGGGTGGAAGAGAATAGACAAGTAGAGTAATGGCAGGTGCTGAGCTAACCCATTGGAGCAGGGGTGGGAGAGAGACTGCTGCGGTTTTGGGAGGCTTCCTCCAGGCAGCACTCCTTGATGACACTTGAAAGTGCTTGAAGAAGTGAGATAAGGAGATCCAAGCTCAGGGAAGAGCAAGGATTTGGGCACTGGGATGCTATGTAATATAAACAGATAAAGACCCTTACAGTAAAGGGTCTTTGCTTTAGCTTTAAAAAGGCTGTAAAAGACCCTTCAGTGCCCAACTGCTGGGTGTAAATTCTGAAAGACCAAGAATGAATCAATGATCTGAATCTCTGTTCATCAACACTTTCAATTTCAGGCTGAAAACGAGTTATGCAGAGTCAGCTTTCCTCTCTTTGCTCCCAGGACAGTTTACATTGGGAGAGTCACTGAAGACCGAGGAGGACAAACTTTCCTGAAGGCTTTTCACTTAGTGAGCAGCAACTCCAGCAGGTGTATGTTAGCTGGACAAACTGCTAACACTCCTATTTAAGAGCACAGTGCTTGCCACCGGTGTGAAAGCAATTCGGAATGAAAGGACCACCTAAGGAGTGGTTTCTCCCAGTGAACAGACTGGTCATTAATCTACAGTCTAGAGGAGCTGCTTTAAAACCCTGGCACTTAGCCCACCAGCAGATGTATCATCTATCAAGGAGAAGATTACACGGATTAACTATTCCTGGCTTTGATCACTGTCTACACTGTTTATCTCACCTGACAGAGAGTATCATGTAGACTCTTTCACCAGCACTCGGAGAAGAAGTGAGCACAGCACCTTCTAACACAGTGTTCTCATCCAGATGTTAATAAAACACAAACGTTCACAACTATCAAAGTCACAAACTGAGGCAATTTAAATTTTAGGACACTTTCAAAAGATATTACAGAAATGTATCTTATCACTGCACCATCCTACCTGGCTCTTTCAAGAAAAAATATATTTATATAAAATATCATATCTTTAATATCTATATATACAATACTATATTTACATAGGTTTATTAATACAAGGATCATGGAAGTAAACAGATAAAATAATATAAATATAGTTTTCTTCCCTGAAATGCTTTCTTTAAAAATTAACATACATATAAGTCTCCTTGGCTATCAAGTTCAAGAACCCTTTATAGATGTTCAAGGTTAGCCTAATATCCTCAACCTTCAAACAATCAGTGATATTTTCTGCCCTCTCTGTCTCTTTCTCTGTGTACACACATGTAGAAGTCACAGACCAACCTTGGGTATTTTGCCGATAGTCCTCACTGTCTTGAAGGAATCTTGAATATCTAAGATCTTCTGTAGCTGCAAAGATTCTATCTACAGCTTTGCGATCTTTGCCTTATGTTACCCCCAAACATTACTGAAATGCAACCAACTCTGAGCTCTGCAAGCCTGCTGGTGACACCTACAGGGACTCCTGTTCAGTCTGTCTTAGAAAGTCACTTCTACTTCACTACTGTAAAGATACACACCTCATGACTACACAAAGGTTTTCCCAGGTTTTGGAGAATCACACATATGCAAATTCTAACAGCTTGATTAACCCGACAGAATCAACTCTATACCTCACAACCTGAACGACTGTCATTAATCCATGGGGTTGTTGGCTCTGAGGTAGATGAGGTGTCTTGTAGACTACAGCACCGATTCTCAGGTTTTATGTGTGCAACCATATTTCCTTCCTTAGGTTTAAGTTCCTTCTTTAATTATCACCTGTCTCAGAAGGGGAGCTTGTGAGATGGCTTGAAATACTAAAAGCAAGCTTGATGGCTCAAGTTTGAACTACGGGATCCATACAGCCATACAGTGGAAGGAGAGAACTGACTTTGACACATGCTCCACTGGATATGTAGGCTACATACATACATACATACATACATACATACATGTACATAAACACAAAAATAAAAATAATCTCAAAACAATTTCTTAGATTTATTGACAGTAATTCTGCAATCCTATTCTCTAGTCCCTAGTTATCTTTTTAAAAATTTTAAAGTAATTTTCATTTATGTATATGAATGCTTTGTCTGCAGGTATACATATGTATCATGTGTGTGCCTGTTGCCTGTGAAGGTCAGGAGTGGGCACAGGAGTCCTTGGAACTGGAGTTACAGATGGTTGAGAGCTACCTTTAGCTGGGGAGCTGAGCCTGGGTGATGTATCCAGTCCACTTACCTCTCCTTTGAGATATCTCCAGTCAGTCCCTATCTATTCAGTCACTTTGTACAGCCTGTTGGTGAACATCCCCTCTGTCCCTCCTATCTAAGATTTGCTTGCCTTTCTTTTGGGCTTTCTGGCTCTGGGACTCTGCTTACTGCTCTTGGCAAAAAACCTACTTCCATCACTGGAGATGAGATGAGGAGAACGATTTCCTAAGGCTTCTGAGCTGTGATAAAAGCAAGCTGCTGATAAATTTGCTCCTAGTTACACGGGGTAGATCTGTAATGGCTGGAAGTAAATCATAATCTATGAGGATTCTATATCAAGGCTGCTTTGCCAAGTATCTTTACATATTTGCTGCCCTTTATTGTAAAACATCTTTTCTGGACAGGGTCTTGCCAGTTAGCCTGGGCAGCTGTGAACTTTGTGATCCTTCTGCCTTAGCCTCCTGAGTGCAGTGTGCTGAACTTCAAAGAAAATGATACGGGAACTGCAGAGGATACATACATTACATACATACTTAGGCAAGAAAAGTGACAAGGAATTTAGCCTATCCAACTAAAAGACAAGCTTCATTCTACATCAGACATTTAACTTAATCATCTGTTGTTATATAGGTATTTTTGTTTATTGCCGGGTGTGTGTCTGTGTGATTGAGCGAGTGTGTGCTTGCGTGAGATATGCATGTATGTTTGTAGGTATGTGTGTGCCTGTGTTTGTGCAGAGGCCAGAACACCATGATGTTTGTCCTTTTCTATCACTCTCTATCCTGTCCCTCGAGACAGGGTCTGTCACTCCCTGGTTCTTGTTAACCTGGCTGGCCAGCGAGCTCCTGAGACCCTGCACACTGGTGTTGGACACGGACAAGCATCTGTTGGTGCTGCTGAACTGCATCTAGGCCTGCATGCTCATGAAGAGAGCGCGCTCAGCCACTGAGCCATCTCCCTAGCCTAGGGTCTCCATTTCTAAAAAGTGACCCCCCCCCAACACACTTAACAAGCTTTTAAAATGAACAAACTCAGCACTCCTGGCGACTGCAGGTAAACAGTCTGTGCACCTGAGCCCCAAGCATCCATCTGCCACTCTATAGCCCACTCAGGGGCCAATCATCTACCCCGTCTCCTCATATGCATAGGTGGGTTTGTCTATTCTAGATCACTGCTAAAGATGTGAAGCATTGGCAAGCCTACTTTGGAGGGGTTCAACTGTTTTATAGTTCATTCTCTATGTAGGATCTTTTCTGCTCTTCCTCTGTTCCAAGGCTTTGTGATAGTTTCTTGAACCATTTCCAAACCATTTCCAAAGCTATGGTATTGAACAGTGTCATAAAGATTTACTGGGTGAATTTTTATAGAGAACAACATACACCTTACAGAGCCATATAGCCGTACCGATCAAGACTTGAAGTATTTCAGTATTTCAGCCTTTCTTTTCTCTCCCTCCCTTTCCTCTTGGAGGCAATCAACCCCGCCTTCCTCTCGGGCTCCAGACAACCAATGGTCTGCTTTCCTTTAGTACTAACATGAAGAACACACAATTTATACTTTTTTTTTGATTCATCCTTACTGTTGTGATTGCTTAATTCTTTGTCCCCTTTTGCTGTTGAGAAGAATTCTACTGCACACATAACATTTATTTACCTAATCTCTGTTGACAAACATTTTGGTTGCTCCCAGGTTGGAGAGCTATTATGGACAAAACTGTGATGCACATTCATATCCAGGCCCATATCATAACATTCATATCAAAACATTCATATCATAACATATGCTTTCTACCTTCAAGGCATTTGTTTGAGGCAGGGTCTCATCATGTAGCCTTGTCTGGCCAGGAACTTGATGTATAGACCAGGCTGGCCTTCAACCTACAGAGATTCACTTGCCAGCTATCATGTGTTTTTGAGATAGGGCTTCTCTCTGTGACCCAGGCTAGCTTAGAACTAACTCTATAGCTTTGACTGGTCTAGAACTCAGGGCAATCCTTCAAAATTATACAAGTACTGGGATTACCAGCTTGAGCCAGCACACCTACCTATCTATATATTCTCTTTTGTTTGACTACTAGTCTTGGAATAAAATTCCCAAGTCATATGCAAAACACGTATTTAACTTTGAAAGCAGATAGAAATGTGTTTTTCAACTCAGTATCATCTTATTTCTAACACACACACACACACACACACACACACACACACACACACACACACAAAAGAGAGTGTTATGTGTTTCACATCTCAAGGCTTAAAAAAAGCACTGGGAAGAGAAAGGCAGGTGGCTCTCTGTGAGTTTGAGGCCAACCTGGTCTATGTAGTGACTTCAGGATAGCCAGAGCTACATAAAGACACTCTGTCTTGGAAAACAAAAATCAAAATTCCCCCAAATCTAAACCCCCAAACTCAACCACCAACCAACCAACCAACCAACCAAAGTGCTACAAAATCAGTCATGTATATACACACATGCCAGTCGCATATCCCCATTAGCTTACTTATGGTGCCCACAGACAACTAAGTTATGGACTGTATCCACATACCCTTCTGCATGTAACTACAAAGCATACCCAAAAGTCTACACTGAAGTATTTCTTTCATATCATTACCCACTTTTAAGAAATAGAATGGGGGGCTGGAGAGATGGCTCAGAGGTTAAGAACACTGACTGTTCTTCCAGAGGTCCTGAGTTCAATCCCCAGCAACCATATGGTGGCTCACAATTTGTAGTGAGATCTGATGCCCTCTTCTGATGTGTCTGAAGACAGCTACAATGTACTCATATATGCTAAGTAAATAAACAATTAGAAATTAAAAAAAAAAGAAATAGGGCTGGTGAGATGGCTCAGCGGGTAAGAGCACCCAAATGCTCTTCCGAAGGTGATAAGTTCAAATCCCAGCATCCACATGGTGGTTCACAACCATCCGTAACGAGATCTGGCGCCCTCATCTGGAGTGTCTGAAGACAGCTACAGTGTACTTACATATAATAAATAAAATAAATCTTAAAAAAAAAAAAAGAAATAGAATGGATTTCTTTGTTTGGAGATTTGGAAAACATTATTAAACACTTCAGATGTATTTGCACCTTTTCAAATATTAGCTGTATCTGGTTCCTAAAAAATTTGCACCAATTTATTCTTTTTGGCTTTATTATTCTTCATGAAGGCTTACATTTCTATTATTTTTTAATATGAGACTAATTTAAAACATATGGTTAACAGGCCTTCTTTAAAGCATATGGTCTATGAATCCCTTTTTACTTTATAATTATACATTGAAGTCATGAAAACAAAATCATAAAAGTGCAGATGTTCAAAGCTCATTTCTCTTTTTAGAATTTTACGCTTTAGTCACTTTGTCAATGTCCCCAAGACTGTATTTCAGAAAGTATCTTTAAAAATTTATTATTTTATTTATTTGTTTGTTTGTTTTTCGAGACAGGGTTTCCCTGTATAGCCCTGGCTGTTCTGGAACTCACTTTGTAGACCAGGCTGGCCTCGAACTCAGAAATCCGCCTGCCTCTGTCTCCCGAGTGCTGGGATTAAAGGCATGCGCCACCACGCCCGGCAAAAAAATGTATTATTTTATATATATGACTGTTTTGCATGCATGCAGATTTGTGCACAATGTGTGTGTCTCTTGCTGCAGGGGTCAAAAGAGGGTATCAGATCTCCTGGAACTGGAGTTACAGACAGTTGTAAGCTGTTACATGGATGCTGGGGACTAAACCCATGTCCTCTATAAGAGCTGCAAGTGCCCTGAACTGCTGAGCCATCAGAAAATAGTTTTGAATATGAAAGTGGTTTGATGTTTCATACGTAAACAGTGAGGATGGTTTTGATTTTTAAGGAAATGTACAATGACTACACAAGCACCAGGTGCTTTACAATAACCCAACAACAAGTCTGTGCTCACCTTAACAAATTCCTTTCTCTCAATCATCTCATTACCATCTGCATCCAACATTTTAAAAGCAACATGGAACCCAGAGTGAGGTTCTGCAAGGAGATGAACAAGGAACAATTATTTAGTTGTTAGGTGAAAGCTAAGTATTTGTAGCTAGAAAAACCTTCAAACTTGAAATAAATGACCAGAAAGTATGTGAGCAAGAGCTGGACAGAGAAAAGAAGGATCAGTTTTTTATTGTTTCCTTTTGTTTTTGAAACAGGACTGTCTTTCAAACTGCACTTGATGTTAGATCTCCTGCGTCGTGGCATCTCCTAGGAGCTGTGGCTGCGCTGCTCGCCCTCTCCAGCAAAGCACTGTGAGAATTTGTTTCCTCACCTCCACCCTGGCCTTCCTCTGTCCTCACAGCACTCCTGGCAGTTCCAGAGCAATTATCATCATCATCATCATCATCATCATCATCATCATCATCATCATCTACTTTCTTAGTTTTTTTAATTTTTAATTTTGCCATTTTTTGGACACGGAGCCAGTACTTCGGATGGCTCCGTTATTGCTCTGCACTCTCCTGCCCTCACAGAATCTGGAGGTTTCCCGCCGTTTCACTAGCCTGGCTAGCCCGTGAGCTCCCATCTCTCCTCTCTCTCACCTGCATGCCTGGCTCTCCCTGAGTGCTGGCACCTGAGCTCACGTTCTCACGTCTGTATTGTAGGTACTCTACCTTAACCCACTGAGCCATCTCCCCAGCCCTATAGCCAACGTGCTTAGTGATAAAGAGGTAAATCCCAAATTTCAAAAGTCCTGCAGTGATAAAGAGGTAAATCCCAAATTTCAAAAGTCCTGCTTGTGAAGGACATGATGCCACATGCTAGCTGTAAAGAGAAGTGGCAGGAGATACTCACTTGTGAGGATTGTAAGCAAGAAAAGATACTCGGTATATGAAATTACCCCTGGAAGAGAAAAAGAACAACAAATCAGGAGATACATTTTAGATGAGAACCACAAAATAATACTGAAACATCACCTCTGTAAAAATAGACATTTTAACACTGCATCTCTTTGGTCCAGTGGAAACCACTGTATAACAAGAACTGAAATACAGCCTGGGTTTAAAAAGAAAGACCTGGGCTGGCGAGATAGCTCAGTGGTTAAGAGAGCCGACTGCTCTTCCGAAGGTCTCGAGTTCAAATCCCAGCAACCACATGGTGGCTCACAACCATCCGTAACAAAATCTGATGCCCTCTTCTGGAGTGTCTGAAGACAGCTACAGTGTACTTACATATAATAAATAAATAAATATTTAAAAAGAAAGACCCATGCTTCATCAAGTTTTAAGAGGTCATGATAGTGTAACTGGGCCATGGACTGGACATTATTTTTGGGTGTGTCTAGGAAGGCTCTCCAGTTGAAACCAGCCTGTGTATGGGGTAGATGCAGTATAGCAGGCTGATCTCTCACACGTGGGCATCACCTAGTCTTTCCAGCAGGATGATGGGGAAGGTGAAATTCTCCCTTCTCCCTTTCCTTACCGGCATCTCACTTCATCCTCTACCCTGACACTGGGGCTTCCAGCCCTGGCTCAGTTAAGATCCCCTCTTCTCCAATGACTCTAGCTCATGTCAAGTTGACAAAACACTGGCCAGCAAGATGGGCAAGTGGCTTGAGCCCAGCTGGTGAACAGGCTGCAGGGGTGTGGCTCTGGGCACTGGTTCAGGAACAATTCATGACTGAAGTTGGGCTACTATGAATAGTACTACATGATTTCTACTGAGAATTCTGGGTCACTGACTCCTTTTGTGGGGAGGGTGTGTGTGGACTTGATGACTTTGAGAGTTATACTTAGAAATATGAGGCCATGGGCAAGTGACTGGAGTTGACACAAGGTAGTATTCAGTGCCTGAGAGCCCATATTTAATTGCAGGGCTTGAAAAATGGGTACTGGGTATGTCTGAGCTCCAAATCAAGCTAGCTTTGGAACTAGCTCTATATTTGGTCACTTAACAAACTTTCTTGTTGAGTCTTTTGTTGCTGCAATTAGAATGTCAACAGTCAACGCACACTGTATCAGCAATTCAATGACAGACAAAACCACACAGAATGACACTTGCTTCTACATTCTTATGTTAGATGAGGAAACTCAAGTTCACTGTCAGCTCCTGAGTCTTCCTTGTCCTTTGAGCCTCACCTCTCACCTCACCAGCTCTCTGTTTCCTTGATTTTAGAGCGGTTGTGCTTTCTCAGACATATGAGGACATAGATAAGTCTTCAGATACTCTATGAGGACTATTCAGCGTTTACATGAAGGGAGAATAAATTCTATGTGCTTGTCATGTCTTGCTCCTGGCAGAAGTGCTCTAATGCTAGCTTGAGGATCAAAGCATTTCATCCCTTGGCAGCCTGAAAAAAAGGTGGAAAATAGTGTTTTTCTATATTTCAAAGGAATACAGCAAAGAAAGAAAAAAAAATGAAAGAAAAAAAGTCCAACTTGTAGATTGTACTGGGCTTGGTGCCAAAGGAGATCTCCTTTCTTTAAACACAGAAAAATGTCCTTTAAGCATAGACAATTTAAAAAAAAAGGAAAATTCCAGTGTCTTTCTCTGAAACACTGACTTAAAAGTAAAAGGTTTAAATAAACACTGCTGAGAAGGTATAAAAACACAAGCTTGTGCTCATGACGCATTACAAACATCAGAGAGGCAGCAGTGGCCAGCATCTGCCTCAGAAAGTGGCTGTAAGAGCCAGACCCGGGGCACTCAGGAGAGCTGTGCAGTGCCTGTTTGTTCCCTGGAAGGTAAACGCAGCACTGATAACTGGCAGTTTCAAAGCTGCACAATAAACAGGGAAGTCTCTTTTCATTATTTATTTATTTAATATGTATTGGTGGTTTGCCTGCATCTGTCTTTGTGCCATATGCATGAGTTACAGACAGGTGGAAGCTGCCAAGTGGGAATTGAACCTGGGTCCTCTGAAAGAATAGTCAGTGCTCTCAATCACCAAGTCATCTTTCCAGCCCAAATATGGAAAATTTTTTTTTTTAAATTGTTAAAATTTTAATAAAGAATTTGAAAGGGGCATTTGGAGAGATAAGCAAACAATTCTTAGACTTCCAGAAACATTTTGAAGTTGGAACCATGTTCAAACATGAGTATATTCAGTTAAGAGCAACGACATGTCTTGAAATTAATGGTCAGAACATCCTTGAGGAAAGTGTGATATTGAGAACCTAGCTGAGTTTAAAAATGCAGAATAATCATAACTTATAATTTATTTTTCTTTGTAATGCATAGTGAATTATTTTTATTTTATCTTAAGAACATTCTACCTTTTGCTGGTTATGTTATAAATTCTGATAAATCTTATATAGGGTGAAACGGAGCAATGTAAGTTGTTATTTACACAGTTTTATTAACATTGATAATGTACACGTGAATAAAACAGCTGTTGAATCTTTCCTTCTTCCCTAGAAATTTTATATTTCAATAGAAAACTAAAACAAACAAAAATTCCTGTTAAGTCCTTCCTCAAAGTTTTTTTTATTCATTAAAGTCCATTATGAATTAGCTTGGCTGACTTTGGAATCCCTGTTAAGATAAGGCCATGGTCTGGCAGGAAGGCATCTGCAGAGAGGTATAGCTGAGAGGGATGGCCCTGTCCAATGGCTGGGTCTGGACTGACTGAAAAGGGACTATGGAGAAGGCATGTATGCCAGAATTGATCTTTTTCTGCCTCCTCCTTGTCATAAATACAGGGAAATGTTTGAGTCTCTTGACTTCAGAACACATACATTCCTGCAAATCCCCAATATGAAAATTGTAGATTATCATCTCTTAAAGCACATAGGTTTAGTCTGGTGTTTTGGTTTGGAGGGATCCAATAGAGTAGAGGTTCTTAACCTTCCTCATGCTGCGACCCTTTAATACAGTTCCTCATGTTCTGGTGACCTCCAACCATAGAATTATTTTGTTGTTACTTCATAACTGTAATTTGCTACTGTTATGATTCATAACATAAATGTCTAATATGCAAGATAGCTGATATGGGACTCGTTTGTGAGGTACAGGTTGAGATCCCCTGCTAAAGGGGTTACTGCAGTGTAAAGATCATTGGGTAATTTAGTATATATAATATAATGAAATTCTGTGCTTTCCACTATATATTGACATACTGAGAGGTAAACAGAAATTGACAAAACAGCTACTGATTAATATTTACTAATATGCAGAATTATGTATATATATATATGTATTCATTTGGAATAGGCCCTGGAGATCAAACTCAGGACCTTACCTGTTAGCCATGGGCTCTATACCACCGAGCCATCCCCCTAGAGCTATTTTGAAGTTTCCTAAATGTTTATTTTTCAAACGAACTCTTTCTCTACTGTGTTTACTTTCCAACTTTACTGGCAGCTTTCTCTTGACTTTCTATTTGTTTTCCTCTTTCTTCCTATCTAACTTCCTTCTCTATTGTCCTGTTTAGGATCCATGAATAATTAATCAAACTTTTTCTAAGTAGTCAATATTCTCAATGGCTTCCTCCAGGACTGTTCTCTACTTGTCCAACATAACCCCATCTTAATTCAACTGCAGCATTCTACTGCTCCATGTGAGATGCAGGAGGATAATCAACAGCTGACCACTGACTATGTTTTCATGAACTATGTCTCTGCTTAAGGCTTCTCAAAATTCTTGTATTATTTCCTTACCATAGAAATTTCTTCCAACCTCCTCTCCTTCCTCTACACATAAGCCCTACTATTCTGTTTTGTCTAGGCTGTTCCCCAATACTTGCTTACTAATTTGCAAACACAGTATGCCAGATGGGCATCATCTATTCATTCTTCCCTCTTGGCACAACAGAAAACCTACCAGCTGGTGACATGACAGTCCTTTTGGCTTTCAAAGAATCCTCTTTCCTTACTTTCCAGGATTCTGTCTTGCTTACACCTGCAACCCCTTTCTCTTTCATCAATAAGAAATATGCTCACATCTCTCCATCCTAACTAAACTAACATGCCCTCAACTCTGTCTTCACCCTCAGCTTCCTCCTCCTAACTCCTCTGCTTGTGTGTAGGTTTTTCAACCAGATTTCACATACTTTTCTCATGACGACACCCAGTTCTCAAAAATTTGCAACATGGCTACAGATCTCATTCCCTCACTAATCTATATCACTCCAAGAACCAAGTACTCGGGACAAAAATGGTAGCCTAGTAGCTGGTTTATGTGAATGATAGAGGTGAAGATCCAGGATCAAATATAGCAGACTGGATTCCAGAGGGACCAGCATTAGACATCACAAAGGAGTGACTGGAGAGCTTGTCCACCGGGGACTCAAAGCCAAATAGTTCTGGTGGTGCAGCTCCAGTGTGTGGGGGTGGGGAGCAGAAGCCTATCCAAAAGGAAACACAGGTGGCCACGGTGAAGAGCAATACTGCTCAGCACACAAGCTCACAGTTGTAGAAAACCTCAGTACCATTTGGGTTTTGGTGAGAAAGCATGGTCCACAGTGCTGAGCAGTTCTATACTGTGTATGGACAGTAAAGACCTACACACAAGTATGCAAAGAATTCCTCATGACTTGGAGGGCTATAGCTGTGTGCCATCTTGACTAGGAACCTACTATTTAAGACTGATACCTTGGGGGCCTGAGAACAAAAGATAATTACAAATCAAGGACTCAGAAATCAACTGACCACAGACCCAGGGTGAGGTAGCTGTGAAGAATTTGCAGGTATCTGAAGGCTGGGGCCAGGATTACAGGAGGAAGACACCCTGCTCTTGGTGGCTAGGAGCAGATCTCTTCAACCGAGAGGAAGATGAGTCTGATAGCCTTAAGCTTGAGGCCAGTGTGTAGTTGATCTTCAAGAGGCATCTATTTGCCAGGAAATCCTTTTGTAAAGACTCAGAATTCTGAAGCTATAGGGAACTCTCTCTCCACAGCTGCAGCCCTCCAGCAGGGACACTTAGTGAGTTTTGAACGTAAAGGGACAGACAGGCCTGTCTGTAGAGATCTCTGTGCTGTGTTTTTCTTTCCTTACTCCCAACACACTTGGGAGACGCCCTCAAGTATGAGGCTCTTGTGGATAACAACTCCTAAGTCTCCAGAGGATGGGAAAACCTGTCAGGCCCACAGTCTGCAAAGCTAACTGTGGCCAACAGAGGGCCCCACACTCGAAGAAGGGAAGCTACTCAAGTGAAGTCTGCTCTGGCTGACTCTAACCCTGGTCCAGTTCAGGCTCACAGCAGTGTAAATCATGGCAAAGCACAAGTCTGCAGTTCAGCCGACAGTGCCCCTGATCACCCACTGCAGAATTAGTCCTAGAGAACCCAGAAGAGCTTCTCTGACACTTCATCTGTCACTGTCATTCCTCACTTTTTCCTTTATACTACTTATTAGTATTTTGCCTTTATTTTTAATTTTTTTATGTGTATGAGTGTTTTTTTTTTTTTTTTTTTGCATAGGTGAATACATGTGTACCATTTGCATGGCTGGGGCACTCAGAGGTCAGAAAAGGGCACTGGATCCCTGGAACTGGAGTAATGGATGGGTGCTGGGCATGGAAACCTGGTTATCTGCAAAAGCAAATTAATTCTGAAGATTTTTTAATGGATTTCAACCCTCACAGATCAAATGGACTCAATAAGGCAGTTTCAGAGTACTTTATCCAACTTTCTTCTGAGTACTTCTCTAAAATAGATCACATCATAGGCCAGAAAGCCAGTCTTAATAAATATAGAAAGAAGTGAAATAATTCCTCTATCTCTTTAGATCACACTCAATAAAAGCAGAAATCAATAGTTAAAGAGCCCATTGATACTAAACATGTATTTCTTTATTGTTCAATGCAGTCTTATATTGTGTGATGCACTTTGGGTAAGGAATCTGTGGATCACTGCAGAAGCAGACAATTTCCTCAAATCAAACAGAAGCAGAAGCACAACGTACAGAGCCTTTGGGACACAGGCGAGACATCTGTCGAGTTTATAACCAGGACTGCCATGTTTAAAAATCAACCGAGGGGCTGCTGTTGGAGAACCCTGCTATTAAGGTTATAGTCCACCATGTCCGGAGGGCTTGGAGTGTGGAGCAAAATGGAGGGCTCCCTTTCTCAGCAGGGCTTCCCTTTCTCTGCCTAACCATCCTTGGAGAGGCTCTCTGAGCACAGATGCCTGACCTTTTCTGAAGAATGACCCTGTGCAGAGTTCTCTGACTTAGCACACAAGTACCTATCTAGCCTTCCACCCTTCTGATAATTAGTGACTATGTTATAACCAATCACCCTTTCCACCTTATCCCTAAAAGCCCTATGTACCCTAACACTGGAACAATAAACTGGAGGTGTCTCATGGAAGCTGTCTCCGTCTATCCTTCCATCATATTCACTTGTCTGAACCCTGTTTGCTGCTTCTGCTCCCTCTGACCTGGAGGGCCGGTGGCCAACAACAGCCAAGGAGAAGGAAGACTCATAGACTGGGATGGCTCGGTTAGTAAAGTATCTCCTTTGCAAGCACAAGGATGGGAGTTCAAACACTACCAGCTACATACAAACCCAGGCTTCTCCAGAGCATGCTGTAAGCACAGCACTGGGCTTGGTGAAGAGGACCATTGGGATTCACAGACTAGTCTGGACTAACTGGTAAGATCCAGGCCCATGAGAAGTCCTGTCTGAAAGGGGGTGGACAGGGTTCTTGAGGATGGCGCCATGGGTTGTTTTTAGGTCTTCCCACGGAACTGCACATATCAGCATATGCACATATACTGAAAAACACTGGTCTCATTTGATAACTCAAAGGTGCATCTAAGTACCAGAAAAACAAGAATAAGGTTAACCTCAAAGCAGAAGACAGCAAGAAAAATGAGGGCAGAAATTATGAATTAATGAACTGGACATTAAAAGAACAATACAAAGACTTAATGAACAAGACAGAAAAACTGTTATCCAAATTAAAAGAGAGGGAGGATGCAATGAATCAAATGAAAGATAAAAATGGTGACAGTGACATCACAGCAGACTGCAATGATGTCCAGAGGATCATTTGAAGACTACCTGGAACATTTATATTCAATAAACCCAGATAATCCCAAAGAGGATTCACAGACACAGGTACCCCACCAAAGTTAAACCAAGAGGGTATAATTAATTTAGACATATCTACAATGAGATTAAAGTTGTAAGGGTCTCACACTAACACCACCAAGACCAGATTCCCTCATTCTACCGAACCTACCCAAGAAGAGACAATGCTAATGTTCTTCAAACTGCTGCATAAAATAAAAAGGTGAGAAAACTACAAACTCATTGTGAGAAGCTGGTATTAACCCTGATACCAAAACTGCATAAGAATATAACAGCAACAGAAAGCTGCAGACTGATTTTCCTGATAAACAGACACAAAACTTCTCAGTAATTTGCAAATTAAACTTAAGAATGCATTAGGGAGCACAAGCGCTGTGACCATGTTGGTTATGTTCCAGGGATGTAAAGACGGGTTAATATATGTAAATCGAGAGAGGTAATACAGACTTACGGACTGACCTCACATCACCATTTCAGTCTGCGCAGAAAGAGCTACATAGACATCAGGGCACAGGGTTCTGCCTGCATGCCCGGCCTAACTCCCCTCTTTAACATGTTCCTTCAGCCTCTGTGAAGCATTCTCTCATGGTTTCCCTTAGCTTCTCTGGCCATTCTGCCTGGCCCCTTTATGGGCCTTCATCTCATCTACTTCTCTGCATGGCGATCCTCAGCGTCCTCTGACCCTTGCCAACGCCTCACCTCACAGGCTCCTCATTCCTTCTCTAGGGCTTCATCACTGAGGCTCTAGTAATTTATCTTTAATTGCTTAAAAAACTTGAGAAAGGTATCTCTTACACAATGAATCATTTATTATGCCATGAAACACCTATTAGTCATAAGGCATAAATATCCCAGTTTAGTTATCTAATACTGCTTAGTTAAAAATATACACACATACACACCCACACGAAATCTAACAATGACTGAAAATTACCTTTATCACCCAGGTCTCTAAAAAACGTTGATCCACAACGCGCTGTTTGGATTCCTGACAGTACATCCTCAATATCCTTTGAACACACAAATTAAAATCTTTCAATTTAAGGTATACAAGACCATCTTCCATATCACCCCAAATAGACAAATAAAAGCCCCTGTAGGGGGAGGTGTTGATGTTAAAGTATGGTTCCCTAATTGGTTCTTGATTTGGTCAATAAAGGAAGCTGGGAGTCAATTGCTGGGCAGAAGGGATAGGTGGAACTTCTGGATCTCAGGAGGAAAAGGAGACTAAGGGAAAGAGCGGGGGTGGGGTGGGGTGGGGCAGGGTTGTGGTGGGGGGACAGGGGCTTTTTCGGTCAGGTTTTGGAACAAGAAACATGCAGCTATCATGTATGATCTCGGGAAAGCAAGAACTAGCACAAAGGCAAGGAGGTTGGCAGAGGCTGGATGATACAGGCTAGCTAAGTTTAGGGCAGGAGATTCTGTGCCCAGCAATTGTGCTAGTAGGCAAATTCTAAAATAATAAAACTGAGCAAAGGTGGGTAGAGAGAGAAGCCAGGTTGGTGATGGAGGCTTGGCGAAGCTAAGATGGGAGGAACAAAAGGGAACCGGAAGGGGCCAGGTCGTGGGCAGCCGCTCCAGGGTCAAAGCTCCCAGGCAAAGGCAGTAGCTGGAGGCTTGGGGAAACCAAGCCAAAGAAACAAAAGAGAAGCCAGGCCTGGGGCTGGGGTTGGGGAAGCCAGCAGCTGATCTCCACCTTGGAGCGAAGGCTAAGCCAGGAGGGGGCGGAGCACAGGCAAAAGTATGTTTTTAGAAATTACACACAAGCAGCCCCCCACATCACTTACCTTTTTTGCCAGCTTCTTGACCAGTGTTTTACCTGCAACAAAGAAGAGCCATGATTTAGAAGTCACATCCCCT
This sequence comes from Mus minutoides, assembly GCA_902729485.2. Taxonomy (NCBI): domain Eukaryota; kingdom Metazoa; phylum Chordata; class Mammalia; order Rodentia; family Muridae; genus Mus; species Mus minutoides. Next base: position 296,435 of record LR750047.1, read on the forward strand.
CAGAACTCAGAAGGAACTAAGGAAGAAAACCCTTTCTAAAACAAACAACTCAATTTAGGTAAGAAATAAAGTTAGCAGTTTTAGTCAATATCTTTAACCAGGAGCCAAAGAGCTCTGAATCTGAGCGCCACGGTGCTGTAGTGTCTGCAAGATCATGAGCGCCACGGTGCTGTAGTGTCTGCAAGATCATGAGCGCCACGGTGCTGTAGTGTCTGCAAGATCATGAGCGCCACGGTGCTGTAGTGTCTGCAAGATCATGAGCGCCACGGTGCTGTAGTGTCTGCAAGGTGTCAATGTTCAGTCGTACACACCAGAATTCTTATAGTCTTTCTTCCCTGTGGGCACTGGACATGTGCTGCACGGTTCCTGTCGTGTCTTGTTTGTCAAAATCAGTTTTGGTTTTACTGCAAAGCAGTCCCACCTATGTTTTGGAAAGCTATACTATTCTGAACCTAAAACACTCTCAGTTTGAGAAGCGATGGAGACCGTCCATTGTGAGGTGATATTGCTCTTCATAATGCCTCATTAGAAAGCAGAGATCTGAAATTCTTTCAAGTTTGCAGACCCCTTTCTCTTAAAATCTTTTTATCCTTATTATTACTATTGTGTGTGTGCACGTGCATGTGTGTGTGTGTGTGTGTGTGTGTTGGTCTATGCAGGCCACAGCACGTGTAGGACCATCAAGTTTCAAGAGCCCCTTCTTTCCTCCTCGGTTAGGAGGCAGGTCTCTCAAGTTCTTGCTAAGGTGTTTTTGTTAAGGCTAGCTAGCCTGAAAGTTTCTGGGCAATCTCCTGCCTCTGCTCTCATTCGAATGTGGAAGTGCTGGGATTACATACATGTGCCACTGCATCTGTCTTCTTCTTTGGGTTCGAGGGACTGAACTCAGATCCTCAGGCTTGTATAAAAGTGCTTTCATCTCCCAAGCCATCTTACTGGCCCCTCAGCCTACTTTATCACTCACATGATTTTCTTACTGTTCACTATAATTCTAAAGCAATAATACTGCTTCTTTTGCTGGAATTTATTCTGATAAATCAATCATGAGCAGCACAGACTTTACTTCTTGTTCTTCAAATCATCTCATGAACTAAACGCCTTGTACAGCTACAGACATGGTCTTTGAAAATCCTAGTGACACACTGAGAGGCCGAGTGCTTTCAGATAGGCTTTCTCGTACTCTGAGGCTATAAGCTGACAAGGGGAAAATTCTATTATTTGTTCATGAAATGTCAAGATTAAGAAGTATTAATGAAAAGTTAATTGTGACTACTGATTTCTTACTTGCTTTGAGGACATTTTTGTTATCATTACTTTATAACTACAGTTCTCAAAACTGACAGTACTTTAAAAATCTTTGCTTAAGCCCTATTCTAGAGATTCCCTTTAGTTATCTGAAAGTGGGCTTTACACATAACTTTTTAAAAGCACGGATTCTCTGCCTCTATCCTGTACTGTGTAGAAAGGGTTGAGAACCACAAAACTAAGGAGATCACTCATTTGAGCTGAAGCAATGCTTGTTAATTAGTTTTGTTCTAATTTTGTTATGTTATTGGCTTTGTCATAACAAAGTTATTGTGTTACTATTACTATTTTATTGTTCAAAAAAAAGGAGGACAATTTTTGAGTTGACACAATTTTTGGTAGACAGAATATTTGTGTTACACATCAATCACTAATTATTTTTGTATTGCATGTTGGCTTTGAGCTGAATAATTTATTCCTAGATATATATTTTTTAAATCCCAAATTTAAATGAAGTTTTTTTTCAAAGATTTATTTATTATTATACATAAGTACATTGTAGCTGTCTTCAGATGTGCCAGGAAAGAGCACCTTATGGTGGGTGGTTGTGAGCCACCATGTGGTTGCTGGGATTTGAACTCAGGACCTTTGGAAGAACAATCAGTGCTCTCACCAGTAGAGCCATTTTGCCAGCCCCAAACCCCAAATTTTAAAAAGATAATAAATGTTAATGAGAGGGAAAACCTAGAAATAATAAAGAGTACCAATCTCACAATTAGTGATGAATATTACTGAGCAGTTGTAGAAATTGCTGTGACCAGATCTGGGAGGTTCCATGCTACTATTCTGATTTTTCACCAAGTATTACGTGCCTGTAGTGACAGTTCTTGATTACTGGTGCCATCATAGGTGATACCAGCTAGCTATATTATTTACAACTGTAAGTGTCTGTAAGGTGTAATGCTGACTACTTGCTCTAGAAAACGGTATAACACATCTATTGTAACTTTTGGGTTGTTTCTGAGACAGGTTATGTTATGTAGTCCAGACTGTCCTGGCACTTGCTTGGTAGTACAGGTAACCCTGAGACCATCCATCCATCTGCTGTACTTCAGGAGTTTGTGTGGCACCATGCCCAGGAGTAGTTTAACTCTTTAATCTAACAGTTTAATTATGCATATAATTGTAGAGACAGTTTTATCACTTTTAATTAAAGTTCAAAATATTAGGTTAAATATTGATTATAATTGAAATTTGTTATAATGCTTTTCTTCTTTTTTCCAATGGAAATAAATTTTTTTATTAGAAAAAACAAACAAAAAAGATATTTTCTTTATTTACATTTCAAATGCCGTACCGAAAGTTCCCTATACCCTCCCCCCTGCCCTGCTCCCCTACCCACCCACTCCCACTTCTTGGCCCTGGCGTTCCCCTGTACTGGGGCATATAAAGTTTGCAAGACCAAGGAGCCTCTCTTCCCAATGATGGCTGACTAGGCCATCTTCTGCTACATATGCAGCTAGAGACACGAGCTCTGGGGGTACTGATTAGTTCATATTGTTGTTCTACCTATAGGGTTGCAGACCCCTTCAGTTCCTTGGGTACTTTCTCTAGCTCCTCCATTGGGGGCCCTGTATTCCATCCTATAGATGACTGTGAGCATCCACTTCTGTATTTGCCAGGCACTGGCATAGCCTCACACAAGACAGCTATATCAGGGTCCTTTCAGCAAAATCTTGATGGCATATGCAATAGTGTCAGGGTTTGGTGGCTGATTATGGGAGAAGCTGGAAAGAACCCAGATGTCCCTCAACAGAGGAATGGATACAGAAAATGTGGTACATTTACACAATGGAGTACTACTCAGTTATTAAAAACAATGAATTTATGAAATTCTTTTTTGTTTCTTGAGGGTAGTCTTGTTACACATCCCAAGCTGGTCTGGAACTTGTGACCTCCCTCCAGGCCCCCCCTCCCCCATTGGTGTGTGCCATCAAGCTTGGTCTCCTAATGGCTCTTTAAAGTTTATGCAAGATATCATTATCATGTATATTTCTACTTTTAGACATTAAGGTTACCCCTACCAGTTTCCGAAAGAGACTGCACTCTATAAGAAAGCATGTGAGGTAGCATTAACAGAGTGTGAAGGTAGAAGAGGATCAAGAAGCTGAGGTGGCCTCTTATATGTCATGGTTATATCCTGTGTTTGGACTAAAAAAAAATCATGTGCTTTAAAAAAAATCTACAGCCTGGCGTGGTGGCGCACGCCTTTAATCCCAGCACTCGGGAGGCAGAGGCAGGTGGATTTCTGAGTTCGAGGCCAGTCTGGTCTACAGAGTAAGTTCCAGGACAGCCAGGGCTACACAGAGAAACCCTGTCTCATAAAAACAAAACAAAACAAAAAACCAACCAACCAAACAAAAAAATCTACTTGAAACTGAATGAGTTAAAGTAATGTTTGCTTGCTTGCAGCAAAAGTTGGGAGGTGAACCAGGAACATTCAATACTAGAGAAATAGCAATAAACAACACAGCAGTAGAGCCATAACTATCAATATAAGCAATATGCTACCAGAACTACAGGCAAGCAATACATTATGAAACCCCCTGAAGAAGGGACGCCTTATATCTTCTTAATTGTGTTGGTGAGTGCTTACCATGGAAGTGCAGAATTAATAACTGAGTACAAAGTTAGGATTTCATAGTATTTTTTTCTAGACCCTGGACTTTTGGATATAGTATTATTTTCCTCTTACATATAAAACTAACAAGCAAGAGGACTTAGGCCATAATGCTGGTACTGGAAAATTTGTATTCTCAATCAGGTTTTTCAAAAATCAGGTACTGGACAACTTGAGTCAAGTGAAGAGAGCAGTAGGAACTGTGGACTCTTCCCAGAACTAATTCATCATGTAGTGTATGGCTATGAGGACAGTTTTGTTGTGAATAAAAATTAAAATAGAAACACTGCTTATTTCATATTAATTGCAAAGACTGTTGATTTGTAAATAGGAATCTAATCATGAAACAAGTGGGCGTTGTAAGTAGCAGACTGATCTGGTGGCTCATATGTCAGGAAGGAGCCACTGTCCACCTCATCACTTAGCAGTCACAGCAGCATGGACGTGGGACCTGGTTCCAGCCTTAGCTTTATATACATGATAGAACTAACAAGGAACTCAATGAAATGCTTCAAGTGTCAAAGAGGGGAGGTATGTTCTGAGCACTAAGCAAGTCTTGCAGGCTAACGGTTCTTGCTGTCATATTTCAAAACAGCAAAAACTGATGCTGAGAAATGAGCTTTAAAAATGAAGGGTAAAACTCCCTTTTGTTTCTCATTAAAATAAACACAAAAGTGAAACAGAGATTGTGTGTGTGTGTGTGTGTGTGCGCACGCGCGCGCGTGCGTGCATGTGTATGTGTGGTAGCTGTGTGTGTGGTAGCTGTGTGTGTGGTAGCTTTTTATGCAGCCTGAAAGGCATCAGTGGGTGCAACAATGAGTAAACTGATGAGCAGAAGAAATGTCTCAGAATTGAGAGAGAAGGTGGTAAGTTTTCTGTACCTGAGGGGGGCAGTCTGCCCCAAAGATTACAGTGGACAAGCAGGAAATGCAGCCAGTCCCCAGTGGGGGTGGGGAGGCTGGTGACGAGTCAGGGACAAGTAACTTTTCAGGTATTTGCTATCTTGCTGGGTGACAACTAAGAATATCATTGTTGGCCTCCATCTCAAGTAAGTGTGTGCTTGTGTGTGTGTGTGTGTGTGTGTGTGTGTGTGTGTGTGTGTGTGTTATGTGTCTAGACTGGGTGATGGTAAACCTGGCTACTCTTTTACCATCTTCAAGTGCCCCAAGATTATTGATTTTTGGTTCAGCTGGAGTTCAGCTTAGAGTCCTTGGGAGTCTTCACAGCTGATATATTTTTGAATAGTGACTTTAGCATCCTGTGCTTTGAAAACTTTCAAATTTCCATGTTCAACACTGCATTACAGTATAGAATCAGCATAGGTGTCCAGACATATAAAGGAAAAGGAAATGTGATCTGCATATTCAATGCCATTCTATTCAGCCATAAAGAAGTTGTACGATTTGCAGGAAAATGGAAGGAAAGGGACATCATATTAGGTCAACAGAGCAGGTTCAGAAAGACAAACACATCTCTCATATGTAGAACTTCAATGAAGAGACATAAAAGAAAGGGAGGGGATAGCATGGGTGGAGAAGAGAGAAGGATGAACATGCTCAGGCACCACACCATGCTGTAACTCACTGCCCTGCACACCCAATATGCTACACAGAAAGGAGAGGATGATGCTCTCCGTCCATCTTTGTAACTCAAGCATAAAATTTTGCTCTTGAAAACTAAAAATAGTGCTTCCTGATAAATGTAATGAAATAGAACAATTTATTATTGAAAAGTTTATGAGAAAATTTCCAGTTAGGCAGGAAATCAAAATCATTAGGTCTTTTATTTTAGCAGACAATTTGATAATAGTCTTAAAAAGTCTTTGTGTTTATATTTCATGACTACCAGTTCAGAAAATTATTTTAGAACCAGTTAAGCAAAGACTTATAAAAACCATACTCACTATGAAATTATTCATATTAGTAAAATAACTGTAGGAAATGTAAATGCTCCAATATAAGGGAACTCATTAAATTATAACATACTAATGAAACAATCAAAATATTTTCAGACACCAGTAACAGGGAACTACTCTGCACTGAACAGAAAATAGCTAGGTTATAAGGCACATATTAGACAGTGTGCGGTACAAAACGTAGGTTATAAGGCACATATTAGACAGTGTGCGGTACAAAACGTAGGTTATACGGCACATATTAGACAGTGTGCGGTACAAAACGTAGGTTATACGGCACATATTAGACAGTGTGCGGTACAAAACGTAGGTTATACGGCACATATTAGACAGTGTGCGGTACAAAACGTAGGTTATAAGGCACATGGTAGACAGTGTGCGGTACAAAACGTAGGTTATACGGCACATGGTAGACAGTGTGCGGTACAAAACGTAGGTTATACGGCACATGGTAGACAGTGTGCGGTACAAAATGTCTTACCTCTGCAAGTTTTAAAGGGCAAATGTATGGCATATAAATTATATCTCTGTAAAAAATTTACTGGCCAAAAAGAAATGGTGTGTATTAATAATGCCTCTGACTACTAGGTGGTGGCCACTGGCTCTAGCTGACTGCACTTTCTGCTCTACAGATTGTAATGCTTTAGTTTTTAAAATGTACAGACTTTTCTCATGCGTCCTAACGTCATCATCCCCACAACACTACTTTCTAATGATCTAGAAACAGTCAGGAGAGACTTTGCCACTAACCAGCGACGCAATGGGATTAACTCCTGTTGCAGGATATTTGATTATGGTTCACAGAAAACCCAACTGTTAGCAAAATATAAAAACTTAAATAGGTATTGTGTGTGTCAGATGCATTCAGGCATGTCTTGTAGAGATGTAGCTTAGGTGTGCCTCTAAAAGCCTCCATCGGTAAGAATGTTAAAGAATGGAAAGTTCTTACCTGGTTTAAGGCAAGTTGCTTGGGAGCGGTCTTGTGGTCTTTGCTCTATGACCCAAGGAAAAGTCAGTTGGATGGCTCTGTGGTGCCTCACCATAAAGTTCAAATGGTTTGGTTCTCTACTGGTTTGGCTTGTTGCTCCCCACCATGACAGTGATGTGGTTCAGCTTGCTAAGGGTGTAGGGGAAGACGTAGAGACTTTTTTTTACAGAATTGGACCTTTGAGGTCTCTCCATTTTTTTGGTCACTCTCTTTGGGCCTCTCTCTTTTGGCTTGGAAGAGCTTCATGGAAGGAGCTCTGGGTATGAGATAGGGATTTTTTTCTCTCAGGGCTTGCAGGAATCACAGAGAAACAGCTGGCAGGACACAGGTAAAACACGATACTAGGAAAGAGAGCTAAGGAGCCCTCTTGGGTTTGGAGAAACTCAAGAGAAAGATAGACTAGCTTGGCAGGGAGAAATTTCTATAGAGCTAGCAGCTTAGTTGCTGAATCAGTCTTGTAATTAGATACTTTGCATATAGTTAAGATAATAAAGTTACTTTGCTGAGCTAGCAGGTTTTTACCACAGCTCCCTCCTCACATGTCATTATGGTATGAATAATAGGTACATTAAAAGGACAAATACAGACCCTAGGTTTGTGTGACTCACATGGACTACCCTTTGCCCTAGCATAATGACACATGCCATGGTAAGTCACCTCACACATGTTCAAATATTTCTCAAACCTAACTAATCTTGATAAAAATACAGAAGCAGAAAGACTGGTACCCAGAGCGAAGGGAGTGATGGCCACTTCTGTGCGTCTAGCCCCATCTCTTGAGTGATGGATACCTGGAGCTCAAAGAGCCTAACAAGAGGCTGAGCACATTCTGGCAGGTAGGAGTGGCACCATTTTGCTTTGCCCTGAGATCCATCCACAGTGACTGAAGGTCAGTTGCATTTCCAGAGCTACAGACACCTGCTTGCTCTGCTGCAGAAAAGTTAAGGCAGAGCACACTCCAGCTCGGTGATTTCCAAAACTACACTGAGCAACCTGTTTTTTTAGTTTCAACCCTAGACACAAGCTGAGCTGATTTTTGCCTTTCCCTGACAGGAGCCGATAGACGCAGAAGTAGCTACTACTGCAGTTTCCCACATGCTGGTCTCTCCATGCCCGACTTGTATATGCCTGACTCTTTTTTTTTTTTTCTCCCAATTTTTTATTAGATATTTTCTTTATTTACATTTCAAATGCTATACCAAAAGTCCCCTATACCCTGCCCCCGCCTTGCTCCCCCACCCACCCACTCCCACATCTTGGCCCTGGTGTTCCCCTGTACTGGGGCATATAAAGTTTGCAAGACTAAGGGGCTTCTCTCCCCAATGATGGCCGACTAGGCCATCTTCTGCTACATATGCAGCTAGAGACACGAGCTCTGGGGGTACTGATTAGTTCATATTGTTGTTCCACCTATAGGGTTGCAGACCCCTTCAGGTCCTTGGGTTGCCTGACTCTTTACTACTAGTATTCTCAACTTACTGAGGTGGGAACAGAGGCCCATGGGTTAGTGTTGAAGCCAATATTCAAAGTCAGGCAATGACTTACTCCTCCAGCATCCTGCGTGGGCTACCTGTGGCTACCCTTTGGTTCTGGTGAGCCCTACAATCAGACTCCTCTACCTGTCTATCACATCACATTCCTCATTTGCAGAAGTGTGACTTCCTACCAGGCTCAGCATCTACCTACCACCAACCATCACAGCCTGCCGGTCTGCCATACACTGCAGCCCCCTCTTCTTTCACTTTATCACAGGCTCTTGGTGATCCCCACCCCTGGTTAGATCTGATTCTACCTAATCCACACCAAAACATGTAGGGTTCAATAGAGAAAAGTAGTCATAACATTTCTGCATGACTCATCTCAAATCTATTGTTAATAACCACAGGAATGACTTCATTCTCAAATGTTAAAAAGCACATTTTATTCTGTGCTTTACATGTGAGCACATATGCAGGAAGGCTTGAAGGTAACACTGGGGACTAAGTTCTCTCCTCGCAGCACATAGGCTCAGGGGATCCAAGGCACCTTTACCTGCTGGGTCATGCCACTGCCTCCACATGGAACTCTATAAGGCCACTGGCAATTACAGTCTTTCTTATTCCATTATCTCTTACTATTGAGGCTACTTCTGTAAGTCCTTATATCCCCCCTTTCTTACAGCCTGTAACTGTCTTCTCATTCCTGGAGAGCAGAGAGAGACGGTAACTATCCCTTTCCTGCTGTTACGGAGGGCCTTTCTAAGATCCCATCGTCCACTGTGCTCCTTACTTGTGCTCTCTCAGGGCCTTGGTTCTAGAAGAATCCTCTGTTCTACCTCACTGTGCCTCAATTGTTCCCCTCAGCCCAAGGTGAAAGCTCTTCTATTGGGTATACTTCCACCCCATCTCTCACATCAGTCCTCTCCTTCCCTTAGGCAAACCTCCGTGTTTACTTCTCCTTTATGTACCCCACCTACTGTACTCAGACTCCTGTGTTGACACTACTCCACCAACACCCCTCATGCTACCAGCCAGTGATGAACTAATTCTTGGTCCCCATCTTGCTTGCTTGTCAATTGTACTTTCTGTGACTATTCCTTCTTCCTCAAAAGCGCATTTGAATTCACTCCTGCTTTTCCTCCTAGTTCTGAACTGCTGCTCCCTCTCCTATGGGTTCCCATCTCTCCACCTCAACTGCTGAAGTAGCCTGGAGTTTAGTTCTTTGACTTGTCTTTCTTGTTTGAATGTACATTTGAGATATTCCAATAATCCCGCACACTCTTATGCTGGTATCTCTAATGTCTAAGAATATATCATGGTGAACATGAGACTACCTGAAGGTTTTAACAAGGAGACATCAGAGATCAAGAGCAACAGAGCACAAAGGGTGGAGGGACCAGTTAAAGGGAGACGCACCCTTCCTGGCGAACAGGAGAGGATGGGAAGAGGCTCCAGCTAGAGTAGTATCCGAGGAATCTAAAGGATTCTTCGACTTTTAGCTTTCATTCCATCAGTTAAAAATGGGTACATATATCTTATCATCAGGGAAAAGGAAGGGTATGATAGGAAGGAGAGATGAGAAGGTGGGGATTTGGGCAGGTGGATGAAGGAAGCTGGAGAATGTGAACAGACACACGACAGGCGTGACTTGGAGGATCAGTCGAAGCTGAGGATGAATTTAGGGGCTCCAATCTGTACAAGTGCCTGTCTTCCCAGCAGTTCAGGAGAGAGACAAAAGGGATATGGGTAAGTAGTTATCAGAATGACAGTCACAAACTCTGTGGCTACAGGGAAAAGGAGAAGACATTTTTATGAGGTTTCAGAATAAACATACTGGGTAGCAGGTAAAGTGGAGGATAATGAATTAGTTGTCACAGATGGAGGTTCTGAAATCTGAGACTGTGAAATTGGGACAATTCCAGGTAGTAGTGTGGAGTGTAAATGGTGAAGCCAAAGTCACTAAAAGGAGTGCAGCAGGAGAGAAATCTAGAAAGAGATGGTGTGTGCTGCAAGGGCGTGCACAGCAGAGACCCAAGCTAGATACAGGGAACCAGACACAGGGAGTTGCCAGAGTCTACTTGGGAGTCCTATGCAGAGATGCTTATATAAGTCTCATCAATTGCTATTAATAAAGTGTAGTATTTACAAAAAGGCCAAAAAGGATAATGCCAGGTAAATGAGTTTAAAATCTAATAAATCTTAGATTGCTTCATATCATTTCATTTGCCCAGAGTACGGGTCAGTGGTTTCGCTTAGCTTTTCTTTGTTTTGCTGTTCGTCACGATCCGTAGGAATGTAACCAAGATGATCTTATCCACGATGAAAAATGAGGATGAAGGACATCATATGCATAAAGGATGTATTATCTGGGCTGCAAAGTTACTCAACTCTTGATTCGGCTCAGTGCCCTCTGATCATTTAACTGCATTCCAATGAATAATAAAAGTGGAAATGTCAGTCTTTAATTATAGTTTACTGTAGCTCTTTGAACATATTTTAGGGGCTATTTTGATGTCTTTTCTGTTAAATCTGTTATCTGGTTGCAATTCACAAGCAATTTCTGTTGCTGATTTTGTTCAGTGATGCTACATATTCTTGCTTCTTTGTAGTCTTTGACTTTTGCTGGTGGGCTCTGGATATTTTAGATAATATATTGCAGAGATCTGGGCTCTAGTTCCTTCCCCATGCTGTGTTATTTCAGCGGACATACTGTGGAGAATTTGGGTACTAGCTCCCTTTGTCATCCACTGCTTGTGAACATGCCCAGTGTCTGGCTGAACAGTACTTAGTAAAGACATGCATGCCCCTGCCTCTAACCCTAGCACCTGAGGGAATTCCCCAAGAGGCCTACTGGAAGTCAGTCACAGGACGAGGTGGGGTTTGGGGATCTGGAGTTCCTTTCTGACCTTGAAAGGTGCCAAGTGCAGACATTCTCACCCTGCTGACTGACGAGAACTCTGGACACACACTGCTCTACAGGCCATCTTTCTAATTTACCCTGCCATGAAGGAACAACTCCCATTGGGGTGATTAATATTTGTTAGGATCCCTGGAGGCTCTCCATGTTTTCTCTTTCCTAAGTGTGCTTCTGCAAAGGAGCTAGCACACTTAGTTTAGCCTGTTTTCCTCACAGACAATATCCCTCACCTCTCAACTTCCTACAACAACCTATACCCATACAATTAATTAATTAATTAACTAATTAATTAATTTCTATTTCGAGACAGGAGTTTGCTTGCTATGGAGTTCATCTGGCCTCACACTAGCAATCCTCCAGCTGCAACCTCCAGAATGTTGAGATTACAAGCATGTGCTAGTATGCCTAGCTTAACCGTACCTGCTTCTGATGGTGCTTGAAAGTCTCCACTTTATGTTAAAGTGAGGTTACTATCATCAGAGACCGGAAGCTACTTTTCAAAGCAGCTTCTATCACGCAGGCAGAAACAACTTTGGAGAGCAGAGTTCTGCAGCCGACCTAAGGTCAATGGTGCTGTTCTTTCTGAGTAGCAATAGCCTGCTCCAGCAAGTGGACCTCAGGTCCTCCATCCCTTTTTCCTGGATACTCTCTCTGCCTTTCAAGCCAGAACAAGAGCAGTCAAGTCTCCAGTGTTCCTAGTGGAAGAGCATGTAAGGCAGAGACTCCACTCTACAAATCAAGAGTGTGTGGGAGAGGATGCCCCACCCTTCATCCACCCAGTAGTAAAGTACTACAGTAAAGTACTGCCCTTCCTAATATTCCTCCAAGAACTGTGTTCCTGTTGTAGCAGTCTAGAATGAGTTTCCATCTCACTGAGTTGTAACAGGTAGGTGGCGGGACCAGTGTTAAAGTACTCTAGATTTGAAGATTTTCTTATCCATTTTAGTAGCTTTACTTGAATAGGTATTTCTAGATTTCCTATAAGACCTCAGACTCATTTCCAGACACTTTTTTCTATTAGTTTCAGTGAGCAGTGGATCTGTGGGTTCTTCCCATTGCCAGTCACTGTTCATTCAGTCTAGCTGAATAGAATCCCCAGGGTGAACGTGCCCGCCCTGCTCTATCCGTTCTCTCCAGCAGATGTGGGTGGTTTCCAGCTTTTCTGCTAACATAACACTGCAGCTATAAACACTCTTTTGCATATATCCTATGGCACACCAGTAAGAGTTCCTATTAGGTATATATATATATATATATATATATATATATATATATATATATACACACCTAGGAATGCAAGTTTTGGTTAAAAAATTATGTTTAATTTTCCAAAGCAGTTAAAGTTGTTTTCCAAAGTAGTTGGAGTTTTCCATTTCCAATTCCAACCAAGAGTATATAAATGTAAAATCCTGGGAGTCCTCCACCTCTGATCTACAGCCTCCTCAACCTCTGTGATGAGACTTGCCAGTGAAGCAAGTATAAACTTTTCTCTCACTACAGTTACAAACAAGGGAAGTATTTATGTTCATTTTCTTGCTTCTTTCTCTGTGAGTATCTATTTTTCCATTTTTTTTTAATAGCTGTACAGAGGGAGGGAGGGGGAGAGGAAAAGACCAATAAGGAAAGCTCTCCTCCCTGCCTGGACTTCTTGTGGCAGCTCTAGGGATGGAAGCTGGGGCCTCACACAGCCTAGGTAAGTACACTGTCACCCTCAGCCCTGTGCACGCTCTGGCTGGATCTCTCCTGAGTGTTAAAGAGAGCCTGCTTTATTAAACTGATGTGTGTGTGTGTGTGTGTGTGTGTATGTGTGGAGAACCTCACCAGAAAGTGAAGCCAGAAGAACAACCAAAGCAAGATGCTTTGATAGTTAGACAACAATCAATTTGTGAAGACAGACAAGACAAATGGATCTCTGAACTAAGGTAAATTCTAAGGACATCATTAAGAGATATCTGGGGCAGGGGTAGGGAGGGTAGGTAGAAGCTAATGGAAGCTAAAGGTTACTTCAAAGAACTTGTTAATTGGGGCTGTGATGAATTACTGCAGTCACCAGTCTGGTGATCAAGGCTGTTTTTCTGGCTTTGCTTTGTGAAGGATGTCCCTCTCAAAAGAATCTTTATGGCTTGCTGCATTCAGGAAGACAAGCCAAATGGCCCCTTCTGAAGTGACAGTTTCTTCAGTGATGTCACTTTGCAGTAATTACCATGTCATTTGGCACACCCGGAGATGACCCAGCCCTCACTCTTCCATTTGCAATCCTCCTTTAAAACTGTAGCTTCCCCATGTAAATACTGACTCTTGTCCAGTTTATGTGCTATAAATAAATTCTGCCAGCTTTTCGTCTTGCCATTCAATTTCTTTAAGGTAACATTTGAGAACAAAGTTCTATTTAAGATGGCTGAGTCTCATTCTTCTGGTTAGTACTTTTGTTTAAGATGTGTCTCTATCTTGGGGTAACACACACACACACACACACACACACACACACACACACTGTCATAAGGACGAATGCTGCACATGTGCACCTCTGGAGACTCAGATGCCCCTGGCATCAGTTACTGATGGGTGATCAAGCAGGGTGCAGCTCGGCAGAACAGTGCCCTCATTGAAATCTACTAACTAACTCTCATAAGAAATTAATCCTTTCTGAGAGCAAACCCTGTTTGGCTCTAACAGTCTATTTAATAGAACTGGCACTGGTAGGGAGAGGCAGGCTCTTTTTTTAAAAGATGTATTTATTTTATGTTATGTGTGAGTATCCTGTCTACATGTATGTGTGTTTGGTGCCTGTGGAGGTCAGAAGAAGGTACTGGATTCCCTGAACAGGAATTATAGATAGCTGGTGAACTGCCAGGTGAGTGCCGGGGCTTGAACCTGGGTCTTCTAAAAGCACATTAAATGCTCTTAACTGCTAAGCCATTTCTTCAACCCTGAGTTTGGTTCCTAGCACCTATGCTGGGCAGCTCATAACCATGGGGAATCTGTACTCAGGTGCACATAGCCACACTGAGACATATACACATAATTAAAGATAAATCTCTATAGATTGTGTGGACCCACTCATGCCATGGCACATGCCTTCACGGTATTGAAGAGCTGAGGACTCTTGCTTTCTGAGCCACGTTACTCCTCCTCTTCAGGAGTTCTCTTCTCTTAAGCTAGTTTATACTCAGATTCTGGCAGCTGATTATTCTTTAAAATATTTCTGACATAGGATCCTGGTAGCTGCTGGGAGGCTTCTGATCCAAGCAAGCCCTGACTGACCCTCTGCTTCTACTTGCCTTCAGGTTTTGGGTCAAGGTGTCCTGTGACCCCAATTCTGTTGTGACCCCTGATGGACCTGAACGGCTGATTTTATACTTTTCACCATTTTTCTTGTTCCTTTTCCTGCTGTGAGGACAGGAGTAAGAATGTCCAAGTTATGCTCATGTCAGAGGTTAAACTACTCTATTTCGAGTTTTTGAGGCTGGGTTTGAACTATATAGCCCTGGCTGCCCTGTAACTATGTAGATCACAGCACCCCCCTGCCTCTGCCTCCCATTTGTTGGGATTAAAAGTGTGGGCCACTATATCTGGCCCAAACTACTGTACCAATCAATGTAGGCCAACATTTTTAAAGTTTTGCCACATACTGCTAAATTTCCCTCCATGGAGCTAGATTAAAGTAATCTAAACACGTTTTTATTACTTTATTTTTCTAATTCTGAAACCTTCATTGTTCCCTCAAGATGAAATCCACACAGCCCTGCCAAGTAGACATTCCCTGAATGGGTTAGCCAGGCACTGGGGTCTTTTGTACCATCTAGCTCTTAGTTGTTTTTCAATGTGATCTCCAAGCTCCCTGTCTCCAGTGTCCATGGACGTCCTGTCCCTGGGACGCTCCATCATGTTCACTCTGCTTTTGCCCTGCTCAGCCGTTCCCCCTGCAACCTGTCCTGCTCTGACCACTTGCCCTGACTTCCGCCTTTGGCAGTACTTAAGTCACTGACAGTGAAGCCAGCATTTTGCAGAGTGTCAGCATGACAGGCCTTCCCACACTGCGGGGCACACATGTGCAGTGAGAAGGAGAGTGTCAGCATGACAGGCCTTCCCGCATTGCGGGGCACACATGCAGTGAGAAGGGTTGGTTCAGGTGACAAACCTGGGGGTTCCTGCCATCAGGGGGTAATTATGAGCTTGCCATTTATAAAGCAATTGTACTTTGTTATTTTAACTTTCGGTTACATTGTTTCCTTTGGGATTTTTCTACTTACAACAAAATAACATTGTGACTCTTATAAATGTTTCTCTTTAATAATTAATCTACTATATTTTTCTTCTCAATTTAAAGCCTCAATTCCACTAAAAACTATTAGGCAGTCAAATAACACTTTTAGGCGTCTGTGCTGGCTGGGTGTGTGTGTCAACCTGACACGGCTGGAGTTGTCACAGAGAAAGGAGCTTCAGTTGGGGAAGTGCCTCCATGAGATCCAGCTGAGGGACATTTTCTCAATTAGTGATCAAGCAGGGAGGTCCCCTTGTGGGCGGTACCATCTTTGGGCTGGTAGTCTTGGTTCTATAAGAGAGCTGGCTGAGGAAGCCAAGGGAAGCAAGCCAGTAAAGAACATCCCTCCATGGCCTCTGCATCAGCTCCTGCTTCCTGACTTGCTTGAGTTCCAATCCTGACTTCTTTTGATGATGAACAGCAGTATGGAAGTGTAAGCTGAATAAACCCTTTCCTCCCCAACTTGATTCTTGGTCATGATGTTTGTCCAGGAACAGAAACTCTGACTAAGACAGTATCTTAAAAATTCACTGTTTTTTCTCATTTAGAAAAATCCATCCACAATAACTACTTTTAAGCAGATACACATGAAAGTTTATAACTGTCACATTATAACAAGAAGATGCCCAATACAAGGAATAGTGATAACTCAGATGCAAAAAAGCTATCACAGATCTTGAAAACAAACTTCCCAACCCCCATGTTTAAGATTTAAAAAAACAAAACAACATAAAACAGCACACCACTTACGTTCCACCTGCTCAAACATGACTGAGAAGAGGAAGTCTCGGGGTGTCATGTAATACTCTCCGTCATGCTCCAGGGATGAAAACTGCATGAACCGCTGTTTGCGGAGAGAAAGTTTCTCTATTGGTCCCAAATCATTTTTCTAAAAGAAAAAGAAATAATCATTTAAGATTTTTTTCAAAATGATTTCCAAACGTAAGTATCTCCAGAATTATCTTTAAAGGGTAAGTTAGGACTGACAACCACCAAAGTTTACATTACTCACGTAACAAGTATCAACTAAGTCCCTCCATTTTTAGGCACCAATTATGACTAATTGGAGCGAAGTTACTCTCAAGTGCAAGAATGACATTTCCAAGTATGTGAAGTCACAGAGACAGGGAACTGACACAGAGAGCACAGACTGGGGGTCGGGGGGTGGTGCAGGTCTTCTAGGTAAGACAGAGCCATCTTTTGAAGGGATGACACTCACAGAGGCCATGTAAGGGGTTCGTGCTTTCCCAAGCAAGGTAGGAACAAGGAGGAGCAGAAAGCCACTGCCACCACAGGGATAGCAAGAGAGTAGCAGATGATCACACCAGACAGATGTGGGTGGTAGGGCATGCACAGCTGCACTCTCATACAACTAAGAAAGGATGTGCACGGGCCAAACACTGCTGGTGCTGGAGTTTCCCAGGCATTAGAACTCAGCTTTCCCAACAGCTGGATGACAGTGCTGACATCTCTAACTAAGCTTTCTGCTCCACTAAAGGCAATCTGTACACATAAACAGGCCTTGTGGCTGCACAGACTGTGACACTGCAGTAGACAACAATACTGAAGCCTAGGTGGAGTTGCCTCCATCAACCTCCAGCTCAGAACCACATTCTGAAGAGACAACTCGAGGACGTTCCATTTTTATAAAGTTGGATGGTTGATTGTATTGTTTGCATCCATTTACATTTTGGCAAAGTATCTTAGTTTCTGGTGAACAACAACAAAAAGATAGAGGAAATAAGGACCCTTTTTACTAGTAATTTCTGAGCTTGAAGTTGGCATAGAATTGTAGGTTACTTCCACATAAATAATTCCTAAATGTGACTGTGCTTCAGGCATGACTCTGCCAGCAGATGGTTCGAAACCCTTCAATACCCTCTACTAACACCCTTGCAATTTAGTTTGCTATGGTAGCTTTCTAAATTTCTGTTACTCCCCAGGATAAACAAGTCCACTCTACTAGACCAAGGTCTTTACACCCCCACTATCAGCACGGGTGCTCTATGCTCACCAGTGGCACGCTCCATTGCCTCCCACTGAGGCTGAGTTCTCTGCTATCACTAGTCACAGCTCTTTTCTAGTCCTTTATGAAGTATACAGTGGCTGCTCCTACCGCCCAGCTTACTGCCAGTCCTCCCTTTCTTCATCGTTGCTTTACCTGCTCTGAAGTAAACACTTAATTAAGCATGTGCTAATTTCAGAAAAGCCCTAGGAAGAGTCAGAACGCCAATGAACCAAGTCCATGATTGTGTAGCAGAAAATAACCGCAGCAATGAAGCTGGTTAAGCGAATGGTGTACATACGTCAGGCTGTGAGCGCCATAAGCGTGTCCTCTCTAACCCTCAGCATGCCCAGCTGTAACCTATTTTTAAAAAGGTGGAATAAAGGCTTGTTAAGGTCAACAAGCTCGTTTAGATTAATGCAGTAGGCACCAATGGCACAGGCCATATGTCACCAACCTCTCAGTGTTCAACAAGTTCCCATAACAGCTCCTATGAGAGAAAATGCAGTGTGTTGATAAGATTTCATGAGAGAGGAGGATATAAGCTAGATTCTAGAGACTCAAAAAGAAAAGGATTAGAATTAGCCATTCTCCAAGCCCCAGGCTAAATGCTGCCCATTTCCTAACTAGCATGCATTACTTTTCTGGTTGTATCAAATTTGAGTAGAATGTCCTGAATAAATCGGTTTGCTGTTACACATTTAAGCAGAAGGAAAGAAGGACTTTGAAATGATCACTTTGCAAGTTAATGTACCAACACAGTTTTGTTTGGGATATTTTTTTCCTATCAAACAGCAGTCAACTTTAAAAGTACAGTTTGAAGGCTCACAGTGGCCCGCTGCCTTACCTAAGTTGCACTGGCTTAAAAGTACAGTTTGAAGGCTCACAGTGGCCCGCTGCCTTACCTAAGTTGCACTGGCTTGCCAACGCCAGCTCTAGTACTTTAGTCGTTATTTGGTAGGCTTTACTTGCTTTACCTCACGTTCATAAACGATTTTGGTCAGATCTCAAACCTACCACAAGGGTTCAATGGTCAAGAAAGCATTATTAAGAGGAGGACAATGCTTTACTGTGTGGTTTTCTAAGGATGTACTATTGCAACTCCCAAGCTCTTCCTGCCTAGCTTTCAAGTAGATCTTTGGGTCTGAAGTGATGCTTCATACTTGCTGTGTATACAGGAGTACAGTTCTGTTCAACCCAGGATTTCTTTATAAATTGTACTAAATTTGTTCTTTAACAGTTGCATAAATGCCCAGTAAATTATGGTTACTCTCACCCCATTCTTTTCCTCTCTTACCTCCAACCTATGCCCCTCCTCTCAAGTCCCTTTCCCATGGCCTTTTTTTTTTTTTGTCTTGGTACTTGCTGAGTTAAACCAGCATCATCTGTGTGACGAGTGGTTTCAAATTATCCAGTCAAACCTAGTGGGTTCACCTTTGGGCACTTAACTGAAGACAATGACTGCTCCTCCCTAGAATTTACTAGTAGCCAAAAGTTCAGCTAGGTGGGGTTTGCCTGCATGAACCGTCTCTATCCATGACTGACTGATTACAGGCTCAGTTTTGTACAGGCCAAGCACAGATAGCCTCTGCGGTCATAGAATCATATTTGTAATGGCTGTGTCATGCCCAGAAGATAGTATTTTGCAGCCTTTCTTATATTCGACATTTTTTCTTGTTCTCTGAGCTGTGGAGGGGGTGGTATAGATGCTCTGTTAAAGACTGACTGTTGAGTCATTCCTTATTCTATGGACCTTGAGCAGTCTCTGCATTCACCACAGTTCTTTGACAAGAGAAGACTCTCTGAGTGTAATATTAGTCTATGCATATAAATAAAATACTTAGAAGGAAGTGTGATGCCATGCCAATCTATGTAAGTAACTTTAGTAACTTCTCTGGGATGGCTGCGACTGTGTTCACAGTGCCAGGCATAAGTCCTCTCTTGTGGAGAGGGCCTCAGATCCAGTTAGAGGGCAAACGATTACCACCACAGTGGTTTGTGTAGTTGTTATCCCCTTGGGCATGTCTTGCCTGGCACACTGGTATTGTGGCTTGTAGGGCTCACAGACCAATGGTGCCTTTTCTCCCCCAGTCGTGTGCATCGCTCTTTCAGGCAACGTGAAAGTGTCTGACCCAGTTCTAGCTTAATTTCACATTTTGCAACAAAAGTATGTGATCTTCAGCAATAGAATATCCCAGAATTTTAAGACTTAAAGGGGATCCAGAGAGTATTCAGCTCTAGCTCTGTGCAAATGCCAGTATCACAGCTTTTGAGCTGCAGACAATGTTTGGTTATACCGTGTGTGTATGGCACAGGACAAGATGCTAAGTCAGGTTCCAGTGCCTTCAACAGATCTGCAGTAGGCTTTGGTGGGAGTCCAAACTCTTCCCTTTCTGCTCCTTTTGTTTCTTCATTTGGCTGATCCCATGAGACCATGGGTGCTTCCTCCTAAGGGTTTGTTTTTTTTTAAATCATTGTTGATTTCAATACCATAAACTAACCTGTTTTGGGCACTGATTTCCTTTCTCTAGTTTCTGTTTTCTCTCCAATGGGTATGCAGACTTCATAAATGAGCTAGGCAAAGGAAATGGCTTGCAGACTCAGAAAGTACAGTCAGAGCATCAGTTTGGACAGAGGAAGAGGAGGTATAACAAAGTTTAAAATGTCAAAATTGTATCTGAGAAAACAAGATGCCTAGGGTTGTACATACAGTACATACAGTAGGCATAAATGTTCACAAATCCATGCTAAGGTATTTCAGAGCCTGCTGAATGGTGGTGTTCTGAGGCACATGATCAAAATGTACAGGACAAAAAGGCACCGCATTGTAAAGATCAGACTTTTTCCTCTGTGTATATGTATATAAGCATGATTGTATGTACAAGTCAGGAAACCTTAGGTATTGTCCTTTTGGAGCTGCTGTCTATCTTTGTTTTTGAGACAATGGGTCTTATTGGTCTGGGGATCACCAATTTGGCTAGGCAGATTGCCCAGTAAGCCCCAGGGATCATCTGTCTCCCAGTGCTGGGATTCTAAGTTCAGGCTAGCATGCCCAGCTTTTAAAATGTGGGTTCTGGAAACTGAACTCAAGTCAATTCTTATACAGCATGCACTTTATCATCTGAGCTATCTCCAATAGTCACCATATATAAAAATACTAGGGCTTATAAAAAAATGCAGAAGTAGGATGCCTCATACCAAAACCCAGCACTTATACTTAATCTACAAATCCAATGAACTTGGTTATTTAGTTTTAAAAACATAAATGCTTGTTTTACACTGATCTTCATACAGATATGAGCACCAACAGACTCACTCACAGAAACAGGAATATGCCATGACATGCGAGCCAAGTCAGTGTCTAATAAGTTTATCACTAATAGACTGCTGCAGCTGGGGATCCATCCCATAATCAGCCACCTAATGCAGACACTATTGTATATGCCAGCAAGATATTGATGAAAGGGCCCTGATATAGCTGTCTCGTGTGAGGCTATACCAGTGCCTGGCAAACACAGAAGTGGATGTTCACAGTCAGCTATTAGATGGAACACTGGGTTCCCAAGGGAGGAGCTAGAGAAAGTACCCACGGAGCTGAAGGGGTCTCCAACCCTATAGGTGGAAGAACAATATGAACTAATTAGTACCCTCAGAGCTCATGTCTCTAGCTCCATATATAGCAGAAGATGGCCTAGTTGGCCATCATTGGGAAGAGAGGCCCCTTGGTCATGCAAACTTTATATGCCCCAGTACAGGGGAACGCCAGGGCCAAGATGTGGGAGAGGGTGGGGAGGGGAGGAGGGTGGGGGATGGGGGAGGGTATAGGGGACTTTCGGGATAACATTTGAAATGTGAATGAAGAAAATATCTAATAAAAATTGAAAAAAAAGTTTATCACTAATAAAAAGGCAGATAAAATTCTGTTTTTTTATGTATATAAAAGAAGCAATATTAGTATTTTTTTATTCTATCTTTGAGATAATACAATTACATCTCTCCCTTACCTTCCCTAACACCCAAAACTCTCTCCTAGACCCTTCTTTCTGGGTTCTCTGAAGGAAAGAGGAGACAGGACAAATGTCTTTTCAGGCTTTTTTTTTTTTTAAGAATTTTTAAATTTTATTTATATGAGTACACTGTAGTACACTTCAGATACACCAGAAGAGAGCATCAGATTCCATTACAGATGGTTGTGAGCCACCATGTGGTTGCGGTGAATTGAACTCAGGACCTCTGGAAGAGCAGCCAGTACTCTTAACCGCTGAGCCATCTCTCCAGCCCAGGACAAATGCCTTAAGTGCCCGGTCAGTGACCCTCAGGGCCAGAGCCTCAGAAGAAGTTCATCCTCAAGACATAAAGATTAGCGGAAAAACCAAGAGCAAACAAAAACCAACAACAACTTTGTGAGCGGTTCTGATTTCTTCCTCAGTTCTTCACTGGCTGAGCTATGGGTGACTTGAGGTCTGATTCTGCTGATGAAAAGGTCTGTCTTGTCAAGCAAGGCATACTTGGTGGCATATGCCTGTGACCCCAGCTCTAGAAAGGCTGACACAAGACTATGAGCCTGTCTGAGGAACCATGGGTAGGAAACCATGCAAGAAAGTGATTGCTCACAGTTGTTCTTATACAAACACTAGTAATGGTCAGGGGCAGCACATTAAGTTCTAGAATTCATACATACGCACACATCACATACAGACATGCTACATACATATACATACACAGTCTTGAACCACAGGGGGTAGTAAGCCCAGAGTGTCCTAGTCACACAAAGCTTCCCACAATAGCTTTAATTTTCCAACGTGGCAGGCAAAATTAGTGATAAAAAGTTGGCATTCTGTCTGCCTGTTTACTTTTGGGTAGCTACCGGAGTCAGGCTGTTCTTGAATTCTCATGTGCAGTGATAAAAAGATGTAAATTCTCAGTATTAAGTCTGTAGTGATTATAACTGCCCCATATTTCTAGTTTTGTGCTATTCTGAATTCAGGTAGTTATTCTATATATAATTCTTAGACAAATATTCAATCTTTACAAAGTTCCCATAAGTGAGGTCCTGGGAAGATAAAAGGCAGACTGATGCTCAGACACTGTTAATTTTACAAGAAGACAGACTAAGCCAGAGTGATAGCACATCATATCTGAGGTAGATAAGGAACCAGTGGAAAATTTTAATTGTTCAGACTATACAAAGTCTAACTCCATACTTTTTATTTTGATAAGGGTGTGACATGGTTGTTAAATCCTTTTAAACTTCTAAATTCAATTAAAGGTGTGGAATAGTTAAAAATTTCTTTTACTAAGTCTGAACCATTTGTGAAGTATTCATTAATGTTATATATCATGTACTCCATTTTATTCTTCTGTAAATTTTTTTGTCTTTTTTACAACTAAATTCATTTTAATTAAAACACTTCTGTAAATTTGTATTTTGCTGTAATTATTTTAAAACACTATTATAAAAACCACTGCAAATAAAAAATCATACAAACACTAAACAATATATATGTAAATAACACAAACATCTATTGGGTCACAGGCTTATCAGCATGCCAGTTCATTTTTTTTTTTTTTTAAGATTAATTTTATTTATATATGTAAGTACACTGTAGCTGTCTTCAGACGCTCCAGAAGAGGGCGCCAGATCTCGTTATGGATGGTTGTGAGCCACCATGTGGATGCTGGGATTTGAACTTATCACCTTCGGAAGAGCAGTCGGGTGTTCTTCCCCGCTGAGCCATCTCACCAGCCCATGCCAGTTCATTTTTACTAAGAACAATGCATCTTTGAATGGACCATTTCAAATGTTTTCTCTCTTGTTTGTTTTAATCAACTGTGTATTTTACACTGAAAAACCACATAAATGCTAGAGTTCAGTACACTAAACAGCTGTAGGGAGGCCAGTGAGGCAGGAAAGAATGTAAAACACAGGGCTGAAAAGATTTGGGCAAACCAAGGTTACCACAGCCAACCAATGGCCCCTATGTACATACATGAATAACTTTCAGAAGCCACTTAGAAAATGTTGCTTTCCTTGGCCAGAAGCAGACACTCTTTCATCTGTGCAAACTGCAGTAGGGGTGACCCTCCAAGTCAAGCCTTAGTAGCCTGTGCCTGGCAGCTCCACCATCTGAGGCAGCTCAGGAGCTCACTGGTACCCATGCACCCCACTGTTCTCCCTGCAGGAAGACACTGGGTCTGTCTGGCTTACCCTGCACTTTCAGACACAAGTTTACTCTATGAAAACCCTTTAAGGCAAACTTAAAATCTTAAATTTTAGCAAATGTAGGCAAATGAAGTATCGCGTAAAAGCATTTAATGCAAATCTTTTATGAGAAAAATACCTTCTAACAAATGCAACCTGAATTATCTGGAAGATTCACTGACATGACAGAGCTCACACTTTACTGTACTGTATAAGTCAGCATCACTGTCTGAGTCACTAGACAACCAAAGTACTTTGTAGAATGTCCGCTATAGACAAATATCAGGGCTTTGTTTATATAAACTGCAAATGATTAGAGCTATGAGTGAAACCAGAGCATCTTTTGGAAAAGTACAAGTAGACAGAGTTCTACATTGCCATGAATACTGTTACACGTCAAATAAAACTAAATCACAAGGTTCTCATGCTTTCATCTTCCCAATAATGTCAACACACACGTTTTAGGAGCTCACTATTAGTTTATTCTTTGTCATAACGAGGCACCAGGAAAAGAATCTATGTGAGCAAAAATTCAGTGTGCTGACACATCGATTTGGGATTTCAAGAAATTGAGAAAAATATGACAGAAATCATATTCTAAGATTAAATCAATTGCTTACAAAATAGTAAGGTAACCTTAGGCAAATTCCTGTACTTTGCATGTAAATCTTACGATTAAGGCTGCTGCTCATACCTAAAGTCCTTGTAAGCACCAGGGTCGCACAGTGCTAATGGATCTGATCAGCACCTGAGGAAGCTGGAGGCACTCCACTTCCTAGCCACGTTGGGTTTTGTGTTTTACTCTCATTTTACAGAAGAATCCAGGAAATAAAATCTGGAGCCACTGGATCCAGATGCTAGTTTTCTTCAACCCAAACAAAACAAAACAAAAAAGGCACAATGCACCTTCCTGAAGACAACTAACTCTTACTTAAAGCAAAAAGTCATTTAAAAAATTTACAAATTCATGAGATCAGCAAGTAAAAGTTCTTAATTGTTTCTAACTTACCAAAAAAGCCCCCCTAAAACCCAAAGTTAAACAGCCATGCTGAAATTTAAGATTTTAAGTTTGCCTTAAAGGGTTTTCATAGAGTAAACTTGTGTCTGAAAGTGCAGGGTAAGCCAGACAGACCCAGTGTCTTCCTGCAGGGAGAACAGTGGGGTGCATGGGTACCAGTGAGCTCCTGAGCTGCCTCAGATGGTGGAGCTGCCAGGCACAGGCTACTAAGGCTTGACTTGGAGGGTCACCCCTACTGCAGTTTGCACTTGGGAGGTGGTGAGGGACAGATGAGAGGGTGTCTGCTTCTGGCCAAGGAAAGACAAGCACTTATTCCTCCATCATGTCCCTATCACTGTGCCCACGAAAGGCCCAAAGTCAGCTTTTCCTCCCATATCCTGTCCAGGGAAGGGCCAGTCACTGTGGCCAGAATAACTGTGACCTAGGAACTATGAAGCTAAACTGGCAGGTACCCCAAAATGAGCAAACAGATGAAACAAAAGGCACCCCAACACACTATGGATATAACTCCCAACGTGAGCACAGGTAGAACTTCCAAGCACATTTAGGCCATAGGATATGTCCCAATGTAGTCAGTGCTACTGCTCAATTACTATATAGCAGATGCTACTAACACTGCTGTGTTCTTCAACTCATATTATAATGCAAAGAGAAAAGTACTTAGGTCGGGATGGATAGGATCAGAAAATATAGTCACATCATTTTTTGGTAAGTAACACAATTAGCTAGAATGTCTGTTTAAAATCTAAGATAAGGCCTATATATAATTCTGTGGGGGAAAAACTAAGGCAAAGGCAGCAGGGATCAATGAAAACCACATATCAAAAGAAAATGGGAGATTCTGAAGTCAGTGAGGCAAATGGATGTTCAGAGAGCACAGGTAAGATGCAGTCATACTGGAAAACAGATCTGGTCAAGCTAAACAAAAACAGAGAAAAAGACCACTATAAATCAAATGGGAAAACATTTTTCTCACTGCCCTGTATGTGTGCATCCATGTTTTAATAAGTTTACATCTCATGAGAGACTGATCAATTTTAGTCTTTTAAAATAGGCTTTCAAATATGATATCCTTATTGCTGGATTCAACCTTTTAAAGCTTGTTTAAACACATACACATATATGTACACACACACACACACCCCTCAAAAAGCTATAGTACAGGGTTAGATAGAATTAGCTCTAAGATGATTTTTTTTTTTTTAAAGATTAAGTAGTTTATTTAGGAGTTAACACATTGGTAGGCGGAGGAGCTAATTCACACTAAACAACAAAGCCAATTCTTTTTATTTGAGAGAGAGAGATGAGTAACAATTGAAAGATGCATCACGTGCAGACTTACGTGGGGCAAGTGTCATCACAACATCTACTGTAACTGAAGCATTTAGGTTCTGAAACTTGCTAAAGGAATAACATGGAGCCAGCAGCTTCACTGAGTGAAGGGTTTTAGGTTGGAACTGAGATGTTAACATCAGAAGTACTCAGGATTCGGTTGACCGTAAGGTTTAGGATCAGGTGCCCAGCGTTTTTATGACAACATTTTCCTCCCACTTCCTATAACATTGATCTGACTTCAGCGCACACTGCCCCATCCAAACCTTACAAGCCTGGCTCCATCCGTTTCTGTCCGGCGTCTGCACTAATGCTGCCGTTCTCCATTGTTTACAAGCACCATGTTGTCACTATGACCAAGGGATGAAGGAATGAATGATTCCACAGTAAAGTAGTGAATCTACAGTCTAAGTATGCCTGGGCTCTGTGTTAGACACCTATTTACAAACTCTCCCTGGGCTTCACCGCTGAAGATAGAGACCAACTAAAGGCCCTAAAAGGCCAGCAAATGTGCTCAATTTCTAAGATGATTCTTAAAATGGCCAGCAAGATGGCTGTGCAGGCAAAACTGCTTGCTGCCAACTCTTATGACCTGATTAAATCTGCAGAGCCTACACTGCAGAGGGAAAAAGCTGTCTCCTGCTAGCTGTCCTCTGGCCTCCATGAGACTATGGCCTTCTCACGCCCATAGAACAAACTGTTAACAAACAAACAACCCAGAGCCATACTGTCCTTGTACTGTAATGTGTGGCACTGAGGGTGGTGGAAGCAGCAGCAGCAGCAGTAGGAGGAGGAGGAAGGGGAGGAAGAGGAAGAGGAAGAAGAGGAGGGGGAGGAAGAGGAAGAGGAGGAGGAAGAGAAGGAGGAAGAAGAGGAGGAGGAGGAAGAAGAGGAGGAGGAGGAGGAGGAAGAAGAGGAGGAGGAGGAGGAGGAGGAGGAGGAAGAGGTGGTGGTGGTGTGGGCTCTGTCTGCACATCCACCCATCGTGTATCAGCACTAAACTTATTTAACCTGGGAGACTGGAATTTTTTGTCTCTTCTTACTTCAACCTGTTTGTTATAAACAGAACGATTCCAGAAGGAATGGATAAACACTACTAATCTTACCCTTTATCTGAACAAGATTTCACAAGGTGCTTCTACAAATCGACTCTGTTGGCCAGTGTATACAGTTACATATAAATAAGAGGACTCTATTGCAAAGCAGCTGTCTGAGGAGCCAGCTCCTAGGGAAGGAAGAGGGAGGGCTAGAATGCAGGGTTGAGATCAAAGGGCTGCTAGGGCCTGCTGGAGGGAGGCAGTTACCCTAAACCCAGGAAGAACGTTCAGTGACTTTCTAGGTGGAAGATGGTGAGTGGGAGTGAAATTCTTCCATCACCCCCATCACTGCTCCTCAAACCTGCATCTAAGACTAAATATATGGGAAAGAAGGAACCAAAAAGAAAAAAAAATGCTGGGATTTGGGGCAATACTGACCATGTGAGAACTGCCCACATGGTTCTAGTTATATATAAAATGCTCCATGGATTTCAAGGATTACTTGTAATGCAGTAAAAAATGTGACAAAGGAATTAAGAGCAGTGAGTGATGGGAAGCGGATGAAAGAGATCTTTGAAAGCTGATGACTTCTGTTAAAACATTTCACTCACTTATTGCCTTTAAAGCAACAGGTGCTTCACCCTTCTGTCTCTACTTTTTATCCATGAAGTGACAAATTACAAAAAGTAAGTTCTCTGCTCTTTGTTGAACATTCTTTGGCCTCTGCTTTTCTCAAGAATAAAGTAGGAACAGAAAGGGCCTTTCTTACATTACTACAGCTTTCAGAATGTCCAACAGACACACACTGCATTAGACAAAATATAGGAAGTAAGACCTAGTCATTTGGGGCCTTTATTTTGGAATTGGTAATAATCTGGATGAAATAAAATTGCTTTGCCTCTGAACATTCTGTGCCATGACTGAATGTCTTCTCTTAAAGAAAACTTTACGATTGGAAATTTTCACTCATTACAAATTTTCTACTTTGTTCCGGATGAAGGAGATTTTATTGTATATGAAACAAAATACTCCAGACTAAATTAGAAATCTTCACTGCATGAGTTATGTCTCATGGTAAATTCTACAGTGACAGAGCCTTGGCCAAGGAGACAAGGCTATTCTCAGAACCCTTGGGCACTGGGCACGGCTCTGGTACTTCGCTGCTGATTGTCTAGTGATGGCATTCCGGACTTCTCTTGAAGCAGGAGAGTGAAGGTGGCTTTCTGTAGACAAGCACGGAAAGAAGAAATGGCTATGTGTTATATGTTGTTATATTTTATTCCTATCAGTGTAACACTCACATTCTCATGTACTTCATTGCCACCACACCAAAAGGCGCTGATGAAAAAAGAAAACACACCTTCTCTTTTATTGTTTTTTCCTAGCACAATACTCACTTTCCTTCTCTACTACTGCCTTCTAAGAGCCACACTGTAACTTCTGTGATCTAAACAAAGAGGGTATGACTTAAGTTAAAAATCTCAACATCACCCTAAAATATGACCAGTGTCACTCATTTCAATTTAATTAAATAACTTTTTCCTTAAGAGACAGTTGAGTTACCTTGGCTTCTTCCCTATAAAACAGCAGGTAAACACTAATGTGTGAACTTTTCCTATAATTACTAACATTAACCTATTTAACAAACAGCACATCTCCTGTGACAAAACATCAAATAGAGATTCAGAAGACTCTCAGCTTCCCAGCGACAGCAGCAGCATTTACCTGGTGTGTGTACCATAAGAAAAACAGTTAAACTCCAATCATTATTTTTGCAGGTTAATTAATTAATCATGGCATTTTGTTTTTCTGTTTTTTTTTAAATAAGATACACATTGGACTAGTATATTTAAAGATTTTTGCAAATAGATTTATGAATAAAGCTAGTAACAGGTTTGGTATCAGGACATCCGTCTGAGGTGTAGGCCCTCCTCCCTAGGCAGCTAAGGAGATGCTGAGCAGTTAAGAAGGAACTTTTGTGACAGAGATTCTGATCTAATAGACGAACCAAAGGTAGTCATGCAAACAGCTCTTGGGAAGTAGAGCTTAGGGCTACTGGGAATGTTGTGGGGACTAAGTCAGGAACAGAAGCCGAAGGTGGGGACCACAGCACTGGGGATAGTGTGTCCTGCAGTGTGGGACAATTTGGAGCAAGGAAGGCTGGATTAAAGGATTCCCTTCCCCTTCCCACCTCTTCCTGGAACAGCTGCAGTCTGTGGCCATGGCATCTCGTAGCTGGGGATGCAGAAGGAGAGTGACTCATTCAGAGGTTATTTTGCCACGTGTTCCCCATGCTCCCACATTCTCAGTACTCCCTCACACCCTGCATCCTGACCCTTGGCCAATGGCTGTTGGCTTCATTGTCTCCCTCAGTTTAAGAGGAAACAGTGAGGTGGCTTTTCAGAGTTCACTGCTGACTAGTGACAGTGATCTCTCAGTTCCCATACCTAATTCCATAAACCCCTGAAATTATTAAAAAACAACAAACAAACCTGGCATGTATGTTGACTGTATATAAATGAGAACTCATTCAAAACAAAACAAGAGTAGAAGTTCTAAAACACTTCCAGGTAAATGGCAAGATTATGAAAGCATAAATGTATTCAGTCTAAGTTTCACTAAAGAAGTACACACATGAAGAAAAAGAGAGAAAACAAAGACAAAGCCCACGTTTTCATTGATAGTGCATTCTTTAATGAGTTGGCTTCCATGTAAGAAGCTAACCTAAAAGGCACCGTGGGCCGCAGCTCTGACTGCTGCTGTCAGGACTGCTGGATAACTGATCTGGATTGCTGGCGTGTCCTTTGCCAACACTCACACCGCTGCCTTTGATCGACTTCACTGATCCTTTCCAGAAGACACATTGACCATTTATTTGCTCTGACTGTAATGAAATGCATGACAAAGTTAGGGACGCAAACAGTCCCTTGTTCTTCGTCTTTCCCCCACATTGGGTAACTTCCTTGTTAAGAATTAATTTACTTCCTCCAAGAGTCCTTCCTGGGGTAAGCACCTGGGCTAGGTGTCCTTGTGAGGACATTTTTTTTAAATCAGTGCTCCAATGCCCTATATTGGAACTGTCTGCCCTTACTGGAGTACTCCAAGAACAGAAAATGCCTTGTTTCTCTTGCCCGCCACCGTCCAGTACGCAGTTAACACTGTTTGTGCTATGAAGATACATCCACAAACCAATGGATCTTTGTGAATTTAATCAGTTAAATTTAAGGTGTGCTATTAAAAATAATTTTAAGAAAGAGTTTAGTTGGGCTGGAGAAATGGCTCAGTGGTTAAGAGCACTGACTGCTCTTCCAGAGGTCCTGAGTTCATTCCCCAGCAACCACTTGGTGGCTCACAACCATCTGTAACAAGATCTGACACCCTCTTCTGGAGTGTCAGAAGACAGCTAAAGTCTACTTAACATATAATAAATTAAATCTTAAAAAAAAAGAGAGAGTTTAGTCTCAGAACCAGTAGAGTAAAATCTGATTTTATGTATAATTCTCAACATTTATAATGTATTAAATTTATGATGTATTAAAAGTTTTAGCTACCTTGTGTGTTCTGCCATGTGGAATTTCACTAAATATCCACACACATGAAGAGAAATAAAGGCTCTTTGTATTCATTTTATTACAAACACAAATTATGCATACTTACTACTGTAGACTTTCAAATGCTTTCATAAAAGGGAAAGAGGAAAGGCAGCCATGGACAGGTGGTGGCTGTGTTGACCACACCGGAGGGTACTGCCTTGGCTCTCCTTAGCACAGGGGCCATGAAATGACCCTTTCGGAAACAGGACGCTCTGAACCTGGATTACACCAGTTGTCTCACACTCCCATAAATCTCAATGAATGATCTGATGGATTTCAGGCCTGCTACCATGCTTAGTTTAGGTCTTAATGGATTTTTCCCACTGCTGCATCTTTGAGTCTTCGGCAGCCTGAAATACAATCTTTCTGAAACAGTTCTGCTCTGAGGATACATCTGAGGAAATGAGCCGAGGTGCAGCACCAGCAAGGGTACCGAGACGCTGGTCACATTCTGTGGACTCATAACAGTCATTAGAAACAAAGCCAGTGGGCTGGAAAGATGCCCAGTGGTTAAGAGCTCTTACTGTCTCAAAAAAACAACAATAAAAAGAAGCAAAAGCAAACATGTAAGTTGTTACAAACGGAAAGGGTAGAATGTGGATAGAGCCAGCATTTGGGTCATCTTTCTCTTATTTTTTTCCCATTTATTATTTCTACTTGTGTTTGAGTGAGAGTGTGTGTGACCATTCCACAGCATGTGTGTGAAGGTCAAGGGTCAACTAATGGGAGTCCTGTTTTTCCTGCCATAATCCCTGGCTCTTGTTCCTGCCGGCCCAATCTGTCTCTTAAAAGTGTTGGTACATCTATCCCTGTACTGGTGATAACAAGACAATAATGCAGGCTTGGGAGAGAGTGGCACAGACATTTCCAGCACTGAGTAGAGCCTAAAGCTTTGAAACGGTTCAGGCACCAGATTTGCCCACAGTCAAGCTGCTAGTTCCTTGCTAGTGATGTTGCAAAGAGTAACTTTAAATTTTTGAAAACTTGGGTGGATTTTGGAACTTTGTTTAAAATTAGTTTCTAAATATTTATAGACTATTGTTTGGATAGTATCTTTTAAAAAAAATATTTATTTTTATTTTATGTACACTGGTGTTTTGCTTGCATGTATGTCTCTGTGAGAGTGTGTCGGGCCTTCTGGCATGGGAGTTACAGAGAACTGTGAGTTGGCATGTGGATGCCGGGAACTGAACCCAGGCCTTCTGGAAGAGCAATCAATGCTCTTAACGACTGAGGAAAGAGGAAAGGTCACCAAGCACATGGCCTCATGGTGACCCCACCTGTCCACTTGGAGCAGAGAAGCCATTCTCTCCTACAGACAGGAGCATACTGTGGAGACTCTCAAATGCTAAGAATCAGGAAGGCAGAAAGATGGACCCTAAACACTGAAAGCACAGGCCCCTGACCTTCATTGTGTGGCAAAATGCCCAGATTTTTCATCCTTTTTCAGAGATGTCACCCGAGTCAGGGAGGTGTAAAACAAAGTTGGATGCAGTCTCACACGAAGACTTGCAGAGCCACACAATGCTCAAGTTGGCCTTGAACCTGGTATGTAATGAAGAATGACCCTGAACTATTGGTTTGTTTTTCAAGTGTTGTGAGTACAGATTACATTAGCATCCCTGGCTTTCTTCTATAATAATAGGCAATAATTCATTTGTTATCATTTTTTTCTAATCTTTTGACTATTTGTGAATTCTCTGAAAAAAAAAAAAAGCCTCTCCACATGATCTCATGGACTCAGAATATGGTCCAGTCTGCATACAGTAACACACTTGAGGTTCACGGCTTCTGCTCTGAAGTCTTAGGACATATCATTGCTCGCTCCTTGGTTCTTAAAGTCTTGTCAGGTTTTAAGTAAATTAAAAGACACCTTTCTATTTAAGATGTAGCTCCTAAAGTTTAAGAGTAATTAGTCTTTTCAAGTTATGGCTGGAGGCGGAATTTTTTTTTCATTCCTCCTAAATTTTCTATAATATATACATATGCCAATAAAAGAGGAAATGTAAGTAATTTTTAAGGAAAAAGACCCCCAACATCTCTAGGTCTTTTCCTAACATATTTCAAGAAATGTCAGTAATTATATTATTATTTTAGTGTTCCAAAAGTAACTGTCATGGCTGTAACATAAATTTACCTAATTACTGCTAGTGGTCAAATCTACTGACAAAACACCAAGCCCTAATTTAAAAAGGAAAAAAGCTGGAGCGTTGAATACAAAGTTCCTATCACTGATAAGATAGGACTAGTCAAGTGTCTTTCTGGAGCATACTATCCTGACTGCCCTTGTCCCCCCAACCCATGTTGTTTCTCTTATGTTTAAGAGTGTCTCCATCCACTGGGACTGGACTTACAGACCCTCTGTAAGAGCAGTGAGTGCTCCTCTTGACTCTTCTCTCTTGATCCCAGTGGTCTGTGTCCAAATTCCAATGCTTCCTTCTTACTCTTTCTGGTTGTCACTAAACTATCTTTTACACCTAGTGCATCTGCGTGAGACCTACCAGAGGGGCTAAGGAAGCCTTTCCACACAGGTAGGATGCTGGTCTGGCTAACCATGTGATGCTAATCAGATAAGCCTTTTGGCACTCAGCTGGTTACTGCTTTCCCTTGGCAGTATAGCAGGTACAGCTCCACCTCTGGGGCACCCACTATGCCACTCATAGACAGAAGAGTGCTGCTATATCACCAAATAGTGGTACACCAATCAGACTTCAATCCTGGAGCAATTCCTAGCATCCTGTAAACTCCAGGGCTGTGGGTTTAAACATGGCAGAGATGCCTTCCTAAGTATCTGCTTTTGATTTAAACTGGATTCTTAATTCAGTGGTTATGGTTAGGTGGAACTGAAAAAGACTTTGTTTTAAAAATACAAATATGTGACTTAATCTCTTGATATCTATACTACATAAGCCACAGAAAGCAACCCATGTGACCCAGAGTAGACAGCCAAGCTTTAGGCTGTGCCTGGCATACCTGGAGCAATGTGT
Organism: Mus minutoides; assembly: GCA_902729485.2. NCBI lineage: Eukaryota > Metazoa > Chordata > Mammalia > Rodentia > Muridae > Mus > Mus minutoides. The sequence continues at coordinate 330,093 of LR750047.1, forward strand.
TGACATACCCCTATTCTTCCCACTTATATTTACCTAACTTAAAAGGCGATTTCCATTTCCCAGGTACATAGCAACTAAGAGATTGAGGACAAAGATACCTGGAATCTTAAGGCATTATACCCCTAGTATATAACATTATGGAGTATATAATGTAGGTAAAGGTAAGATTGGATAAGGCCTTATTCATAATAATCCCAGCTTTTACTCTACCTATCATACTCTCACGGAACTTTCATAAATGGAAATGAACATTTTTGTATCACCAGATGTACTAAAATAAAATTCACAAAATATTAAAGTTGTACAGAAATCCAGAAACAGTAATAATGTTATATATAGAATTGGGTTATCATAGATTGGTTACTCCTAAGATGACAAGCACATGACCCTTAAGCTCCTACACAGTTACCATTAGTCGTTCAGGATATGTTTATGCACTGGAACCGGACAGTAAATATGCAGTCTGTGAAATGCGTCACAGCACAACAGAAGCAACTTCTTACTTGGCCTCAGTGAAACAAACTGAGCTGTGAAAGGAAAGAGGGGATATCTTCTGCTTTTATCATTATCATTTGCTTTTCTCTTTTCCTTGGCTCCTCAGGAAATATCCTCTAGAGACGTACCGTAAGACAAACAAGCATGGCTCTATAATGACGAAGGGAAGACAGGCTTTGATTCATGCAGGACAACCAGCTATGCCAAATCACAGACTGCCTGCCCCTAATTACAGGAAGAGCTGTGCCATCTTTCTTTTCATAGTCTAGCCATTTACACACTGATTTTTTTTTTTGACTTTCATTTGAGCTTATTAACATCAAAGGTTGTCAGCATTTATCTGTTTCCAGGCATTCTTACCTGAGGCAGAAAAATAAAAACAAAAAACCAAAAGCCGCCTCAAACTTCTCTGCACTCATTAGAAAGATTTATACATTCGCTGGCCTTATAATGTCTCATGGTTATCAAGCTTCTGTATGTTGCTGTAAATGTTGTTACCAGTGGCACAGTAGTTTAAATGAACACACATATACCCAGCACAGGGCAGCAAGTATTAGTTCTACTCACTGTTAACGTCGTCTCACCATCTTTTTACTCCTTTGCACAAAAGCACACACCACAAATATAAGCACTCCTTCACTCTTCTTCTTCTTCTTTTTTTTTTTTTTGAGACAAGGTTTCTCTGTATAGAAGAGTTCCTGGCTGTCCTTGAACTCACTTTGCAGACCAGGCTGGCCTCAAACTCAGAAATCCGCCTGCCTCTGCCCCCCCCCCCCCCCCCCCCCCCCCCCCCCCCGTGCTAGGATTAAAGGTGGGTGCCACCACGCCCAGCCTTCCTTCACTTCTTGTCCTGTGCTCCTGTCCTCTGCTGGCCCCTGACCTTGTACTTTTTGGTGAGACAAGCATTCTGCTTCAGCAAAGACTGGAGACTGTCACTCAGAGGACCCCCATATTTATTAGAGGAACCGGACAGTAAACTCCAGTCACAGGATCAGTTATGCTTCTACCTGAAGTGTATACCAAGCCTGCTTCCCTCTCACCTTGCTAGGTTGTGGCTCACTTGAAGGACAACCCAGGGTCTCATAGCATTAGCCTTCTTGGCCTGCATTTCTCCTTTTACCGTTTCCTCTCCCTTCGAGCCCATTCCCAGCCCTTTTGAAGTCACTGCAGATCCTTCCAGGATCAAGTCAGCATAAGCAATATCTAAACTTAGTAGAAGGACGGGGCAGCATCAGCACCAGTGGGATGACGCTTGGTACTGCCTTCTGAGATAGGGAGGGATCTTATGACAAAAGTAAATCGGACTTTCTCTTTCTTTCAATGCCCAATGAAGCCTTGAAGTAGCTCCCCATAGAACTTTACTATTTAATGAGAATGTAACATTTTTTAATTCTACAGTGAAGAAACCTGACAGATACTACCTCAGCATATGACGAATATTACCAGAAGACAGCTACACTCTGTACATCCTGATCTGAGTCACTGTGAGGACAGTGTAGTTTAGAGGCATTCCTGACAAAAGGACATAAACCACAAGGAAACAGTGACCGATTCTACTAAGGGACATTCTAAGCATTGCCACCACTCAGTGACAGGAGAAGATGCTTTAAGAACAGAGGAGATCTGAAGCTAGATGGCCAGCCCACTAACTCTGAACTAAGGGTAGCCTTTTTTTGTTCTTTTTGTTTGCTTTTCAAGACAGGTTCCCGGTTGTTCTCAAACTCACTCTGTAGGCCAGGCTATCCTCAAATTCAAAGATCCACCTGCCTCTGCCTCCTGAGTGCTGGGATTACAAGAGTGTACCACCATGTCCAGCTGAAATTTAGCCATTTAAGTACAGGGTAAGCAAGGCACTCTACTTATCTAGCTACTCATCTTATCTATTTAACAAGTGCTTACTGAGTTGGGCAGTGGTGGCACATGCCTTTAATCCCAGCACTTGGGAGGCAGAGGCAGGAGGATTTCTGGGTTCGAGGCCAGCCTGGTCTACACAGTGAGTTTCAGGACAGCCAGGGCTACACAGAGAAACCCTGTCTCAAAAAAAACAAAAAAACAAAAAAACAAACCAACAACAAAAAATTACTTATTGAATTCCTACTATTAATCAGGGTCTCCTCTAAGTACTGTTAGTAAAATAATGGATGAAAGTAAGGCAGTTATATGTAAATACTGCTGTGGTATGGCTATCAAGTATTCTGTCATAAGGCTCATATGCTAAAGGCTTGTCAGCTAATGGGCTTTGAGAAGTAACTGGGTGAATCCACTGATGAGTTCATAGAAAACTGGGGTATTAGAAAGTGGAGACTAGGTAGAGGAAGTAGGTTATTGGAGGTGTGACTTTAGTTTTTCTTCTGCTATCAATTCCAGTCTGTATTGCCCAGCTAGTTTTGGGAGTGGGGTTTGCTCTGGCATGTGGTCACAGGATTAAAGAAAAATGACTCCCTATAAATTGCCAATAGCTCCTAGATGGGGTGGGATTGTGTCTATAGCCAGCCCTGCCCTCCTAACCCCCCACTGGGCTTTTGTGTAGGTGGAGCTTGCATAGGTCTTGTGTACGCTGTCACAACTGCTGTAACTGTCCTATTGTTTGAGAAAACATCGATTCTCTGATATTTTCCACCATCTCTGGCTCTTACAATCTTTTGAACCCCTCTTCTGAGAAGATCCTTTAGCCTTATGGGGAGGGATGTGTCATTCATGCCCAATAAAGGTCTTAGAACTTCACAATCTCTTATTCTTTGTACATTGACCAGTCAAAGGTCTCTGCAATCTACTGCAAGAAGCTTCTTTGATGAGAGCTGAGAAAGGCGGACTTATGGGTATTACAATAAATCACCAGGAGTCATTTTAGTACTATCCATACAGCAGAACAATAGTATTGGGTTCTCCCCTAGAACCTATTTAGCCAGAGATTCTTGGTCCTTTTCAGGGCCAGGTATGCATTTCATCCATGGAGTGGACTTCAGACCCAACCAGAAAAGTGGTGGTTACTCCCATAACCCGTGTACACTATTGCACCAGTGGGCATATCCAGTCAGACTGAATGGAAGAAAAATTTAAAGAGGAAATCCTGTCATCACACTGACCTAGACTGGCAGATCATTCTTCAGTGACAGATTCCTGAGGGTGGACTAGGTGATGAGAAACAAAGAAGACAGGAGAGGAGGTCTTGTACAAGCTATGACTTAGCCAAGCAAGTTAATTAAGAAGAACAGGATCTTAGAGTTTCCACAGGGAGAAATGGAACAGAATCAGCAGAAAGCTACCATACAATGGGACCAAGTCATCAGGAAGCTAATCAAGCAATGTTGCATGAAGGGAACACAGGATATCTTAAGTATATCACAGACCAAGTGCTCAGTGACCTTGGGACTGATAACCATAGCATTTAAAGGGGAAAAATCAAGTTCTCAGGACTCAAAACTGCAGCTTCCTCAAGGCCCTGGCCCCAGGTCATTACTAGCCTTTCTAAGCATACTCCCAGTTTTAGACAAGGTTCTTTCTCCATAGATCAGGGCCTCAGGAAAGGCCTTGGATCCCAACATTAAACTTGCTCATGTCCCATGAACCCACCACTACAATGCTCTGCCTCACTATGGGCCTATGGCAATGGGGTCAACTGACCAGAGGGAAAGCTCTGAAACTGTGAGCAGAGATAAGGCCATTCTCCTTTGCTTTTTCCTAGTGACAAAAACTGATGGTCACACTCTGGAAGATACTAATAACTAAATGAGGGTTAGGCTGCATAGAATTTCAGCAAGTATTGGATCTTGACTTTCTTTTTTTGACAAAGTCTTGCTATATAACCTAGACTGACTTAGAATCTGAGATCCTCCTAAGTTCTCTGCCTCCCAATCCTGGTATTAGTAGACTCCTCCTGCCTGTGCCTCCCGAGTGCTGGGCAAGAGACCCTTCTGACAGACAACAGTGAGAAGGACTGACACAACAGACACTAAGTGTCACTGTGTGTGCCAACATTTTAAAATTAAAAGCCCAGCACTCTCAAGAAGAGGCAGGAAGATCTCTGAGTTCAAGGCCAACCTGGTCTACAAAGAGAGTTCCAGGACAGCCAGGGCTACACAAATTAATCCTGTCTTGAAAAAAACAAAACAAAACAAAACAAAACAAAATCAAGAGTAATTCAAGCGTTCTACTACTGCTGCAGCCCATCTTGATGCCACTAAAATGCTCAACCATAGTAAAGAGTGAAGTCATACTGAAAGTTAAAATATATGTCTAAAGATACGAGTCATGGAGGTGGCTGTAGGGGCACAGATGCAAAGATCATACCAGTACATCTTTGGTAAGGGATGCTGACATATTGGGTAATTTTATTATGCCTGCCAGATATTTACAAAGACCTACCTTAAAGGTGTTTGTTGTAGGATGTAAGAGGGCAATTGCATATATGAACTCACAGCAACTCTACAGTGTGCACAGGAACCATGCACGCTCAAGCCAGACCAAATCCCCGAATAGATGGGGAAAGGGACATGGAGGGAGCTGCTGGCATCTGGCTGCTGCTGAAGAGGGAGAGTCAGTTTTCTTTCCCGTTTTTGTCTTTTTTACACAGAGTCTCTTTACATAACCCTGCCTATTCTGGAACTATGTAGAACAGCCTGTCTAGAACGCAGAGAAGACTTTGCCTTCCATGTGCCACTATACCTAGAACTCAGAGAAGCCTTTGCCTTCCATGTGCCACTATACCTAGAACTCAGAGAAGCCTTTGCCTTCTATGTGCCACTATACCTAGTGACAGTCAGTTTTCTTTAATGGTGTGACACCTTGTCTATCAACTACACTCCAATACAGGCCTCATAGCTCAGCCATCTCTATCTGAAGCAGAGCAGCTGTGACTACCTGTCTTATGAGACTCTCAGAATATTGAGTCTGTTGAGTTCTCTCATGGGAAAGGAAGATCACCAGACTCTGCCCTGGGACTCCAGGCACACCTTCCCATAGCCTCACACACTAGCTATGCTTGATTCTGTCCCAGCTGCACCTGGCCTTGGGAGATGCTCAGAGTATATACAGTACATACTCCATCTGTAGCCTTTAAGAGGTTGATACCCATGGTAAGGTAGGACTTTTCAGCAATATGACCATTCTGCCACCACCAGTGCTTCTGCAACTGAGCAAAACAAAATTTTCTAAGTCATTAGGCTGGACTGATGGAATTCTTCCTTTGGTTATCTGTGCTCTATCTAGGGTGAATAGGCACTTGTTCACATTTCTCTATAAGCTCACATATTAAATCCTTTGCTATATGTAGTCAACTAAGAGCTTCCTTGTCTCTTGAACCCTGGAGAACTGTCTTCAGTCTATACCAGTTATTCATGCATTGTTTCTTAGCTCCTCTGCCACTCTTCCCGGGTCTGGTCCATGACACTGGGGCTGGAGTTTGTGAATTCTTCTCCTTTGCCAGCTGGAAAAAACTTTAGTCTGTCAGCAGAGGACAGATGACAGACTGAAAGAAATAGAAAGGCACTTGTTCCTATGTCCCAGTCTATCTTATTTATTCAGAGATGGAGCCCAAAGGCCCACATCAAAGGTCAAGGCCACTTCCGATGGGTAGGTACAATGGCTTTGGCTGCATCTTCAGGAAGACATCCTTTACACCCTGGGATTTCCAAACAGCTATACTGAGCATCTTCTACAGCAATTCCAGAGATACTTTATGTTACACACAAGTACAGTCATTATTAAACACTAAATGACTGTATAGATCTGTCAGCCCACTCACCCTTTCTGGACATGGCAGACTTCTATTGGTAAAAGGCTTTATATCCATGTGGCATCTATCCATGACTGCTGCAAAGAGGCTGACTTTCATCTTTATGTCTCCCAACACCTTCTTCCTCTAGTGTCCATTCTTCCTTGCCTAGAGGTAGATAGCTATTTTTTGGCCCTGCTACTTTTCTGGGTTTCTTTCTCCTAACAAATTTTTGAGGGCATTGCAAAGATACAGATATTATTCTATAAACTTCAGCTGAGGTGAGCAGTGTCACACAAATATAAGCATTTAACAAGAAATTAGACAAAAACCCCATTCATTGATTGTGTGGTGTGTGTATTCATGTGTTTGTCTGTGGGGGTCAGAGAATAACTTGTAGAAACTGGTTGTCTTCTTTTGCCATGCCAGTCGCAGGGATTGAGCTCAGGTTGTTAGGCTTGGTAAATGCTCCTTTACCCAGAGCCATCTTGCCAGTTCCCAGTATTTAACCATTATGCGACAGCAAAATCTATTAATCCGTTGGCTTTTGCCATATGCCAGGACTATTTAAATGAAAAAGTGCCGGCTGTGGTGGAGGTGTGCTGAAGGAGGCAGAGGCAGGAGGATCACCAGTTCAAGGCCAGTCTAGGCTACATATGGGCTGGGGAGATGGCTCATCAGTTAAGAGCACTGACTACTCTTCCAGAGGTCCTGAGTTCAGTTCCCAGCAACCACATGGTGGCTCACAACCATCTGTAATGGGATCTGGTGCCCTCTTCTGGTGTGTCTGAAGACAGCTACAATGCACTTACATATAATAATAAATAAATCTTTTAAGTTGAAAAGTAATCTAATTGGTCTGAGGTTTATCAGTGGAAGCCTCTCAATTTAGTTGGAGTGAAATTACCGACTTTACTTAAATTCTTTAGTTGATATTTGCTATATTAAATGTGATGGCAAAAGACAAAACCTTGTTGTAAAAAGACACATGTAAATGCTAATAATATAATATTAAAATCTCAATTTCCATGGATAGGTAAAGTGATGAATTTTAGACTTTTGAGAAATTACATAATTATTAGAAGTAAGGTCTTATCAATTTATCTGCTTATTTAGTTAAGTATTTGTAGCATTTCTATTCCAGTCATAACACACTGAGGACAACAGCAGAAAAGGGCAGTGTCCTCCTTACTGTTTTCTAGTGTGAACATGGCATGGCACATCACTGGAGTTCCAAGAGTGTAACTGAGTCTATATGGGACAATGGGGAATCGCTCTATGCTGCTGTCTGAGTTTTCTATCAATGCTAGCCCAACCAAAGCCCTTTATTAAGCAGCACAGTTCAGTTCATTCCATCACTGTTCTATGTATCAATATGCAGAGATGAAACAGACAAATGGCCATTCCACTAGAAGATGAAATACATGCATAAGCTAATTCCAAAGGGAAGGAAAGAAAATCCTGATTAATGGAGCAGAAGTTTGTAAGGATTCATAAATACAAATACAACTAAATCTACTAAGGGGAATAAAACACCAATAAATTTATATAATAAGGGATGTGGACTTACCCTTACTTAGAATATAGAAATGAAGTAACGTCCACTGTTAAACCAAATAACTTGACTATTTAAATAGTTGAAGGCAATTTTTTTTCATTGAAAAGCAAAAAAAGAATAAATCTGAAATGAAGCCAAGGAAATATCTAGTATCTAATATTCTATATAACCTGACAAAATTTAGAAGCAACTCATGTACTGAAGAACCCTAAAGCAAATTCTACCACAAACTCTGGCAGGAGCAGCACTGGTAGCCTACTGTACTCACTGTCTGTTCTGAAACAGCACAGCCACCCTTAGATAAGACACATGCAGTCCACACTCTGTACAGCTTCTCCTGTACCTCAGTCTCCTGATTAAGGTGCCACCATTTCCCAATTATTGTGAGAACTCTACTTTGTTTTCAGTTCACTCATTTTTCTAAGGTCTCAATACTCTTCCCACAGAGGCAACCAAACAGTATATAGCTTGAGAGGATGCAGGCATGGCAGGAATTGCAAAGTGACACTCTGAGATGCTGTAATGCTTATAATAGGAAAGTAACATGTCTATCATGACAGAGTTGGAGACTGTAAAAGGCTCCTGATAGGCTTCTTAAACTTTTCCAGTCCTTATCCTTTTTCACTGAAAAAATTTTTTTAACAAGACCCTAGGTATAGAGGCATGAAAAATAGGTATATAAACAATCTACTGACAATGTTATCAAACTGTCTTGTAACAACTGTCGTTTTGCTTTTTTAGGATTTATTTATTGTATGTATGTGAGTACACTGTCACTGCTTTAGACACACCAGAAGAGGGCATCAGATCTCATTACAGATGGTTGTGAGCCACCATGTGGTTGCTGGGAACTGAACTCAAGACCTCTGGAAGAGCAATCAGTGCTCTTAACCACTGAACCATCTTTCCAGCCCCTAAAAACTGTTTTTTTCTTTTCTTTCTTTCTTTCTTTTTTTCTTTCTTTCTTTCTTTCTTTCTTTCTTTCTTTCTTTTTTTTTTTTTTACTTTTTTGCTATTTATTAAAGAAGAAAGCGACTCTTTGGGTAGGGATGGGAAGATGGCTCGGTTGTTAGAAGTACTTGCAGCAAGCAAGAGGAGCACACTTCAGATCCCCAGAGTCCATCCAGATGCCATACATGCCAGGTCAGTTGGATGTGGTGGCCTGCCTGTATTTCCAGTTAGAAAGGCAGATGGGTTTCTCAGAGCAATCTGGCTAGCAAGACCAGACAGAATGTGCAAGCTCTAGGTTTGACTGAGAGACCCTGCCTCAAAGAATAAGGTGCAAGAGTGACTGAGGAAGATTCCTGACATCACCTCAGACCTCTACATACATGCCCATAAACACATGCACACATAAATGCAAACTACACACACACACACACACACAGACACAGACAGAGAGAGACAGACACAGAGAGACAGACAGAGAGAGAGAGAGAGAAAGAGAGAACAAGAAAAAGAATGTAAACAGTGGACCCTGTAGATGGCGCACTGGGTAAGGGCACTTGCTACTCACACTGAAGACCAGAGTTTCCATCACTAGACTCCCATGATGAAGGAAAGAACAGACTACAACAGAGCTCTATACACGACCCCACATATGAACACAAATGAATGGAATAAAAAATCAAAAAGTAGTTAATACGATAGATATGATCCTTAAATCTTGGCTGGAGATCTGACCCTGCAGGATGTAGTGTATTTTCTGAAGTTTTTCTGAAGTTGACTGATACTTTGTTTTTTTTAGTTATCAATGCAAACATACTACACACACACACAAGTATTTAGGGATGCTTCAGAAATTGTTAGAAATTATGTCTGTCCTAATTTCAAGCGAGATTCATGTAATGACTTTCTAAGATCAGTAACTTAAAAATTTCAAATCAAATATTTAAACACAATACAATGAACAATATAGTAATTTGATACACACTGAAAAATGATGGTAGAAACATAGTGGGTTTGTTTGTTTGTTTTTTGTTCTTAAACCACCATGTTTCTGTAAGAGCAGAAATCTCTGTATGTATAGTAAACAACCAAAAACACTGCAATTCATTACATACAATTGTCTGGAATCAAAGCCAAAGTGCTCAGACCCTGGATACCGTGTATTTAGAACAAGGTTCCAGTGAAGTTACAAATAACACCAGTGAGTACTGCTACAAACACCTGTGATGCAAGTTTTATGTTTGATTTCCCCCTCATTGGGTGCTTAGAAACCTTTTATTCCTGGCTTTTTCTTTTCTTTTCTTTTCTATAATCCCACACCCAGTTATGGCCTCATATGAAAGCCAGTATGAGGGCACCACCCACAGTTAAGCAGCTGCTCTAATGTGCCTTGTGTGTATTCCTAATTTGATAAGTTTAAATCACTGGGTATGGGAAACAAAGTTACCTCTTCTACCTAAAATGCTTCCTGTGGGGCTGGGGGTGAGAGTAAGAGTGAGGGTGAGGGTGAGAGCTGGGGTGGTAGGTGTCCAAGACTATAGAACTCGTGCAATGGCTTCCTATAGTCCTTAATAAGAAGTCCCACTCATATGGCTTAGGTGATTTAATGACATTCCAGGTCATTGCACACACCCACCTCATAGCTCATGATTTTGCTGAGTTAAACTTTCTTGAAGATCTCTGAGCAGATATTCCAATTACTTACACTCTCTTTCTGCCAAATGACTCCCAAGCAGTTATAGGATGACCATTCATTTCTCATCCCTTCAGGAAACCAGGAGTGTGCTGGGTGCTCTTCTAGGACCCTCCAACAGCAGCCAGCTTTACAATATTGTATTAAAATTGCCTGCTGCTGTTAGACTTAAGTAAGCCATCTTTCTAACACTGCTTGCACATGGCCTTGGTACACAGGACTTCAATAATTATGATGGAAAGATGGGTTACAACCTATCAGCTGCTTTATGAACTGGATGTCTACTGCTGACCCACATAAACCACAAGCTGTTGGTCACAGGGGAAAACAGAAAAGAGTAGGGCACCATTAACACAAGGTCTCCATTTTTACTGGAAAAGTCATTTTGTGTGATGAATGAAAATTAAGGCTATTCTCATTATTATACTAGATCCACATATATACAGTAAAATAAACATAAAATAAAGCTGTATGCACTCATGTGACCAAACTGTGTCGAAGGATAAATAGGTGCCCCCTTTTAGGAAAATACATTCAAATTACTGCCCTAGAGGGGGAGTTTTCAAAATACAGCAACGCTGAATGTAGTAGTTTTCAGCCACTGTAGAGGAAGGAATGTTCACTGTAGAAGTAAAAGCATAAAAACCTGGGTTTTCAGTTAGTCCAAAGAGCAGACCAAGCCGACTTGTGTCAACAGAACTTATAAAACAATTGATAATGATTCTGTGTTTCTTTAGTTAGGTAGAAGGTTACAAAGTTGCAGAGAATGAGGAGGCTAAGTGAGGGAAGACTCAAAATACCACATTGGTGTGAACGATAAGCTGAAGTTAGTAATTTAAAGGGAAAACAGGCTAGAAGGGAGGCAGAACAAACGAAACCAGAGAAAAATCTTAGAACTCAAAGGAGGTGAAATCAGCTTATAAACTGTGGAGGGAATGTGGGTGGGAATTAAATTGGGTTCCTAGACAGTGATTGAGTCACTGGCTGAAGTTTTTGAGTTAATAACAGGTCATGGAATGTGACTAAGGTGGCTCTATGTTACAAAATTTTAAATGTGAAAGGCTGGGATGTAGTTCAGTAGTAGTAGAGGACTTGCCTACTATATTGGAAACTCAACACCAGCAAAAAAAAAGAAAAAAAAGTGAGTTTATTATCCTAAGCACCAGTAGTTTTGGATGTTTTGGATGTTAAAGTAAAATAACACGGGGTGGGGGTGGGGGATGACTAACCTAAGGTTCTGAATAGGATGGAATTGAATATGCAAACAGAAAAACCAACAATAAATTTATCTGACATAGGATGAACAAAAATGTTGGGGCAAGAGAGATGGCTCAGTGATTAGGGGCACTTGCTGCTCTTATAGAGGGCCCAGATTCAGTTCCCAGCAGTCATGTGGTCCCTTAGGATCACCTGTTACTCTAGTTCTAAGGGCCCAATGCAGTCTTATGGTAATTGGGCATCAGGTCTGCATTCAGCGTACACACATACATGCAGGCAAAATACTTACACATATAAAATGAAAATAAATCACAGAAAACATTAAAAAGAAGTCTATAATGCTTGTGTAGTTTTTCCACCTCTGATGTGGTATGAGGTTGGAGTCAATATTTGTATAAACTGTTCAATAATCAAACATTACCAACCTTTAATTGTAAGGTATGTTTTTCTTTTTGTTGTATTTTAATACTTCTTGAGTTTTCCCACTAGAACTAGGTAACAGAAACCTAGCAAATAAGGACAATAAAACACTGCTTTTAATTTTAGAAACTCTAAAACCCAAAACACTGAAATGCCTTTCTCTATAAAAATCTTAGGGAGTACATTCAAATTTCCCAAGGTTTTATAAGACAGGGTTCATCTGGAAGTAGGGGTACTTAAAACATTTGCATCCTGACAGCCCAGATTTAGAAAAACTTGTTTTGCCGCGTAGGCGGGGTCCACTAAAACATTACAGTTTCGACTTATGTAACAGTTGTCATTGGAACTGATAAAATCTGCAACTATCAACTGTTTAACTTTTAGAGTTGATATTCTCTAGACTGGTGTGTATGGATCACACAGTAGGTCGACGCCACCCTTCTCAACAAAGAAGCGACCAGGGAACTCTTTAACGACGCAGGTTAACTAAGGTGCCTCCTGGGGAGGCAGGGGGTGCCCAGCACCCACAGATCTCAAGGCCCCTTCTCCATCCACCAGGTGGGCAGAGGCGTGCCCCAGCCACGCCCACACGCATCCTGGGCGGGGCCTCCCGCCGCCTCCCCCCGCCCCCAGGCCCTCCGGGCTCGCGCCAGCAGCCTGGGGTCTCCCGTGCCTCCGCCTCCCTCCCAGGGGCGTCTGAGGGCGGGGCCGGGCTGAGCCGTACCTGCGCCGACACCGTCCGGGAGCCCTCGCGCGCGGCTGCTTTCACGCGGCCGTGATGCCATGCCGCTCCTGCGCCTGCCAGGACCACGCCGGCCGCAGCCGCTGCGAGAGGGCCGCGAGCCGGCACAGCTCGTCCGCCGGCCGCGAGCCCGCGCCGCAGTCTGCCGCCCCAGGCCACCAGCCGAGCGCTTCTTCCCGCAGCCGCCGCCATCTTTGCGGAAGAGCCCGAGCGTCGCGCCCCGCCCTCACCGTCTGTTGCCCGAGAACAGAGTTGGGCTCTCGCGAGAGCTCGTCAGCCTCCACCGTGCTCTGCGCGTGTGTTGCTAGGTGTGGCTGCTTCCTCGACGTTCAAGCGTGGTTTTTGAGGTGACCCTCGGCTCGGGTGACAGTTTGCAAGGCAAAGGACATGAGTTAGCTGGTAAACTGTCCAAACAGATCAGGGCACCACTGTGGTCCAAGAAGGGGCTGCAGGGATGGCTCAGGGGTGAAGGGAGCTTGCTGCCCTTCCAGAGTACCCCAGCTGGATTCCACAGCTAACTCCAGTTCCAGTGCATCCAGCGCCCCCTTCTGGCCACTAACATCACCCCCCCCACACACACACATACACACACCATGAAATTAAATTAAAAGAAGTTGAATAGGTTCTGAGTGGAATATATCGGACAAACTAGATTAAGAATAGGGAATAAGTCAGAAAGGTGTTCATAATAAATGCGGAATCAAATTAGATTTAGTATGGCTTTTCAGTCGATAGACTTAAACATAGCATCTTTAGCTCTCTTGAGAAAGCCTATGTCAGACTTAAGTGGGCACATTTAGAGCTGGAGAGGGAAACATTTTCTAACAGTAAGCGGCAGAGGGTGCTGGGTATAACCACTGTGGGCGTGATGCAACAGAATTTCATCCTCAAAGAGGCTAGTAGGGTAAGGGGCTGAAACTATTGACAATATTATATTTGCCCCAAATGACACATGCCTGGTTATAGTGAGTCACTTGAGACAGTTGGTTCAGTGGATAAAGGCACTTCATGCCAAGCCTCCCTACCTGAGTTGGAAGTCAGAGAAGAGACTCGTATAAGTTGTTTTCTGACCTCTGGTCTGTGCAGTGAGTTCCAGGCCACCCATAACTACACAGTGAAATCCTGTGTCAAAAGAAAAAACGGAAAGAATATGGGAACATGCTCACCCTTACAGATCTCTGTTTTTACAGCTAAGTGCCCTTTATGTTTATTTATCAAGACTTATTTTTTATGAATATGCATCTGTGTATGTATGCCACATATGAGTGGGTGCCCCCAGAGTCCAGAAGAGGGTCTTGTAGCTGGAGATAGAGGCAGTTGTGATCAGCCTGATATGGGTGCTGAGAATGGACCTCCAGTCCTCTGGTAGAGCAGAGAACACTCTTAACTGATGAGCTGTCTACTCAGCCCCTAAAATTTGGTGTTTGAATGAAGTAAAGTGTACACAATACTAGCATTTTGACATTTGCGTGTAAAGATCAGTGCTGTCAGGTCCTGTGCATGTCATTTAGCAACAGCCATTATTTTTCTTTGGATTTTTTTTTTTTTTAATCTTGCAAAGCTGGCCAACACTTTTCAAGGGCCTATCTCTGTCTGCTCCTCCCGAGCTCCTGGTCTTTCATTTCTATTAAACAATATCTGATCTAGACTTCTGACAATGATTTTCTTCAGATCTCCCAGACAAAGCCACTGTATTGTAAACAATTGCTATTTACTGTATGTTTCCTTTACATTTTGTTCATACAAAACATTGACTGGTAATCCCACATGGGACTAATAGTAGGTGCACACCTGCTCTATGCCCCTGTCACCGCCCCCGTCCCTCTTCCCCGCTTGTCTTCTCTATGGCAGATGTGGAACAGGACCTCAGGGCTGGTTGTTCTTTTGGTGGTAGAAAGGATTTCATCTTGGTAGAAAACTTGGCTTCATTCTGTAGCCTGGGATCCTCAATTCTTACTTACCCCTGCTGAGTAAACTTAATTATTCTCTTGTTCCTCTGAACTGGCCTCAGTCTTAGAACCTTTACTTGGGTGTGGCATCAATTTGATGCCCACATCAGAGGTGCCAGAACTCCTGATGTACATACAACAATGGCCATTTTGGAGGGTTAATGAAATAAAAATAAAGAAATAGTGAAAGCAGCCATACCAAATCTAATTTGAGAAGTTAGAGGAAGCCACTTGGGTTGTTTTTATCCTTTCCTAATATTTGCTTGCTCCACCTCAGCCAGTATGTTCTAACGTGAAGTTAGAACTTTCTCACTTTGTCCCAGGTGCCGAAACCTTTCCACCGTGCCTTCCTAGCAGGGAAGTAAGCAGACTTACTGTGCATAGACCTATAATCCAGGCCTCACTGTTTGTGTTCCGGCCCTGCTAGTGACATCACTGTGATTCAGGGCACCGAGGCTCAGTTTCCCATCTGTAAACAGCCCTCTCAGTTTCAGATGGGAAATGAAATGGGATAACTTAGAGGAAGTGATTAGCCAAATGCCTGGCACATGGTGCACTTTCGACAGATGGGAATTTGTCTTCCTGAAGATTTGGCTTCCTCCTGCTCCTTCATCACAAATGAGCCTAACTGCATGCCCATGATTCCAGATCACTAACCCATGTTAATCCACCGAGACTTCCTGCCTTTTTGTATCTCACCTGATGTGTTTCTACAGGCTTATTCGCACGGCTGCTAGAGTTCCTGGTTCTTGACATGCATACTGTTTTTCTGGATTGCTGATGTATGGCTCATTTCTGACTCTTTGTGATTCAGTGAATTTCTAGGACATGTTGAGACACAGTGGATACCTTATCTTATAGCTTAGTCTCACTTTCCAGAAGCTTCTTCATTATCTGCTTCAAGCTGTCTAATTTGCATAGTTCCACCCACCACCTACTCATTGGAGTCAATATCTACTACTCAGTCATGGCCCCAAGTCCAAGATAGGTGCATACTCCTGCTACATCACTCAACATATTTAAAACATCCTTCCCACCACATTTTGATATCCTCATAGTTGAAAATGTCTTTGTTTCTTTGTTTTGCCAGCACCTAACAAATAGTGTCTAAAGCACACATTAGGCATTCAGTTAACAAACGTGGATAACTGCAATACCTCTACTGGGCATATATCCAGAAGATATTCCATCTGGTAACAAGGACACATGTTCCACTATGTTCATAGCAGCCTTATTCATAATAGCCAGAAACTGGAAAGAACCCAGATGTCCCTCAACAGAGGAATGGATACAAAAAATTTGGTATATTTACACAATGGAATACTACTCAGCTATTAAAAACAATAANGGCCTAGTTGGCCATCAGTGGGAAGAGAGGCCCCTTGGTTATGCAGACTTTATATGCCCCAATACAGGGGAACGCCGGGGCCAAGGGGTGGGAGCGGATGGGTAGGGGAGCAGGGCCAGGAGGGGGGAGGGTATAGGGAACTTTCTGGATAACACTTGAAATGTAAATGAAGAAAATATCTAATAAAAGTTGAAAAAAAAAACCCAAACGTACAAACGTGGATAAATGGGTGGATAAATGTTGGGGCACCTATTTCTCAGTCTGGGGTGACATGCAGACAGTCTATTGCTCTTTTGCTCTAATTATTTTTTCAAAGCAAAAGCCTGGTTAGATTTGCAGATTTTACTTTAAAGCGGAAATCTTTGACCTTACTTGGAAAATTGCTTTGTAATTAGTTTGTTTTCATGTCACAGGTCCAGCTCCCTAAAGCTCCCAGTTAAGAATTAATGGATTCAAACTTTGCTTTTGCAGAGGAAACCAAGTCTTTTAATAGACCCGATCTCTAGCCAGCTAACCATTCTAAGTATGAAACTGTCCCTGGCAGCTGCTGACTATATTGGTCTTTTGGGGCCCTGGCTTTGTTCATTTCTTCATCCCCAGCTATAGAAAAAGCCCTGAGCTGGGGTGTATTTTCAACCCTGCAGTTTATAACCCAGTCCCCAAATAAGGAACTGCTGCTGCTTCAGCTGTAACACCCAGTCTGTTTTAAAATGATAATTGGAGAGAAACAGAATGGTACCATGGATGGTTTGAAAATATTGTTCTCAACTCACTCTCTCGGGGCTATTTCTCTGGAGGAGGGACAAAAGTGATATGGCAGAAAAGACTATCAGGGTACCCTTTGCCCCTGCCACTGGCAAGGCTAGGTAGAGTCTACAACAGTGCCAGATGGCCCTTTACCACTGGGCTGCATGCAGAGGAAGGGTGAGGGGTAAAATGTAAGGTGACTACATACAGTGTGTGTTTATGAGGCTTGCAATAGAAGGGCTGGGTTGGAGTTGACCTAAGTGACTGGGGTGGGATGGACAGGATGCAACAGTTTCCACAGTGTGTACATTCATGTGCTACTTAAAAATTCCACAGATCTGAGGACTGGAGAGAGAGAGCTAAGTGATTAAGAGCACTGGATGCTTTTGCAAAGGACCTGGGTTCAATTTGCAGCACCTGCATGATGGCTCACACATTTCTATTATGGCAGTCCTTCTGACCTCTGCAGGCACAGCATTCATGTGGTACCCAGACATACATACAAGCAAAACACTCATAAACAAAAATACACCCCCAAGTTAAAAATATCACACATTCCTGAAGGCAGTTGCACTGTCTGAGTCTCCTGAATACTGGCACTACAGACTTGTGCCATCATGCTCAATGCATTATCAGCTTAAATCACCATGGCTGTACATGTGGCCTCTGAAGTCTGCAGTGTTTTCATGCTGCACATGGCCCTCTTGGAAACAGTTGTCAGCCCTCTTGACCTTGAGCACCTTGGACTGTGGCTTCGTATCCTCTCACCTGCCCTGAAGCTGACCTCTGCAGTTCACACTTTTCACCTCATGCCTGTATGTTGCCTGCCCAGGCCACATTGACTTTTCTCACCAATGACTTTCTGTAAATTATCTTCCTAACTCCTGACAGCTGGTAATGTAACTTCCTATGAATTGCTGGTCCCGAACAGGGGAATCAACCAGTTCTAACTGAGGAGGGCATTGTACTTCTGTAACATCTTAAAAGAAACTATGAAGTCAAGTGTTGCTTTGATCTTAGCATGCTCAGGATAAATAAAGATTATGATCTGATTCTGCAAGACTGTTTACTGTTACATTACAGAAGAATGTGCATTAAGATTGATTATCTTTGGTGGAGGAGAAAAATACGGGGGATTCTTAAAAGATAAGTAAAGAGGTCGGGCTCAGTCCAATGCTAATGGAGAAACCAGTCCTTGAATGGACGTTATAAAGAACCATTGCTTAGAATAGTTGGAGGTTGAACTATGTTTATGGTAGATAATTGGGTGGTGGAGGGTATGATTCACTCCCAGAGGCCCTAGATGAGTCAAAAGGATTGCTAATTATGTCTTCTGTGCAGTTTGGGGCATGGGTAAAAATATCTGGGGATCATGATTGATACCAGCATGTGTAGAAATAGGTCAGGATGACATCTCACTGACAGCAAGACAGCCCTGCGGAGAGGAGCCTTTTCTGTGTCTTTCAGGTCCTCCCCTGGCTCTCATTCCACTCCCTTCACCCCAGCTCATGCTCATTACCTCGTGGTGCTGTGATGATTGCAAGCGTCTCTTAACGCATGCCTTTGCTCCCAGTCTCTCTCCTCCCCAGCATTCCATAGATGGACGTCAGCTCAATCTCCCTAAAACATTTCTTTCAGCATGCATCCATTAGCCGTGTGCTTTAACCTCCCCGGCCTCCATCTCCTTGTCAGAAAGTGAGAAGATGGGTTTCAGTTTATTTTTCCAGTTCGAAAATTTGTGTTCTGTGCTACTCCAAAGGGCTATTTGTTTTTCATTTGACAAGTTGTATTGAGTGTGAAATATGTGCCAGGCATGGTACCATGCCCCCAGGGGTGAAAAGAGAATGAAGGCTGAGCTCCCACTGTGGTGCCCAGACTTCTTACACTGGGCTGTGCCTTCTGTGCTCAACACCTTAAATGTATCACCCCCATCTATGTGTGTTTATTTGTTTCTGAAGTCTTCACATTTATAACTTAAAGTTTAAAAATACACAGAAAACTTTAAGTTTGGGTGCTGAGGGGAAGACTGTATTAGAAAAGTGCCTGCTGAATGAGATTGAGGACTTGAGTCTGGTACCCAGAATCTATGTTTTTATTGCAGCATGCAACTGAATCAACATGGTAAGCTTTAGGGAGCAGATCTCTGAGGCTTATTGGCTAGCCAGCCTAGCCAATCAGCGACCTCCGGGTTTAGTGAGACACCCTGTCTTGGGTAAGGTGCATAAGGGACTAAGAAATACACTTTAGCCTCCATACTCATGAGCATACATATACATATTCCCATATGCACACTCTCACACTCACCATGAACATTTATACCACACACATGTTAAAAGATTAAAATTTTTAAATTTTGATATATAGATGAAATAATTTTTACTAAATAAAATTTAAATTTTATTCAGAGGTTCAACAAATTTTTGCTTTGTCTAAAAATAGTAATACTATTTAGTGAAATGAATTTGGCTTGAGGTTTTTTTTAATGTGTGTGTGTGTATTTGCATGTTTATGTGTGTTAGTTCAGGTGTGTTCATGCTCAGTGCATATGTATTGGAGGTCAGAGGAAAACTTCAGGTACTAGATTTTAACCTTGTTATACCAGGTGTGGTGGTTTAAATGAGAATGGCCCCCATAGGCTTATATGTTTGAATACTTGGTCCCCAGTTTGTGGAACTATTTGGGAAGGATTAGGTGGTGTGGCACTGCAGGCAGGCTTTGGAGTTCCATAGGCTTGAGCCATTGCTCGT
Source organism: Mus minutoides (assembly GCA_902729485.2). Lineage (NCBI taxonomy): Eukaryota > Metazoa > Chordata > Mammalia > Rodentia > Muridae > Mus > Mus minutoides. The sequence goes on from LR750047.1 coordinate 349,671, forward strand.
GCCCTCCCTCTCTGCCTCCTGCTGTGGGTCAAGGTGTGAACTCTTAGCTGTTCCTGTTGCCACGTGTTTGCTCCACTGTTATGGACTCCTAACCTTTTGTAACCCAAAGCCGGGTTATATGCTTTCTTTTATAAGTTTTCTTGGTCATATAGGAAAGTTACTAAGAGACCAGGCTAGCTGATCAGGAATCTTCTAAAGAGTGCTGTGATTACAGATACATGGATGGTATCTAGTTTTACATGGCTTTTGGGGATCTCAACTCAGGCCTTCATATTTGTGCAGTAAGTGCTGTAGAACTGAGCCATCTTCTAAGCCCGGCTTGGAAGTTTTCAGTTTAAGCTTCCTGTGATAAAGACACAAATTCTGATATGATGCTCAATTAATGTCATAGCTAAAGAAAGCATCATACAGAAATATATTAACTCAAAAGGAAGGGGTGACTATTGTTAGCCAAAGTAGCAAAGTCATGATATTGTGTCTTTTCAGCCTTTTATAGTGGAATGAAATCTAAATATGGACAAAATTAGAGATAATAAGGTGTTGAGTGTCTGTGTATAATATATCTGGCCCTCCTTTGTCAATTGGTAACTCATTGCCAATGTTTTGTCTTCTTTTTCTTGGATTAGATTATTTATTTACACGATTGCCAGACTCATGTATTCATTATTTATTTGTTTTTTATTCTTTATTTATTTATTTAGTTAGTTAGTTGACAAAAGCAACATAAGGAATGGTTTCATTTGTCTCATGGTAGGGGGCACATATAGTCCTCTCTAGTGGGGAAGTCTCGGTGCTTGAGGCAGCTGGTCCTCACAGTGTGCTAGCAGCCAGAGTGCAGGAAGAAGTGAATGCTACTGCTTGGCTTGCTTCCCCTTCTATGTAGTTCTGGACCCCAGCCCATGGAATGGTGCTGCCCACAGCCACCGTGCCTCTTCCTGCCTCAGTGACTGAATCTACACAATCCCTCAGGTGTGTCCAGAGGTTCGTCTCCTAGGTGATTAAAGATCCTGCTCAGTTGGTTACATTAACCATCACACTCACATAACCTTACTTTTCTTTGAGACAAGGTCTCATGTAGGTTGGTCTGAACTAGCTTTGTAGCTGAGGATGACCTTGAACTTATGGTCCTTATTCTTCTACCTCTCCAGTGCTTGGATTGTGGGCATGTGCCTCCTTGTCAGGTTTATGAAGTACTAAGGATAAAACCCAGGGCCTATGCATGCCAGGCAAACAGTTTTATCACTGACCTACAGTCCCAGCTTCATATAATCTTTGACATATTTCATCAGATTAGAAGATGAAGTCTCAGAAAGAAAAAAATCATATGGCATTTATTTCCTTTATGTTTCTTTATTTTATTTTCAATTTTTATTAGATATTTTCTTCATTTACATTTCAAATGTTATCCCGAAAGTCCCCTAAACCATCCATCATCCCCTGCCCTGCTCCCCTACCCACCCACTCTCCTTTATGTTTCTTAATAGCACTTTGTAATCCAATGGGCACATATGACTTCTTTTGGGAAAACAGCTGTATAAATTGTATTAAATGCTAGGAAGGTAGAGAGACACCAAAGGTTAGAAAGTCCAGTTTGGGGGCTGGAGAGGTAGTTCAGTGGTTAAGAACGTTTGCTGCTGCTTCTGCAGAGACCCAGGGTTGGTTCTCAGAATCCATATGGTGACTCTCAACCCTCCATGATTCAGTGACCCAGTGCCGCCTTCTGACTTCTCCTCTCCTCCTCTCTCTTCCCCTATCCCCCTCTCTCTTCCTCTCTCCTTCTCCTCTCCTCTTTTCTCCTCCTCTCTCTTCCTCTCTCCTCCTCTCTCCTCCTCTCTCCTTCCCTGTCCTCCTCTCTCCTCCTCTCTCCTCCCCTTTCCTCCTCTCTCCTACTGTTTCCTCCTTTCTCCTCCTCTTTCCTCCTCTCTCTTCCCCTGTCCTCCTCTCTCCTCCTCTCTTCTTCTCCTCTCCTCCCCTGTCCTCCTCTCCTCCTCTCTCCTCCTGTCTCCTCCCCTGTCCTCCTCTCTCCTCCCCTGTCCTCCCATTTTTCCTCCTCTCCCCTCCTCTTCTCCCCCTCCCCTTCCCCCTCCTCTTTCGCCTCCTCTCCTCTCATTTTCTACCATTATGTCCTCTTTCCTTTTTCCATTTCTCTTTTCTTCTCTCCTTCCATTCCTTTTTGGTTTCCTTCCTAAAGACTGTCCGTACTGTGGTGTGCCCAGCCAAATCCCCGAATTTTATATCTTAGATGCTTGATGCTAATAGTAAGCCACCTTACTCTGGCTGTGAAAAGCAAAAATACTTCCATATTGTTGCAGAATAGCTCTCAGGGATAGAACCACTGCCCTTGAATGCTGGATCCTTGAGGGCAGGGACCTTTGTCTATTCTGTGCATTCCTCAGTCCNACTGTGGTGTGCCCAGCCAAATCCCCGAATTTTATATCTTAGATGCTTGATGCTAATAGTAAGCCACCTTACTCTGGCTGTGAAAAGCAAAAATACTTCCATATTGTTGCAGAATAGCTCTCAGGGATAGAACCACTGCCCTTGAATGCTGGATCCTTGAGGGCAGGGACCTTTGTCTATTCTGTGCATTCCTCAGTCCCAGGTTTGTATAACAATGCCTAGCTCATAGTAGGTACTCTACAGCTACTTCTCAAATGAGTGAGCAAACAGATGAACAAGCAGATGAGCATTGTCTTCCTATATTTTATTATAACAAGAAAGAGTGGGCTGGAGAGATGGCTCAGCAGTTAAGAGCACTGGTTGCTTGCTCTTCCAGAGGTCCTGAGTTCAATTCCCAGCAACCATATGGTGGCTCACAACCTTATGTAATAGGATCCGATGCCCTCTTCTGGTGTCTGAAGACATAAAGGCAGTGAAGTGACATTGTACTCATATGAATGAAATAAATTTTTTTTTTTTTAAAAAAGAGCAAGACATTGAAGCTTTGTCCTTGTGATTCAGTCACACATTTCGGGGGAGATGGTGACATTGTGAGTTCATCACAGGCATGTAGCACCAGCTCAGCTAAGACATTTTACCTTTCAGAGAAATGTCTTGAAAATTACCCTTTTTTTTTTTTTTTTAAACTGACTTCATCTGATTAGTTGATTCTGTCAGGAACTGGATTGAGTCTAGCTGAGAAAATGTATCTGTAGAGGTTTGTCTTTGTGATATGGAGAGTCCATCTTGGATTCCTGTCATAGCTTCATTCCATTAATGGCTAATAATTCAAAGTACAATATATATTAAGGGTTGGGTCCATTATAAATGGTAGATGACAAAAGGGTGTCTTCTCTTTTCTTTTGAGGAGTGGTTGAGATGTGGCTTTGTTATGCATCCCTACTGACCTGCAGCTCTCAATATCTTCCTGCCTCAGCCTCTGTGTGGCTTAGCTTTTTGTCAACCCAGATGAGACTTATTTGTGAAGAGGAACTCTCAATTAAGAAAATACCTCCATAAGATTTGCCTGTAGACACTCCTGTATGGCATTTTTTTCTTTTATCTTTCTTTCTTTTTTTTTTTTTTTAAGATTTATTTTTATACTCACTTTTTAATCCCGATCACAGCCCCTCTCCCTCCTCTCTTCCCAGTCCCACCCTTATAAATCTCTCACTCCATTGCCCCCTCCCCTTCTCAGAAAAGGGGAGTCCTTCCTTGGGTACCACCCCACTCTGGGACATCTAGTCCTAGCAGGTCTAGGCACATTCTCTCCCACTGAAACCTAACCAGGCAGTCCAGATAGGGGGAGGGGATCCAATAGCAGGGAACAGAGACAGAGACAGCCCTGCTGCAATTGTTAGGGGACCCACATGAAGACCAAGCCACACATATGATACAGAGGTTCAGCTTCTGCATGCTCCCTGCTTGGTGGCCCACACTCTGTCTTGCCCCATGTTTCTAGGTTAGTAGACTGTAGGTCTTCTTAACCTCTCCAATTTGCTCACTTCTATCCTCAACTCTTCTACAAGACTCCTCAGGCTTTGACAGATGTTTAGCTGTGGGTCTGTCTGTACATCTGCCTCCATCCGCTGCTGTATGAAGCTTCTCGGGAGACAGTTAAGCTAGGTTTCTGTCTACAAGCACAGCAGAGTATAGTTAATAGTGTCAGGGGTTGACTGTATGGCTGTATGCATGATTGGTGATTGACCTTGGAGGGCCCAGCTCACTGTTGGTGGTGCCACCTCTGGGTAAGTGTCCTGAATGGCATAAGAAAACAGACCAAAGCAAGCCACGGGGAGAAAATCAGAGAATCATATTCTTTCCAGCCTCTGCTTCACTTCCTGCCTCCAGATGCCTACCTATAATTCCTTCCCTGACTTTCTTCAATGGTGAACTAAGATATGGAAGTGTAAGGAAGATAAATAAACCCTTTCTTCTCCATGTGGTTTTTTTTTTTTTTTCAAGACAGGTTTTCTCTGTATAGCCCTGGCTGTCCTGGAACTCACTTTGTAGACCAGGCTGGCCTCGAACTCAGAAATCCGCCTGCCTCTGCCTCCTGAGTGCTGGGACTAAAGGCGTGCACCACCATGCCCCGGCTCTCCATGGTGTTTTAACACAGCATACAAATCAAGACATTTATTGTAACTAAGTCATACTGTATCCCACATATCAGCCCAGAGGGGAACTGTCTTTTAGTTCTAGTAGAAATAGGGATTCCATACCTGAGTATGCACTTTACTCTTGTCTTTTATTACATGGTAAGCCTTTCTGTATTTCAGTTAAGAGGACCTATGTTCATATTGCATTGTTTTGTCAGAAACATTAATTGGTTTTTAAAAATTATTTGAGAGTATTTTGCCTTTATGTATGTCTGCATACCACATGCATGCTGAGTGTTCTTGGAGGTCTGAAGTGCTGGAGTCTATGGTACTAGAGTTATAGATGTTTGTGAGCTACCATGTGGGTGCTGGGAACCAAAACTAGATTCTCTGCAAGAGCAATATGTGCTCTTAACCACTAAGCCATCTCTTCTGCCCTTCTTTCAAGTTTTGTTTACATTTAGATTTATTTATTTTATTTTATGTGTGAGTGTTTTTTGCCAGAAACTTTTTAAAAGATAAGTTCCTACTCATTGTCCATGCCGGGCTCTAACTCCTGTGCCCAAGTGTTCTTTAGTCTCAGCCTCTCAGGCAGCTGGGACTACACACATGCAGTACTATGCTCTGCTGTAAAACTACCAGCAGATTGTGGGTTTTATTTAAATATAGGTATGGGGAAATATAATTATTGATCATTTATGTAGAAAACAATTACAATCAGTGCTCTCTGTCCTGGTTCTGAATCTACATATACATTTCCAACTGTAAGTCTGAAAATATTTGAGAGGTGGGAAATGGCTCATTCAGGAAATCACATTCAGGGTGAGGATCTGAGTTTGGGTCCCTAGTACCTGTGTAAAAACCAGATGTGGAGGCACAGGCTTGCAATTCTAGTGCAGGGTAGACAGAGACACGGAGTCTCTTGGGACATCTAGCTTGTACTATTAGTAAGCCCCAGGTTCACTGAGAGACCTTGTGTCAAAAACCAAGGTGGATAGTGATTAAGGAAGACATCTGATGTTGACTTGTGGCCTCCACATTTGTGCACACACATCTCCACACATACATGCGCGTGTGCGCGTGCACACACACACACACACACACTCCAAGAAAATATGTGAAAAAAAGTATGTCTCTTAATGAACATTACAGACTTTTGTGGGATATTCTTCCTTAACAATACAGTATGATATATATATATATATATATATATATATATATATATATATATATATATATATTTAAGTAATTTAAAGTATATAGGAGGATGTGTACAGATTTTATGGAAATAATGTGCCATTTTATACAGGAGACTTGCGCAACTTCAGAGTTTGGTACCCATGGTGAGATTAAGACCTGGAACCAAGCCACTGTGGAGGGTTGTAGAATGTTTATAAATTTCATTAAAAGTCTTACAATTAATTCAAAATAGGAAAAAAAACCCAGTTGAGATAGCAATGAGACTTAAAAAATAAATACAATACTTATTTGTCTTGAGTCTGAGGAGATGGCTTAGTGGGCAAGGTTGCTGGCTCTGCAAGCTCAAGGACCTCCGTTAGAATCTCTAACACCCATGTAAAAAGTTGAGCATAGATGATGCACATATCTGTAACCCCAGCATTGGGAGATAGATTGACAGATGGATCTCAGGAGCTCACCGGCCAGCCAGCCTTGCCAAAGCAGTCATGACATCCTCCGCTGGCATATGCCTGCATACACAGAGCACACACACCTACACACCCACATTCATGTATCACAGACAGAGACATAACGACTTATTTTTCACTAATGCCGAAACCAAAATTATCAAGGCTGCCAAAAAAGATGCCACATTCTGTTTTGCAGTTTTCTTGAGAAATGATGGCAATGATGAATTACACCTCATCATAAATGCAGATAAAACTGTGGCATTATAGCTTAATCGGAAGCTTGCCTGTGGTAGAGAGGAAGGCAGCTATCTGTTCTATGTGCCACCACTCCAGAATGGACTCTTATTTGCATACTCCTATGGGTACCTGTGATGGGCCTTGGAATAGACCTTGAAAAATCACAGTGGCCCTAGGTCCTGATTAGCTAAACACCTCAAAGGGATGAATACAACTTGAGAAAGACACAATGAGTTTGCAAGCCCTGATATTATGGGTAACTAGTCAGAAAACAGAAATGTATGTGACCAAGCATATCTCTATGCGTGATATCTTATATGAAAAGGTAAGTGTTCACTTGAGTCTATACAAGGTTTCTTTTGTCTACCGTAAAATTATATGCCTGGGAGGATATGGGAAGAAAATGCCACTAATCCATATAGTTATACAAAGTAGATTGCTAGTGTAGATCTGAAGCATTCTTTGGGGGGGGGGGCTTTGTTACAGTTTCACGATGTTTTTTGTTTGTTGAAACTTTAGCAAAGGTCTAAGTTCTTTTATTTTTAGCAGGTGTGAGACTCTTCCAAAACTTTAGCTTTCCAAATGTTTTCTTCAGAGATCAAAATTCCAAATTTCAGATTGGGTTAAAATACATTTTATAATTCATCCCACAGCTGTTGGAGCTATAACGGAGTAAAATGAGAATTGCTTTGTAGGGCCTGAGTCTCTAAGAGCAGTTTTGCAAATGAAACCAAATCTTCATGCTCCACTTGACATGGGGATTTCAAGTCATTTTTACAGGCTCCACTGTAGTTGCCATGTGTAACACCAAAAGTGTATCAGGATACAGCAAGTTCATAGTTAAAACAGACTTTCTTCCAATAGTTCGTTCAGTAAATAATTGGTAATACAAATTTCATCTTGTCATCCCCTTTAATGGATTTCATACTTATGTTTTAATTTCTTGTACAAAGTGATCCTCTCTTAATTGCAGCCAGGTCTGCTTCCATGGCTAGCAGAGCTTTTATGATACAGGAAAGCATGNTACAGCAAGTTCATAGTTAAAACAGACTTTCTTCCAATAGTTCGTTCAGTAAATAATTGGTAATACAAATTTCATCTTGTCATCCCCTTTAATGGATTTCATACTTATGTTTTAATTTCTTGTACAAAGTGATCCTCTCTTAATTGCAGCCAGGTCTGCTTCCATGGCTAGCAGAGCTTTTATGATACAGGAAAGCATGTTTGGTGTAAGCAGGGGATGGGTGGGTGGCAAGCTCTTAAACGGGAATCAGATTTTCTCTAAGACGTGTTTGGTATTTAAAGTCTACTAAGTCCTCAGAATGTTGAGAGACCGGAAAACTCTCAGGTGTCCCTCATAAGGACAGATTTGCTCTTGATTTTTACAAAGGAGTGACTGTTTGAAGTCTCTAAGGGCAGACAGAAAATAAGCTGGGGGATGGGAGGATAGAGGGCCAAACTTAAAACCCAGGGTTCTGTTCCCAGGACCGAAAAAAGGCAAGCATCATGCTCATAACTGACAGAAGCAAGGAGCTGAACAGAAATGTGAGCACAAGACCCATCCTTTGGCCCTAGACTGGGAGGTAGATTGCCTAGTGAAATTATCTTTTCTTCCTTACTCCATCCCCCTCCACATTCCTGGGACAACTTTATTAGCCAATCTCCACAGAGTCTACAGATAAGTCTCTTCAGAAAGCAGTGACTCGCTGTCCCTAAGCCACCAGGCTATGAGGGCTTAGGTTCATTTTCAGTCAAGGCTGCTAACTATCAATTCCATGTTAATTCCGGAAGTTATGAGAGATTTTCTCTATGCTTGAAACAGCTTAGTCCACCACTGTAATTTGAGGACACAATGAAGATACAGTAGCTAAAATGGACATCCTGAGCAGTATTTTTGTGGTTAAGTGGCTAATTCTGATGTTAAGCTTTTCAAAAAAATTTTTTGAATTCTTATTGTCACCTCTTTGTGAAATTCTAATGAGCCCCAGTTTGGGAGAAACAGGTGGAAAACACCCACTTGATATATTTAGATGACTAGCAATATAAAAAGTAAAAACAAAACAGCTGAAAAGCAAAGTCAATGACTTGCCCAAAGTCCTATCAATAGTAACAGATGAAAAAAGTAGAAAATGCAGGGTTTTCAATCTCAATGTCTTCCCACAATACTATAGAACTTCTCAAATTTAAACCATTGGAGAGCTGGAAAATCATTTTGCTCCGCTAATGAGGTAGCCTAAGGTTATAGACTCCTCTCCTTGAATACCTTCCCAGAGAGCCACAATCAATGGAAAGGGTTAGGGGCCCTAGTGAAAGCAGGGTACAGGGAAGGACATCTTGAAAGAGGAGGAAAGGCAGCTAAACCTGCAAAGCCAAAAACCAACCAACCAATCCAGCAGGCTCACGGAATCTTTGTCCATTAAAGCTTTCATTGAGGTTGGAGTGAACATTGCATTGTGCTTGGGATGATGTTTTAACCCCCGGGCACAGGCCTGCCCTCTGCCTCCTTAGGCCAACTGAGGAAAAAACCAGCCCCATGAACTTCACATGGTTTTAACTTTGTAGACTTTCTGTTATGTGTGACTCCCAAACTCAAGATAGACATTTGACATAGGAAGTAGTTAACTTGAGTTTAATATTGTAAGTTTACTTTTTTGTTAGCTTTGACCCAGGAAAATATAGTTAACTGTATTTTCTATGATAAGTTTACCCTTCAGACCCGTGGCCAGCTTAGGACCCCAAACTCTTTCTGATTCATTTTCTCACCAAGCAGTGACTCGCAATTTGAGGACTGCTTCCTGAAATGTTAGCATATGAAGGTTTCCAGCTGCCCCCTCTCCTGCTTCCTCTAATTCCTTAGCATCTAGTCTACCCTACCAATTAATTAGATAATTGGTGAGCTTTCTGCAAAAAAAACTAAATATTCCATAAAATATAATACTGTCAAAGACCAGTATATTTCTCACTGAAGTCAGCGTGGACAACTTTGTTTAGATTAGTGCTTTTCAACACCATGAATGTATAAACACAAGTCCTGGGAAGCTTGTTCAAAGGCAAGTTCAGGGTTGGTAGGGACCATGTAGGGGTCTGTTTCTAAGATTTCCCAAGAGCCCTTGATGTAACTCACTAAGAACCATGTTAAGTAGCAAGGTCCTAGACTGAGATGGCATGGTCTTTGTATCCTAGGGAAGGCACAGAATCATCTTCTAAGAAGCCTAGAGTTTAGGAGCTAGAGAGATGGCTCAGCAGTTAAGAGCACTTGCTGTTTTTGCAGAGGCCTGGGGTTCAGTTTCCAGTATCCACATTTCCAGTATCATCTTCTTTGGTCTTCAAGGTCACTAGACACACAACAGAGTCAAAACACTCAAACATACCAAAAAAAGTCTTTAAAAAAAAAGAAGCTTCCACTTTGTACCAGGACATGAAATAAATATGCAAAAATTAGACGACAAACATATCCTGAATATCTAATTTTAATATCACCAGTTAGAGGGCAGTGTTATAATGTAGAAAACCAGTCTGTACACAGGGGCTGTTAGGAAATGTTGAATGACTGACATATAGGTTACTTGAGCTATCAGATAAAAATCCAAGTGAAGCTAAATTCACTTATGTGATAAAGTTCCTTTTTAGTGACAGATTATCCAATGGCTGGATGCTGGAGTCCTTTGTGACTTCACCCATTCTCAAAACGTTGGTTACTCCACAGTCAGAACCAGGGATAAGCATGTTTTTGTTGTTGTCGTTGTTGTTTGTTTGTTTGTTTTTCCAATGCCCAGGAGAGCATGCTAGTTTCAGGGCCTATGGATGGAGAGGGTATGTAGATGTATGTTCATGAGTTGTCTGGTTAGAAGGCAGAAGAAAGTAGATGCGATAAAAATGGTTAGTTTCCTTAAAAGTCATGTGACACTGGCTTGTTTCATGTTGTAGGTACCAGCTGTGAACAACTGTTTAACTTTTAGTTGATTAAGTCAAAAGTTTAAAGTGAGTTCTGCAGTTAGAGTCACTGTATTTCAATTAAGCACCTGTCTGGACAGCCAGAATACTCGGCCATTTCAGAAGTTCAATTGTGCAGTCAGTGCCACTCAGAGAACACAGAGGAAATGGGAGCTTGGTGCCTGTGCTGCCCAGAGGTCTTCAGGCATGTGGAGCCAGACAGCAGTTGCTCTGAGGATTGCATTTAAAGCGAAGGATGTGGGATGTGGGATGCTGGTGCAGCTGGGGTGGGGTGGGGCTTTGGGTGCTTGGGTAGGAGAGAGTCCCAGAGATTTTTGAGGAGCGGGAACATGGCCATCATCTCACAGAGAACTTTTGGCAGTTTCTCCTACTCTCTGCAAGAGACAATGTATAGATGCTGAGAGGAAACTATGGTGGCAAAGACAGATGAAGCATCCTTTGCTTGCTTCATGACCAATTATTTTGCCTCACTACATGTTTTATGAGCCATGAGTATATGCTCCATTGCCTCTCAGATCCATCTTACAATCCATCCATCCTGTTTACCAGATTGTACAGATCTTTCTGCAACGCTTTAGCTTATTGCTCTATACACATTTTATGCCACGCTCACTCCTCTTGAATTTTGGGGCTCCCCTGTGGCTCTTGAGTTTCTCAGCTCAGACCATGAAAACTCCATCTTCTGGGAGACAGGATTAGAAGTTCTGCTTTTATGTCCTATGATATTTTCTAATTCCATTTCCATGTATTCATTCGCAAGTATTTATTAAACACCTACTGGATGCCAAGAGTTGGCAGACTCCCATGTTTTCTTCTCCTCAGTGGCAGCTTCTTTGTTCTGGTTGAGATTTCAAATCTTAATAAAGTGAAATTGCCCAGCCAGAACTTAATGTTACAAAATATTTTCTAAGTAGTGCAGACCACACTGTTTAGTGACACGAGCCAAATGGACTAGCTGCTTCTTGGGAGGGGAGAACTGTCATAGCTTTCTTCTTGCTCTAAGGTTTTCTCGGTCCTTGTATCAGTTTTTTAGGGGTACCGTGCAAATGCCCTCAGACTGGATGGCTTGAAACAACAGAAGTGCTTTCTCTCACAGGTGTGGAGGCTTGAAGTAAGCACCAGCAAACCCATGGCTGTTCTGAAGGCTCTGGGGAGAATCCCTGCTTGCCTCCTCTAGCTTCTGGGGTGAGGATGGTGTGGGGGTTAGCTGGTGTCCCTGTTCCATGGTCTGCAGCAGTATTGTTCTGATCCTTGTTTCCACTGTCACAAGCTGCTGCTGATGGTATGTGCATGGTATACTGTACTGCAATCATTGCCATTTTCCTATAAAATAATCACGGTAGGATTGGGGCCCACTTTAATCCAGTAAGACCTCATGTTCACTTAATTACATCTGCAAATTCAGTGTTATCTGACCATTTTCACATAGGGCCACATTCATTGGTATCTGGGGGTTATTATTCAAACATATCATTTTGGGGAACATAATTTGACCAGACAATATCCTCCCTCCAATCTAGTCCATAGTCTGGGTCTTTGCTCATGCTAGGCAAGTTCTTTGTCATCGAATTAGAGTTCCCTCAAATCTAGATAATGTGTATGTCCAAGCAGGCCACTGACTAGCCATAACTCCAGGAATAAGGAAGTAAAACTGCAGATGGAGGTTGTAGTTCAGTAAGGGAAGAACTAGCAGCATCCCCTCTCTTGGTTCTTCCAACAAGGAGGCAGATGGGATGAATTGAGAGGAAGATCAAAGGCCAGTGGAGGCCTGAGGGCAAGTGAGGTACCAGTCAGACACCCCGGAGGTTATCAATCACCTCCAGCCCTTTTAACTTGCTCCTTGGACCTTTCATTTTTTCTTGACCCACTCTTTTCTGCCACTTGCTGCTTCTCTGTTCCTCTGTCATCCTCATTCTCTGAACCCCAAAGCAAGGAAGAAATATATTAATGTGATCAAAGGACTTCTAAGGGGTATTAGCATGTTCCCATTAGGTTATCAGTACTTTATGAAATGTTATGTTCATGATCAGGGCCACCTCCATGCAGCATTCTGAGTACTCACTGAGGAGCAGGGTCTGCAGAGGAGCAGGGTCTGCAGAGGAGCAGGGTCTGCAGGGGAGCAGGGTCTGCAGAGGAGCAGGGTCTGCAGGGGAGCAGGGTCTGCAGAGGAACAGGGTCTGCAGGGGAGCAGGGTCTGCAGAGGAGCAGGGTCTGCAGGGGAGCAGGGTCTGCAGAGGAGCAGGGTCTGCAGGGGAGCAGGGTCTGCAGAGGAGCAGGGTCTGCAGGGGAGCAGGGTCTGCAAAGTCTCTTCTGCCCAACGTCCGCAGATCCTTCTGCCCTGTCTCACCCATTCCATAGCACACAGTAGAGCATCTAACATATTACTAGTGGCAAGGAGACATACAGCAAATGAGGAGAGCGGGGTCGTGGGGGGGGCATCTCCCTATCCTAAAGTTTTCTCACACAGTGGGTTAACCCATTCTGATTTTAAGGAAACACTTGGTAATCCCTATTACAGATATTTATAAAGTGCCCACCAGGAATGAATATGTGGAAATGATTCAGATTCACAGTCCTTGCCCTGGAGAAGTTTATAATTTAGTGGGAGAAACATTGCATGCAAGTAACTCCTGTATGTGCTGCAAAGGTCACAGAAGAAGTTTGCAGTGATGGGGAGGACAGTTATGATGGGAGAGTCACCAGAAGATATACATACATGCGATTGTTCAGGAATCTGCTCGTTAACAGCTTTTCTGTGGAGGACTTGCCTGCCACCCAGTTACTTGAACCAAGGCATTGTCACTTGATACAGTGAGACACATTTGGGAGGAGCCCCACGTGGGCAAGATATGGGAAGTAGGGTGGAAATGAGGCTGAAAAGCTCATGATCACAAGAATAATGGGGTTCACTTCAGATACTGGGGGCTTGGGGGGTCAAGGTGGAGGTAGACTCAAGAGAATCTGGCAGATGCGAGATTGCAGCTGCTGATAAACATGGAACAGTTAAAATCTTGGCATCCTGAAAAGGGCAGGGCAGACCAAGGGGAGATTCAGGTCGGGAGATGAGGTGAACACAGAACAGGGCTAGTGGTGTCTGCAGTCCAGCGTAGAGTAGATGCACATGTGTGAGACTGGAGGGCAGGCAGGCAGGTAGGCCTAGGTTATTGAGCTCTGAGGTGAAGGGTATTAACCATAGGGTGGATTCAAAAGAGGGAGGGACACTCAGTCCTTTCTACATATTAGAAATACCATATTTTCCTATATAACATTTACATTACATTAGGCATTCTATCATCTAAAGGCAACTGAGGGGATAAGTTTTAGAATCCAAGGATTGGGAGATATGTGTGTTCTGGAAGCAATCCTCTGTGGATATGGAGGGACAACTAGGTTGGTTGGAAGATTCTTGTTGGGTGTCTGAGGGGGCTTCAGAGATGGCTCAGCTGTTAGGAGTTTGGGTCCTATCACCTATATCTGGCTGCTCACAAGCATCTGTAACTCCAGCTTCAGGAGATCCAGTACCATCTTCTGTCTTCTGCAGACCTTTGCATTCATGTGCACACACCAACAATTAAATAAATCTTTTTAAAAATTGAAGATGATTTTCCTAACAGTTATAGATGGACAGGTAAAGTGCCTGCCCCAAAAGGCTGACAACCTCAGTCCCATCTCCTGAGTTCACAAAGATGTGGATGGATAAAATAGACCACACACACACACACACACACACACACACACCCCAAAATTTTACTGATGATCAGTAATGGAGTCCTTTAGAACAATGGCTCTTATCCTATGGTTCTCAACCCCTTTGGGGGTAAAATGACCACTTCACAGGGGTCACCCAAGACCACCAGAAAACAGAGATATTTACTTTGTGATCCTTCATAGTAGCAAAATTATAGTTACATAGTAGCAATGAAATAATTTTATGGTTGGGCTCACCACAACATGAGGGACTGTATTAAAGGGTTGCAGTGTTAGGAAGATTGAGAACCACTGCTTTAGAGGCAGTAAAGTTCCTGCTTTAATTTGGGCTGCAGTTGGCTGAAAGCTAATGCTGTAGATGGGGAGAGATGACCTCTCCCCAGTTTCCTTCAATCTCAGCCCCAGCATCAGTCTTGGTTCTTGACTCCTTTGCGGTGCAGGTGGAATGAACAGTCAAGGTTTATTCTGCGACAAGAAGGCAAAGACACTATTGGGAGTTTCAAATGACTGTTTTACAGGGTTCGCCTTAATACCATCTGCATATAAGATATTTATATTATGATGCATAACAGTAGCAAAATTGCAGTTAGGAAGTAGCAATACAAATAATTTTGTTGTTGGGGTTAACACAATATGAGGTATATTAAGGGGTCACAGCATTAGGAAGGTTGAGAACTTATTTATCATAACTGAAATTTAATTCTCTCTGACCAACATCTTTCCATTTCTCCCATTTCGTAGGAACCATAGCCACTGCTGTCTCTGATTCTGAGAGGCTGGCTTTTTGAGGTTCCACACAATGATGAGACTTTGCAGTATTTTGTGCAGAGGATCGTTCTGGTCCTCTGGTCGACTTTCTGAGAACCCAAGGTCTAATGGATCTTAAGAGATGGCAGGAAACCTTAGTGTTGCCCTCTTTCCCAGGGATTCTGATGTCCCAGACACAGTACACTTCCAGCTTCTGGGTGGGGAAAATAGAAATGGATATAATATTTGAATTTTGAAGACAATTGTGGAAAGAAGTTTTATGTAGAAATTGGAACTTTAAAATTTTATTATAAGCCAATTCTTGAAATTTTAATGGCAAAATTAAGCTATGTTTGTGTTACCATAATTGAAGACTTGGTATCAATATAAAATGGATTAGTTAATAATTTCATTTTCAACTGAACCATAAAGACACAAAAAGTCTTTGTGCACACATGACTGGGTGCCATAGAATGCTTCCATATGTGTGCATATGCATCTTCACTTCTCTGTGCTCTGAGATGTGGGTTCACGTGGTTCTGACTATTCTTTAACCTACTGTGTAGCTAAGGATGACCTTGAACTCTAATCCTACTGCCTGGGATTACAAATTTGCTTTACCACACCTAGCTTTATATCTTAAACTTTAAATTGACAAACTTAACAATTTTGCCTATATTTTTGTTACAATTCAGTATTTAACTTACCCTTTAAAATTTGAATGTCAGTCTCTGTATTTGGAATATGTCTTTATGCTTATCTTTTTTTAAAAAAAATAACTTATATTTTACATGCATTGGTGTTTTGCCTGCCTGTCTGTGTGAGGGTGTCAGATCTTGGAGTTACAGACAGTTGTGAGCTGCCATGTGGGTGCTGAGAATTGAACCTGAGTCCTTTGAAAGAGCAATCAGTGCTCTTAACAGCTGAAATATCTCTCCAGCCTCCCATGCTCCCTTTTTCCCCCCATTAAATTAGTCCGATGGAATGGCACAAAAATGAAAATAGTCTTTGTAAATTATGAATAAATTGAAGGAAAAGTGCAATTTCTTGGTATGCTTTCCTGCCGTGGTGCTCCTGCCATAGTTAAAATGGTAGTTCTATCTTAAAGCCAACACCAGTCTAATTTGTAGTCCAAGTCACAGTCATGTCAGCTTTTCAACAACAGGGGGAGCTAGCACACAGCACCTCATCCTATGGATCCATTAGCAGCGCTCCCAGGTGGCAGGGAGGTGGCAGAGACTCAAGTTGCTTGGATTCAGAGAAGTCCTCTAAGGCTGGGGAACCATGTAACGTGAAGGCTCTGGGGCAAGAAGACGCTTCAATCCTTGTGCCTGCATTACTACATACACGGCGTAGCATGTTGTAGCTAATAGTAAAAGAATGCTAGGTTGCACCTGTGCAGTCCACTGCGGTCCCCTGGCACAGGGAGACCTGGGAGTGTGAGAAAGGGGTAGGATGAATGCTAGGATGATAATCGAAGGTTGGGCATTTGAAATATCAAGAAAAGGTTCCTGACACTCCTGTTTATTTCTTTTTTAAGAAGTATATAACGTGAAGTGTTCACATAGATGGCTAAGAAAATATCCTTTGGGGAGAAGAACACCCATAAAAAAGAAGGATGGATGCTATTGCCATATGCCACCGGTAGTTGCTCACAGCTCCGCAGCTCTGAGTCTGCAGGGCTTGCACAGGTGGAAAGTTACTCTCATTAAATTCTATTTCAGGAGCATTGCAAATTGTGTGTTTGTCCCTAGATTGCTGCCAATTATGATCAAACAAAGACTTCTTTCTAAATAAGCCAAGTTTAATTTTATACCACTGTATAAAATTCTAATTGCCATTAAATGTTTTCTTTAAACTAAAAATCTTTATTAGAAGAACGGAAGGCTGAGGAGATGGTTCAGTGGGTAAGGCATGGGCTGTGTGAGCATGAGGAGCCAAGTTCAGATCTTCAGGACCCACAGAAAGCTGAGCACACCTCTAACCCCAGTATTCTCACTGAGAAATGGGAGGTGGAGGCAGGAGAGTTTGCTGGCAGGCTAGCCTCCTGTACACTGGAACACCACCAGAAACCTTGTCTCAAAGAACCCAACATTGTCCTCTGACCTGTGTGTGTGCACCTACATGTACACGCATGCATGTGCCCAGGCCCACTGATGAATTAAAATGGAAGAGCTCAACTAATGGATTAATTAATATTGCTGCATCTCCTTTACATTGTTTACAAAGTGTAAAAGAGAGAATACTCAAATTATCCCTTGATTATTCTACAATATTTAAAGAATCATAAACACTTCGATTATAACTTTCTTATTATTTTAAGGTAATCCTTTTAAATTTCATTTCTACTTTTGACTCTTTCCTAATATTAAACATCTCCTGGAGACTGGAATATAGGTCAAGTGTTTCTGGACTTCATGATCTTTGGAGTAACACTGTATTTCTTTGAACACACACACACACACACACGCACGCACGCACGCACGCACGCGCACACACACACACACACACACACACACACTCACACACTCACACACTCGGATATCTTTTCTGATGAAACATGGTTATTTGTCCTCCTCCTCCTCTTTCATGATCGGTATCAAACCCAGGGCTTTGAGCATGCACGGCAAACATTAACCAATTGAGCTATAACTTCATTTTGTCACCCACTTCTGCTTGTCCACTGAAGCTATGCATATTTGTAAAATGCTGGTTTCTTTTTTAAACCAGGAACTTAAAGTTAGTAATTCCCCTTAACAATTTAATAGGTTTCACAATGGCTTAGTTTCTATTGATGATACAAAATGTGTTGGAAGAGAAAGAATTAAAAAAATTGCTTCAAGAAACACACACAAAATATAAAATAAAGTGGTTTAAAAGACAAGGTCAAATTCTACTTCTTTTGTAAAATCTCTCACCATCCCGAATCATTCAGTTTAAATGACCTTGATAATTATGTCTGTTTGTATATATCTAGAAGACCTGAGGTTACTTGACGCCAAATTGTTTTCTTGTGTAATTTGCTCATACATTTTTGCTCTGTTTTTTCTCTTTCTCTTTCATTATGTTCCTCTAGTCTGCTATTAACAGATTTTTATTGGTTTTGATTCTATGTGGGTTCTGTTAGCCTGGAATTCCTTCTGGTCTCGAAGAAAGCTCTGCTTGCCTTTCACCTTTTCTGCTGCCAGGTTAGTCCAAAGGTTTTCTTTCAAAGCTTTATTATAATGTTCATCTGCTGATGGATTTTCCCATATTTTCTTATTTTTACATAGGTTTGCATTCATAGTTATAAGAAAGGATGAAGATAAATGTGCATATGTAGTATACTTTCTGCAACTTGGACTAAAAAGAGATATGGTTATGTTGGTTAGAATTTTAAAACATTAACTTTACATTAGTGGTTCTTAAATTCAGTCTTCAGACTACCATGACAAGCAGCATCACATAGGGGTGAGTTATAAATGCAGAAGAGTAGGCTTTCTTGTACCCACTGAACAAGAAGCTCTCGTGGCATAGAACTAGCCAGTTTACACTTTATTCCATCTCGATGATTCTGTGCAAGATAAAGCTTGGCTAAGCTGCCTAGCAAAATGTGCTCACTGGTGCACTTTCTGCTTGTACACTTTCTGTTGCCTACTCAACAGGGGCAATTTCATGCCTGGATCTCTAAACCTGGTCAAAAGCCGATAACTGGAGAGATCAGAGGCCTTGGGAAGGGGTATTGCTGTTGTTATATGAAGTAGTCATGCTGTCAAACTGCATTCTAAATATTTATACCCATAGATTTGTGCTGCTCTCACCTTTTGTCAGAGGTGCTTTTTTTGGCAGTGGGCAACAGTTGATATAGAGAACCCTACCTGGTTAAAGCGTCAAGTCTAATTAACTGTGAGCACTCAGCTGTGAGTGAATCCTGCCATCCAAAGCTCAGAGACCACAAGGGAAGAGTGGGCAGAAGGGATGTAGGAGCTGATAAGGAAAGAAAGCTGTGAAATGCTGGCATCTGGACATGACATGGCTGGTGGACACACCAAGTCATACTTCTTGCAGTTTACAAGCACAAGACCTGTACAAGAACAAGCCAGACAAAGTTCCAGCACAAATCGGGGAGGGGAGCCCAAGGCCCCACCCTTGGTGGCAGAGTTTTTGGCCCTTGATGATTGCTGAGGGAGAGAGAGTCATTAGTTTACCTATGCCCCAGTGGATGAAACCACACCATATGGGAAGCAGTAATTGGATTCAGGTTTATTAGTAACAACAAAAAAAGAAGACAAGAAGTTGAGAGGGAGGTGGGATGGGGGAACTCTAGAGGGAGCTGGAGGGAGGAGGTATGGCTGATGGATATGACCAAATACATTGTTTAAATATATGCAATCACCAACAAATCAGTAAAAATATAATCATGCTACAAGTAAAATAAAATAAATAAAACAAGAAAGATAAAGGTTATGAGCTGCCAGCTCAGAAAACTGGACATCCTTAGGACACTGTCTCCTTTATTTCCTCCATTTTTATGCTAATTTATATCCTTCTGCTTATTGTTTCCCTCTTACAAGTCATTATTATTTTTTCTCTTACTAACTTCTTAAACACAAAGTTATATTTTAATATTCATTTTCTCCATTTTTCTTTGAAGTAAAATTGGGTTTTAAGTCAGAAGAGTAAAGAGACAGTCTAGTGGGAAAATGTCTTTGACAGCTATTGATCTGCCAAGGAATTACTATCGATAATCTATAAAGAACTAAAAAAGCTAAACCCATCCCCTAAATCATCCAGCCAGTAAATGGGGTGTGAGGTGAGTACAAACTTCTCAGATGAAGAGTACAAATGGCCAATAGTTCTTAAAATGTTCAATATCCTTAGCCATTATGAAAATGCAAATTAAAAGTCCATTGAGAATCTACTTCACCCCACTCAGAGTGACTATCAAGAGAGCAAACAATGACTTTTAGCAAGAATGTGGGTAGAAGAAAAACCCAGAAAAATGGGTTGTGTGAATGCAAACTGGTATAACAGTAGGGAAATCAGAACGGCAGCTTCTTGAAAGCAGTCATTCAGAGCCCACCACATGACTCAGCTACAGCTCTTCAAGGTATATACTTGAAGGTCAAAGGAAATAACCCAGACTCAGATAAATGTTCTATATTTTCCTATATTTATAGAATTGAGTGCTGGGCATGGTGGCACATGCATTTAATCCCAGCACTCAGGAGGCAGAGGCAGACATATCTCTGACTTCAAGACCAACCTGGTCTACAGAGTGAGTTCCAGGTCAGACAGGGATACATAGAGAAACCTTTTTTCAGAAAACAAAACAAAACAAACAAATTTAAAATTAGAATTGAGATATTAATTTATATATACATGTATATATGTAACATGAAAGTCCAAGAGGAACTAAAACGGGAGAAATATCTAAAGGGGGATGGGAAAACAAGAGATGGTAATAAAGCACCTGTGACTTAAAGGACACGGGCCAGGTGGTGGTGGCCAGCAAAGGGTAATGAGCCTGGGGCAGGTGAGAACCATGGCTTCCCCACTGTGAGGGACTGAAGCTCTTTGACATTATGAGGGAAAACAATCCCTTCCTCCCTTGATTGTTTCTGGCCAACATCGGGATTACCACAAACAATTATCATACAGAGATGTGACTCCCAATCCAATTGCTAGCTTTGTGATCTGTCTTTTAATTTTCAAGTCTTTTTTAAATCTGTAAATAGCAATTTAAAAGGTGTCTAGATGTGGAATTAGGAAATAAGGCACTTTTTTCCTCTCAAAAAGAGCCAATTAACTTTTTACACTTATTGAATAAAAATAAATAAATTTATTGTGGCATATGTGTTGCATGTGATGTTTGGTGTGTGTATTGTGTGTGTGTGTGATGTGTATGGTGTGTGTGTGGCGTATGTGTGGGATGTGTGCGATATGTGTATGGTGTGGAGTATATGTGTGTGGTGTGTATGATGTGTGTATAGTGGTGTGCATGATGTGTGTATAGTGGTGTGTGTGTGTGTGTGATGTGTGTATAGTGTAGTGTATGTGGCTGCATACATTCCATCACATACATGTGGAGATGAGAGAACAACCAGCAGTTAGTTCTTGCCTTCTACTATGTATGTTCTGGGTATCAAGCTAAGGCCATCAGGCTTAGCAGTGAGTGCCTTTACCCACTAAACTATCCCATCAGCCCTGATTAGTATATTTGTAACACCTAGTGGTTCTCAAAATCTAGTGCAACTTAAGAACCATCTAGGGAGCCGGGCATGGTGGCGCACGCCTTTAATCCCAGCACTTGGAAGGCAGAGGCAGGTGGATTTCTGAGTTCGAGGCCAGCCTGGTCTACAGAGTGAGTTCCAGGACAGCCAGGGCTACACAGAGAAACCCTGTCTCGAAAAACAAAAAAACAAACAAACAAAACAAAACAAAAGAACCACCTAGGAACTTCTGACTAAGAAAAAGGAGAGACTAGATAGGTCCCCTCACTGAGGAATAATTGAGTTCTTTATAAGATAGAACTTAAAAGATTGCTTGTCCAAATAATGTACTGCTTCCATTTTCTGAGAATTCATGTGTTTAGTTCTGTAAAATTATGTCACTATCTATTCAACTGTTGCCTCCTCTACATGTTATTTATTTGTTTTTGAGACGGTGTCTCACTATGTAGCCTGGATGTCCCGGAACCCACTAAGTAGTGTACACTGGCCTCGAACGCGTAGAGATCCACCTGGCTCTGCCTCTTGAGTGCTGGGATTAAAGGCACATACCACCCAACCTGGCCTATAGTTACAAGTTTTTATTTCTATTTATTTTTCTATTTTCTATTCTATTTATCAGTTAGTATTTTAGATGTCCCTCTGAATGCTGAATAATTCCCTTAGATCAGACTTCCAATTTGCTGATTTTACTTTTACCTGTGTTTTCTGATTTTTAATCTTTGGCTTTTAATGTAACAATTTCTTCTTTTTGTTTACAAATTGTATATGTTTTACTTTTGACAGCTTCCTGCTGATGGTATTTTTTTTTTTTGTGCTTCAGTTTATATGTCACATATGAGTATTTTGTAGTCTGTAGGTGGAAATTTAAATATCTGAAAATTCTAAGTGTCCAGTTATGCTTGTATCTGCTGACTCTTACTAATGGTGATTTGCCCTTTTATTTTGTATGTTTGGATCTGAACCTCATACTTAGTTGACTTTAATGCCTAGAAAACCTAGAGAACTATTAACTAGAGATGTTTGTTGATGGAGGCAGCCATAGTTTGCACTGGACTTCTGTAGTTTCTGGTGATATTCTTACCTTGTAGAATTAACGCCATTCCTTAGTCATGGCTGGATTGATATTAACATGTGTCCCCAGAGCAATGTCTCCCCTCCTCCCCTCCTTCCCTGCTCCCCTCCTTCCCTTTTCCCCTCCTTCCCTCCTCCCCTCCTCCCCTCCTCCCCTCCTGCACATTTACAGCTCGGCTGCTGATTTTTCCCCCTTGTACGTTTCCATCATGAACCAATTAGTATAGGCTAAGTCACACGATCTTAATCTAAGTGGTTTAAAAATAGTAAAAGTTGGATTCTCAATCTGTGCTAGGCCTTGCAGTAGTCCATAGTACCTACATGCACTGGCTAAGCTGTCTTACTCTAGCATGCCAATCTTAAGAGAGTGTGGTGGAAGGCAAACACACAGTCTTTACTCTCTCCACTCAAGGGTGATTGATCCTCGTCATCCTGTTTACTACTTGCCAGAGGTAGTTCTTGACCTATGCAGCTGGAAAGCTGGGAAGTCCAACCGTCTACATCCCAGGAAGAAGAGGAGAAGCAGGTTTACTGAGTCCTAGTAATGTCCAACATGGCCAACTACTGAAAGCCCAGTCCAAACGCTGCCACTATCTAGTGACTTCTGCGGCAACAGAAGCTTCCAGATAACTTACTAATATTACACGTTTTTTTTTTCCTCGAGACAGGGTTTCTCTGTGTAGCCCTGGCTGTCCTGGAACTTACTTTGTAGACCAGGCTGGCCTTGAACTCAGAAATCTGCCTGCCTCTGCCTCCCGAGTGCTGGGATTAAAGGTACATGGGGTTTTGAGAACCAATAAATGTCACAAATGCAGCTTTGGGTCCTTAAAACTTAAGTGACTATTTTTTATGAGCTGTTAGAAGGAAGAAGATAATACCTAAGTGTTCTTTAAAACATACTTTCTGTAAGTTTAATGGAATGGAATAGAATGGATATGAGTTACATAGAGACAGCACACCACAGTGCATATAGACACAAGGAAAGCTACTTGAAAGAAATTCTATCAGATAAATGGAGAAAGGTAACAATACCTACTGTCATTCACTACTTGTCCTTCAGAACAGCTAAACTTCCTCAGATTCTTCTCTGATAAATATCTATAGTGATGCTTACATGGAGTTATTAACTCTGGATGATTTGGGATATATAACATTAGTGGAATTAGCTCTTCTAGGTTCTGATTAAAATGATTATTATTTTTTGCTTCTTTTATTGGTTTTGAAATTTCAGTTACATTTATTTGTTATTGTGTGTTCATGCACACTTGTAGTGGTCATTGGATAACTTATGGAAGTCTGTTCTCTCCCTCCATTGTGTGAGTCCTGGGCATCAAACCCAGGTTGTGAAGCTTAGCAGCCAGCACACCTTCCCTCCTTCCTTCCTTCCTTCCTTCCTTCCTTCCTTCCTTCCTTCCTTCCTTCCTTCCTTCCTTCCTTTCTTCCTTCCGAGTCACCTCACCAGCTCAAGATTACAAAAGCCAACCAATTGTTCTACTCCAGACCATAGTGAATTTTCTGTCGAATGTGAGTTACAGGGGTGTGAATAGCTATTACCTGTGTAGCTGGAAGGAACAGGTTCAATAGGAAAGAGTCTCTTACATCACAACACTATTAAGGAAACAAATATAGAATTACTAGTGTTCAAATCTATTTTCAGGGTTTTAAATTATACGTTGCATGAAAACCTTAAACGTGAAGAGGCTTATTGAGCCTCTCATTCCTCTGTCTGAACAGCTGCCAGTGGCTGATGATTGTAATTAGTGTTATTATTGTTAATAATAATAATTAATAGGAAAGCCTGTTTTAAAATGTGATGCTTTTAAAAATAATATTGAAGATGACAGAGCCTATATCATTTCTTTCCCTCAATAAAGCTTCAGGTTGTAAAAACACATCATAATTATTATTCCCTACAAAACATAACTTAGTTTAACTGGGATCATTTCCTCTAGCCAAGATAGTTAAAGAAAATAGCTCTGAAAAAAATACATTCAAATCTTTGAGAGAAGTGTTACCTAAGTAGAGGGTGGTTATTGTTATTCTAACACTTGCATTAGTAACAAACAAGAAAGCCCGCTCACCCATCAGGTACCTCAATCTTTGCATTCTCTAGAACATTCATTTTATTTTTGAATGACTATTTAATTGACCTCAAAAATTTTAAAATATTTTTTCAGTGATAAATTTTGGCATAGGGTCCTGCAAAGTCCTGAAATACTGACCAAGAAAAAGAAAGATTTTTCCCCTTAGCACTTAACTACAAAAATAGAATAGCTAACTTAAGTGATGCTTTGCGCATGCCCATCACTGGTACTGTGCAGTGTGTGCCACGCTCAGGCCCATCACTGGTACTGTGCAGTGTGTGCCACGCTCAGGCCCAGCACTGGTACTGTGCAGTGTGTGCCACGCTCAGGCCCAGCACTGGTACTGTGTGCAGTACTGATACTGCAGAGTACAATGATCAGGACTCAGTCTCCCCAACATTCATGCCAGAAAGTCATCTTGTTTAACTACAGGAGTAAGTGATATTCAAATCACACACACACACACACACACACACACACACACACACACACACACACACACACACGTTGCTGTGTGTGCTCAAGCACTGGGCTATGTGTGTATTGTGTATGTGTGTGTTGGGAGGGGTGGAAATCTGGGCATCATTCATACTAGGCAGCCACTCTTCCTCAGACTCTAACCCCAGCCCCAGATGGATTTCTTAATCCCAGTGTTGCTGCCTCTCAGGGAGGTAATCACTGAGCCATATTTAATATATGTTTCTGTTAAAAAGCCAGACCCCAAGACCCAACTAATACATTTTCAGTGGAATAAGACACAATTTATAATTTCTTTTTCGACTCAATTCCTTTCCAGAAAAAAAATAATAATTGTAGGTCTGAAAGAAACCTTTAAAGTTACTTGGTAACTCTGATTTTAAGAAGGAAAAAAAACAAATAAACAACAACAACAATAACAAAAATTTGGGTTGGATCCAGCAGGAGAATTGAGTGAAGCATTTTCTTCTAAGGATTTTACTTTTCAAATACATTTATTTTTATTTAAATGTTTATGTGTATGAGTGTTTTGCCTGCTCGCAAGTCTGTGTAGCACACGCCTGTGAGGGCTTTATGAGAATGTTGGAGTCCCTGAAATTGGAGTTACAGATGGCTATAGGCCTCCATGTAGCTGCTGAGAACTGAATCCAGGTCCCTTGAAAGAACAGCAAGTGCTTATAACCACTGAGCCATCTCTCTAGCTGCCCCCCCCCAAGCACCAACTTGTTATTGGGCTTTAGTAATTCTGTTTCCTATCAAATAGTCTAATAAGAAACAAATCTTGATTATTAATGAAGTTTTGCTAAGTTCTTTCCAAGTCATCACAAAACCATATTTTATACCTCTGCTTTCTTTTTTCTTCCCTAACTGGCCCCCATCATCTCTCCTTTGCCCCCTCCCTCCCTCCCTCTCTCCTCCTCTCCCACTGTTCTGGGAACTGTACCTCACTCAAGCTGCCCTGTGCTCTAGCCCTAAGTCACAGCCCCATTCTCAGTTTACTTTTTAAAAAGTGCCTTTATTTATTATTACATGCGTGTGTTTGTCCATGCCAATGTACAATGTGTTGCAGTGCATAGTGGGAGTCAAAGGAGACATTTAGGGAGTTGGTTCTGCCCCTCCATCACCACACTCAGGGTTCCAGCTCAGGTCACCAGGCTCGCCAGGCAAGCATTTTTGTCCATGGAGCCATTGCGCTAACTCTTTCTTTTCATTTTTTATTTTGAAATAAGGATTTGCTTAGTGATCCAGGATGCTTTTAAACTCATCCTGTAGCCCAGGCTGGTCTCAAGCTTGTGATTCTCTTGCTTCAGTTTCCCTGGTAGCTGGGATCACAGGTCAGGGACACCAGATCTGAGTCATTCTTTTCTCTCTTCTGGTACAATGTTTTTTGTTTGTTTGTTTGTTTGTTTTGTTTTGTTTTGTTTTTCTTTTAATAGATCAATTCTTGTATGAGGTGTATTCTGTTTCTTCCAATTGAAGGTGATCAGAAGATGAATATAATTTTTCTGATTGAAAATAAAAAATAATGATGTAAAAATAAGTGATCCCATGGGGTGAATCCTTGGGCAAGTCAGCCCACTTCTTACAAATGAAATGTTCTAACCAATCCAATGGAAATCACCACGGGTCTGGATTCAGTGGTTGAATTCAGCCAGTCTAGTTTGCCACTGCCTGAAGTAAGCACCTCACTTGTCTCCTCTTTTCTTTGGTCCTCTGCTACCAAGGAATTCGGCCTTTCTGCTCTCCTCTAAGTGATAAAAATTCTAGGGAATGATGGATTCATGCATCAGCAATGCCACCATCCCCATGATCAGAACTACACATTTTCCCATAAGGCCTTGTTGCTGCTGTTGCAAAATAGGATAGTATCAAATCCTATTGCCAGCCTTTGCTGGGGTGAGCACAGGTCACTGAGGAGCCTGTTGCACAGATGCAAAGCCACTGCTGTAGATGTTGTCACAGAGGTGTGAGGTGCAAACAGGACCCCAGATAGTACAATGCCATTGGAATGGTGGCTACATGCTATAGGGTTCACCAGCTTCTGATTTCTGCTAGAATGTGGAAAAGGTAAAACATTCTCACAGGGTATTTTCAAGCATATGTGGGGCACTTATTTTCAATTATTACATCATTATTTTTTATTTTCAATCAGAAACAGAAACTCTTTCCCTTCCTTATACCTTTCATCTTTCTTCCCCCTCCCCCTTTCCCATCTCCTGCCACCCTGCCCTGCCTTTCCATTCTCCATCACCAAGCCCACAGTCCACCACAGCTTCTCCCATGATTCCTTACTGAACCCTGGTTCCAGGAATGCTGCCTGACTTTGAGTTTTGGATGGTGGCAGATTGTGTTGTTGCTAACCCTTAGGTTACTCCATGCTTCTCTTTGTGGTTTCTACCACCAAGTGGTACGTTTTGTTTTTCAAGATATGCCTCTTGTTTTCCAATTAGATCTTGCATCTATTCCAAGTTTGACTCAAAAGTTGATATGGCCCAAAACAACAACAACAACAACAACAACAACAACAACAACAACAACAAACCAACCAAGCAACCAAGCAACCAAACACCCCCAAAACAAAATCAAACACAAACAAACAGAAAAAAAGACTGAAGCCCAAGAACTCTCACTGACTCTTTTTAAAATAGAGGATTCTTTCTTTGTTTCTTCTTTTTCTTACTCCAAGGATTGTTTGAGGATGTATCGAGTCTTAGAGGAGAATTCTTTGTAGTTAGAGGCATGCATTTCAGTACATGTGCCTGTTACAGAGTCCTGCGTGGCCCGTGCTTGTTAAAGCTCCTCTTCCTGCAGAAGCTTCTGCCTGGGGGGAGGGGGGAGGGGAAGAGGCTTAGACACCATGGCCAGGCCCTCACTGATTTTGGCTTCGTTTGGTGTGTCCTGGAAAATGCAAAATTTCAGACATCTTCCAGTGGTTTCTGAATGTAGTCTGGGTGAGAATTGAACCATCGCACCAGTTGCTCCCAAAGTGTGCTCCTTAGACCAACAGCCTCAACGTGGCTTGGTAGCTTGGGAGAGGCGCAAGCCCTTAAGAGCCAGGACCACTGACTCTGAGTCCCCATGGTGAATCCCAGAAGAAAGCCTTTTTTGTTTGTTTGTTTGTTTTTGTTTTTTTGTTTTTCGAGACAGGGTTTCTCTATCTAGCCCTGGCTGTCCTGGAACTCACTTTGTAGACCAGGCTGGCCTCGAACTCAGAAATCCGCCTGCCTCTGCCTTCCGAGTGCTGGGATTAAAAACAGCTTTCTGTCTCCTGAAACTTGGGTGAAGATGCACTACGCTAACAGCCGTGCAGTGCCTAAGAGGTTGGGTTCCCTGTTCCCTCAGGTGGCAAAGAGGATCTGCGTTTACCACCTCCGATATGTACATTAATCTCCGTGTGTCTGTCTCAGTTGTTTCTTCTAGCAAGCCTTATGTGGGGGTAGAATTGACACATAGGTGACACCTTGTTATGAAGTGTGCTGCGCACGTCAGAAACTGCAAGATGCCACAGCTGAAAGGGCAGCCATCGTCCTCACAGCATCGAGAGCTGAACCAAGTTCAGATGAGATGGAAACAATTCAGCCACATCGGACTGAATGCTGTGGAGGAGTTCTTGGCCTGGCATGTCTTCAAGGCGTAAGAACAGCAGTATGGCTGCTCTGAGGATCACCGTGGTCATAGACCTGCTTTCCTGTAAGTTAACACTCATGTAGTGTTGAAAAGGGCAAGAATCAATTCATCAGATGTGGGCGAATAAGTCTATGATGGCCTTAGTATCTTCCCAAACGGGCAGGTCCAAAGGGAGCTGACTTGGCATCTCTGCAACCCACTGTGGTCTCGACACCAGGAATCACCCTTCAGGAAGTTTCTGCAATGGTAACCTTCAGATGGGCCTGCTGAGCTAGACCAAGAACAGGATATTTGGAGAAAGGATCTCTGACTGTAGCCTGAAAGAAATTATTATGATATTGTCGAGGAAGGTATATACTCACTAGAGCAACAATGACCTTGAATATATTCACAGGATTTGGGACACTGGTTCGGGGAAGAGGGTAAATTAGGTTGGGTAGTACCGGCTCTCTCCACACGAGGGAGCCTAGATTCCTCGTTTTATATTTTCTATCTGTGGACGTAATTTGTATTTTCATCTTGCCACAAATTAAACATGAGTGACTTCTGTTTTATTATTTCATGTAGTTTTGATGGTTCCATGACGTTCCAAACAGTTACGTCTTTTTCTTTTGTGATTTTGGGAAGCCAGGTTAAGGCACTAGAAAAACATGGACTGTGTTTCTGCTAACAGTATCCTTTTATGAGCCTGATGCTATTTGGATTATCTGCAAAAACATCTTCTTCATTAGTGCCTATGAACAAGATCTGTCAGTGAAATCGTCTCCAAAATATGCCTCTGCATATTTGAAAGAGTATTTACATAACACAGAAAACAACTCGTTGATTCATTTAAAGCCATGAAACAATTGTGTGGTATATTTTCTTATTACGGCACTTTGGAGACCTTGCTGGCAACAAGTTGGAACCTGAGTGGCTTGGCTCCTTTTCAGATGGCATTTGGGAGTAAGAAAGGGGCTGTCTGTCCCAGAGGAGGGCCTGTATGGGATGGGGGTGGGTATGCTACAGCCAAGAGTGGGTGAAACAAGTGGAAACTCCCCAAATCTGGGGTGTAAAATTGCAAATAATATTGAACTAGGCAAAATGGAGCAAAGAAAAGGAGAAACTTTAATGACATTGGGTTAAAGTATCAAAAGTCAGGCCCGAGGCTCTGTGATGCTTCAGGGTTCAGGTACACTGGCACACAAAGCAGTGGGGGTTTTTTTTTTTCCCTCCTGCTTTTCTGGAGAATTCTATTTTTTTCCCCCTTTCACCATAACTCTCTCCCACCATAACATTTTCTTGCTAAATAAGTATGTCACGGGCAGAAGGGACAGGTGGGCTAATTTTCCAATTCTGTATGGTTTCCTGAAGAGATTAGAGGTACTAGGATCTGGGAGGATGGCTTAGTTAGTGAGGACACAGGACTGGGAGTCTGGGGCGGGGGGCTAGTTCTGATTGTCAGCGTGCACAAGAAAATCCAGGTGGGGCTGTGTGAGCCTGAGATCTCAGTGTGGAGGTGGGAAGATTTCTACAGCTCACTGGCCAGCTGATCTGGCAGAACGCTCCAGGCTCAGGGAGGTACTCTGTTTTAACGAAGATAAATGCACACACGTGAGCATACATACATGCATACTTGAGCATGTATACACACATGTACAGGCATAAAGAAAGGAAAATTAGAGAGCTCAGCACTTCTAGAACTTGATTTTTGCCCTGCCTTGCTGCAGAGTCTGTTCCTCGTCAGAGGGACAGGTAATGGGGTTGGGGAAGCACAACAAAACTGTGTGCTAGGCTCTCCTCTCACGCAGGCAGTGTAAGCACCTTCTCTAAGACACACGCTAAAATGCACAGTCTCTAAATTAACATGACCCCATGTCCACATGAATGACCATGTCACCCAACCTGGCTGTGAGATGCGAGGGCCTGGTTTATTAATGTCTGTAACTGTCATCAGCAGAGATCATGAATGAGAGAGGGATGTGTGAAGTCCCAAGAGTTCCCAGGGTGCTCTACGTTGGGTCATTATCCCGGGGTAATTGGCGTTGAAAGGGTAGGACCTCTAACGAGCTGTTTCTGTCCCTAATGGCTGGGAGCCTGGAAATTAGCACAGTGCCTGCTGTTCTACATGAGTGACCTGGCCTCTGGAGAGTCCTAGTCCCTCCAGGAAGGTTCTGTGACCACCTCATGGTCACTGCAGTAATGGCAACAATTACAGAATGGCCCTTTCAGCGAGACCCGTGTGCATCAGTTAGGGACTAATCTCATTTGAGCAACAACAGGCCTGCCAGAAATGTCCATTGACTGACCAGCACCTCAGCCTGGTTGGCTGGATGTGGCTTGCACATCTTGTGGAAGGAGAAGGATGCAGAGGGAGACGTGATGTTGTGCCTGGCTGCAGAAATGAGGTTTGGGATGGCAAGTGAATAAACATCACAGCCGTGGGTCCTTTCCGAGCTTCTGACTTGACCTTTATAATCTACAAATACTTGAGGAGAAACACAAAGGGACAAAAGACAGGAGAGCATAGAAGAGCTGCGAAGCCACGGGAAGGCTGGTGAGTAAGACTTAAACACAGTCCTTGGGTCTGGAGGTGTATCTCAGTGTTAGAGCGTTTGCCCAGCTCATGCAATGCCCCAGATTCTATTGACAGCACTACAAAAATAAAGCAAGATGAAAGCTATCACGGGGAAGTGATGGATAGGGCAGTGACCTTGATCTGACCGTTATACATGGCATGCATATCTCTAAGTGTCACACAATTATCATGACCCAATTTAAAATAAAAAATACTTAAAAAATAATGACAGTTTGTTATCACAGGTTTCAACACACATTTGGCAATGTGGGTGTGGTTAGTCCTTACCTAGGAAACCCCCATATTTTAAAGGTGCAGGAGAATTCCTGGTGACTCATTCAGGATGACTTGGCTTTATTTCATATGTTAGAATGGCCAGTCCTGTCTGCTCACAACAGTAACTTCACCCCAGAAGGGTGTGACTCAGGTGACTGAAGAGCCAACCCATGTGTGAAGATTGAGGGTCTCTCTTAGAGATGTGTGTACACATGGTGAGTCCCCGAGAGGGAGGCCTCTTCATCCTGGACCTAGCCTCATCCTAGCTTTGACACTGAGAATAACTCTGTACTACTTATCCACCAGAATTGTTTCATTAATGATGTGGTTAGATTATTTTTCACTGAATTTAGTGCACTACTAAATTTAGCGTAATATGGATTCACAGGCTATTCTCTGTGTGGAAAGACAGAGGTGGTGAATGAACTGCAAAGCATTCATTTGTGTTTCTCTCTCTCTCTCTCTCTCTCTCTCTCTTTCTCTCTCTGTATGTGTACATGTGTGTGCATGCGTGTACATGTGTGTGTACATGTGTGTGCGCGTGTGTTTTATCCCTGTGCTAGGGTTGATCCGAGGGTCTTTTGCATGTCAAGTAAGTGTCCTACTACTGAGTATCTCGGCATGCAAAATATTTCTGAGTATAAAACTACATAAGAAAGCACAGGTGGAAAATTAGGTGGATTCAAAAGTAAACTGTCTTTAGTTTAATTAATTATTTTTAGTTTTGATATTTCATTCTGTATTTACATCATTTCTACTCTCCTCTCCTCTTCAGCTCTTCCCCAACTCACTTCCAAATTCATTATCTCTTCTTCTATCATTATTGTCACACGTGCCTCCTTAGACAACATAGTGTTATTCAAATGTACAAGTGCTTAAGGCTGACTAATTAAGATGAAATAGTTTGGGGGGGATCATCTCTGAAGAAGACTGATTCTCTCTCAGCATCTAGTGATCGCCTGTAGCCTGTAAGCTAGGGGTGGGGGACTCATGTGAAATCTCCCCCGTCAATGTTGGCATTTCAACTGATGCTGTCACGATACAAGTCTGGCTTACGTAACTGTATTGCTGAGATTTAATGTGTGCAGCAATCTTGCTGTATGCTGAAGACACTACATTGAAGCTGGCACCCTGACTCTCTGGCTCCTTTAGTCTTCTACTCCCTCTACGGTGCTCTCAGGGCCTTAGGTGTTGGGATTGCAATGTGGGTGTACCGGATGCAGCTGGGTACCCTGTGACTGTCTATTCCTCTTCATTACAACCAGTTTTGAATCTCTGTAAGAGCCTCTATCTGCTATAAGAAGAAGCTTCCTTGAGGGCAGACTAAGTCTTGCTCACCACCATAGTGTTTTTCTTTGAGAACCCTTGGTCAACTCAAACGATTTAGAGTTGGAAGAAGAAACAAGATAAGCTGTTTGGAATTTGTATAATGGTTCATGTTGATTTACAGTCTTAGGACAGTACAGATTAAAGATGGAAGGTGAAGGACCAGATGCCCTTAGTGACCTCAGTTTGTTTTGGGTTTTCCACAGTGCGTGGGATCCAATCTAGGGCTGCATTTACTAGGTCAGCACTCTGCCACTGAGCTACATCCCCAACACTGTCCCGGAGTGTTAAAGAAAGCTTTTGCTGTCATTTGTAGTGCTAAGTGTTTGTCTCAGCTAAGGTATGCAGACACAGAAATTGCGTGTAAAATATAATTTTGCTAGAAAATGATCCCTTATTCGGTCAAAATGAGGAGCCAGTGCTGAATTCAGCTCACAAATGACCAATTTAATGTATATTATTAGTGCATGAAAATAATTGTAGGTGCAAAAGGGAGTTTCCCTTTCAGCAGCTGCCTTAGGTATGCCGGGCTAACAGTGCCCAGTCAAGTTAGGTCCTGTAACATCTGCCCTCTGCTCTGGCCGCCCTCACTGCAGTGTGGAGCTGTCAGAGGAAGAAAGGACACCATCAACTTTTCTTTTCTTTTCTTTTCTTTTCTTTTCTTTTCTTTTCTTTTCTTTTCTTTTCTTCCCTTTCTTTCTTTCTTTCTTTCTTTCTTTCTTTCTTTCTTTCTTTCTTTCTTTCTTTTCCTTTCTTCTTTCTTTCTAGTTTTTTAATTAATTATTTTATTTATTTACATTCCAAATGTTGTCCTGATTCTGGTATTCCCTCCCAGAGTTATTCATCCCCTCCCCTTTGCCTTTAAGAGGGTGCTCCCCCCTCCCCCGCATCCCTCTTCCCTGGGGCATCAAATCTCTATAAGATTAGGCACATCCTCTCCCACTGAGGCCAGACAAGGCAGTCCTCTGCTGTATATGTGCCTGGGGCCATGGACCATCCCATGTATGCTCTCTGGTTGGTAGCTTAGTCTCCGGGAGCTCCCAGGAGTCTGGGTTAGTTGGCACTATTTGTCTTCCTATGGGGTTGTTATCCCTTCAGCTCCTTCCATCCTTCCCCTAACTTTTCCATAGGGGTCCCCAGCCTCAGTCCAATGGTTGGTTGTGAGTATCTGCATCTGTTTCAGTTAGCTGATGGTGGGGCCTCTCAGAGGACAGCTGTGCTAAGCTCCTGTCTGCAAGTGCAACATAGCATCAGCAATAGTGCCAGGGTTTGGTGCCCACCCATGGGATGAATCCCAAGTTGGACCAGTCACTGGGTCACCTTAAGTCTCTGACCCATTTTTGTGCCTGCATTTCTTTTAGACAGGAACAATTCTGGGCCAAAAAATTTGAAGGTGGGTTAGTGATCCCTATCCCTCCACTGGGGGCCCTTCTATTTACTGGAGGTGGTCTCTTCAGGTTCCATCTCCCCACTCTTGGCCATTTCAGCTAAGGTCACATGCCTTGAGTCCTGGGAGCCTCTCACATCCCAGGTTTCTGGGACTTTCTAGAGGTTCCCCCCCCACTCCCACACCTGGAAGCTGCATCTTTCCATTCATTCTCCTGACCCTCTGGGCTTCTCTCCTGTCTCTTCCCATAACTGATCCAGCCCCCCTTTTCTCTTCCCTCTCCTCTTTTCCACCCAGGTTCCTCCCTCCCCCATCTCCTGTGACAATTTTGTTCCCCTTTCTAAGTGGGATTGAAGCATCCTCACTTGGGCTTTCCTTCTTGTTAAACTTCTTATGGAATGGACTGTGGGTTGTATCATGGGTATTCTATACTTTCTGATTAATATCCACTTACCATTGAGTACATACTATGCATGTACTTTTGGTCTGGGTCACCTCATTCAGGGTGATATTTTCTTTCTTTTTTTTTTTAAAGATTTATTTATTATTATATCAGTACATTGTAGCTGTCCTCAGACAGGCCTCAGATCTCTCTTCCAAAGGTCCTGTGGGTGATATTTTCTAATTCCATCTATTTGCCTGCAAAATTTATGATGTCCTTGTTTTTAATAGCTGAATAGTATTCCATTGTGTACATGAACCACATTTTCTGTATCCATTTTTTGGCTGAGGGACATCTGGGTTGTTTCCAGTTTTTGGCTATTACGAATAAGGCTGCTATGAACATAGTGGAGCGTGTGTCCTTGTGGGATGGTGGAGCATGTTCTGGGTATATGCCCAGGTGCGGTATAGTTGGGTCTTTAGGTAGAGCTATTTTGAATTTTCTGAGGAACTACCAGGTTGATTTCTAGAGTGGTTGTACCAGTTTGCAGTCCCACCAGCGATGGAGGAGCGCTCCACATCCTTGCCAGCATGTGATGTCACTTGAGGCTTTGATCTTTGCCATTCTGACTGGTGTGAGGTGAAATCTCAGGGTCATTTTGGTTTACATTTCCCTGGTGACTATGGATGCTGAACATTTCTTTAAGAGCTTCTTGGCCATTCGGGATTCCTCTGCTGAGAATTCTCTGTTTAGGTTTGTACTCCATTTTTAAACTGGGTTATTTAGTTTTTTGGAGTCTAACTTGCTTCACCTTATTTCTAAGAAGAGTTTTCTCCTGACTGTGTGTTACTCTTGTGGCTTCATTTAGAGATAGCAAGTGGTTCACAAGGCACCCATTTCAGGTGTCAAATGTGGGTGGTGATTTCCTGCTCATTTACTACAGATAACTTTAAGACCTATTGCCTATGAGTTAGAAAACTCTTGTCTGGGGCATCACTTTTTTTTTTTTTTTTTGTATACGTGTGTAACTAATGTTTTTCCCCCCAACTTGAATGGAAGTTTGCTTAAGGTAGTCCAGGACGACTTTGGTGATATATCAACCACAAATAGGTAGAGGAAGCCAAGTCTGGTTAAGCAGCGAATTGTGGGGCTGCAGAGCTGGCTCAGTGGTTGAGAGCACTGGTTGCTCTTTTGGAGGACCTGGGTTCTGTTCCCAGCACCCACATGGCAGCTCACAACTGTCAGCCACACACTTACAGGGAATCTCACACCCTTTCCTGTCCTCTAGGATCTTGCATGCACATGGCACACCTACACACCTGCAGGCAAAACAGTCATACACAAAGTATAAATAAAAATAAATATTTTAAAAAGGAAACAAGTTGCTTACTTTGGAACCTCAAATAGAAACCTTTCTTTTGGAAAAATAGTACTAGAAAATCCATTCTAACCCACCTCCACTCAGAGAATAGGACTGATCTTTAATTTAATGGCACGAGGGTGAAGTGGCTCAGTGACTCACTGTGGTCCCTTGGAAGCGTCAGCATTTGAGTTGGACAGTAACTCCTGGCAGCCACAATCTCTGAGGACATGGAGCCTGTTACCGGGACAAACAGCCAGCAGTTTCTATACCCCCAAACAGCCAGCAGTTTCTATACCCCCAAACAGCCA
Organism: Mus minutoides; assembly: GCA_902729485.2. Classification (NCBI taxonomy): domain Eukaryota; kingdom Metazoa; phylum Chordata; class Mammalia; order Rodentia; family Muridae; genus Mus; species Mus minutoides. Next base: position 385,574 of record LR750047.1, read on the forward strand.
GCAGTTTCTATACCCCCAAACAGCCAGCAGTTTCTATACCCCCAAACAGCCAGCAGTTTCTATACCCCCATCAGGAAATAGGATAAACAACAGAGAGTATACATTTTTTTAATTTAGTGCATTTTTGGTACTCAATAAATGTATAATAATAATAACCATCACATTTTTATTAGACACTGCACGTTTATGAGCAAGCTTGGTGGTCTCTTTGGGCCTCTGCCAAGGTCTAATGGAGCCTTCCTAGTTGTTCAGATTTCTCTTCTAGGTTTCTCTCATTTTGCATAATTTAAAGAACAATAGCAAATTTACTAAGAATCCGGGGGTGGGGGAAGGGCAGAGGTGACATTTATCTTATCTGAGAGTCAATCTATTCTACTGTCTCCAAGCCCAGGACATTCTTCTGAAGATCTCAGTGCCGTACAGCAAAGTTGAGCAGAAGATAAATCACTCAAAAAGGAAAATGAAGAAACGTTAGTTTAGCCTTTAGTTCAGAAATTGGTTTCTGGTCCAAGGCTCAAGAGAGTACGCTTACTCATCAATAATAGCCCAGCTGGGAATTGGCACAAAAAACGGTGCCTAGCCTTTTAGAAACCAGAAATGAAGTGTGGTTGAAAGCAGAATTATGGCCATAACATCAAGGCCCATGAATATAAAATGTCTTGAGAGTGAGAAAAATTTGGAAAGTAGCCACACAAATTGTTTTATAGAACTTGACATTTTTCTCCTCATACTCCAGCAGAAAGCCGTGAGGAGGTATTGTATATCCGGATAGCTATCAAAATGATGATGTTTTTGTTTTTGTTTTTGTTTTTGACTCTTTACCTTAATTGGTACACTTGTCAGGTAATCTGATTTGCAGCATCAAACGATGAGACAAGGACGTTCGTTCAGTCTATCAACAGATCCTCATGAGTGCTTAACATGGACCAAGTCCCCTTCCGGAGACTTGGACGCATTGTGAGCAGGACAAAGGTCCGTCTTGGCAGCATTACACGTAGGCCATATTGGGTAGCATCCCGCTGAGTGTAATGTCACAGGAAAGCTGCAGCACAGTTAAACTTGAAAGGTGGATGAAATTGAAGTGCAGCAAGGAGACCCGTCCCTCTACTTACAATGAGACCCATTGGTGACACTCAAGTAATTGAGGGGTTCCCACCCATGCTCAGAAAGCACAGGGTTAATGCTTCCATCTTTACTCTTCTTATGGCCACAGCAAAATACGTGACAAATACAGCTTAAGGGGAGAAGGGTTTGTTTCAGCCCCCACTTAGAGGGTACCGCCCACCGTGGAAGAACAGTCATGGTAGCAGGTGGTCATGTGACATCCTCAGAGAGCAATGGACACCGGTGCTAGATTGCTTTTTCCTGTGTATGGTCGACTGCATATGATTTAACGTTTTATCTTTCAACCTTAACTGTCCTGTAGATTTCTTGTGACGTCACACCCAGCAGGATGTTCCCCAGCATGACTGAAGTGTAACGCTGCCAGTAAACTTTGTCCACCTCACTGATACATCCACTTAGGATGGATCTTCCCATTGTCACTAACTGAACCTACACCATCCCTCGCTGACATTTCCAGAAGCCTGCCTTCTTGGTGGTAAATCCTGCCAAGCCGACAATCAATATTGACCATCAATGTGCCTTATACCTGAAATTCTGGGAGGCAGAAATGTTATGGATTTTTTAGTA
>LR750047.1:392265-461104 GCA_902729485.2 Mus minutoides
TAGGGATGGAGTGTTGTCTTTTGAGTATGAAATGTCCTTTATAGAATCATGTGTTTAAACATGGGTTTCCTACAGCCCAGTGATACTTTGTGTCCACTTTCTGTTTCAAGACTATGGCTACAATGTGACTAGCCACTTCATGCTCTGTTGCCAAGTCTTCTCTACCACAGTGGACTATATTTATTCCTAAACACTGAGTGCAAATAAACACTTCCTTAAAGGCATTTTGTCACATCAGAAGAAAAGTAACAAGTACATTTATTTAATATTCAGAACCTATAAACTTATTTACATTTATGCAATGTTGGCTTGCTAAAGCAAAGCATTTCTCATTAGTGAGCCAGGCTTTTCTTAGTGGGAAAATCACATGTTCTGTGACTGAAAGCTCCTTATTATATTCGGCTTGTAGTATGACTATGACAGACAGCACACAGGCAGACATAGTGCTAGAGAGTTAGCTGAGAGTTCTATATCTGGATCTGGAGGCAGCAGGAAGTGACAGTGACATATTGGCTTGAGCTTCTGAAACCTCAAAGCCCACCCTCTAGTGACACACCTTCTCCAACAAAGCCACACCCACTTCAACAAGACCACACCTACTCCAACAAGGCCACTCCCTATGGTCCTATGTGGCCATTTTTATTCAAACCACTACAGGGAGTAAGGAAAAGTTTCCCCAAAGAGTTTCTCTGGGACTATTTCCAGGATGACGATGCTTCAGTTCAGAAGGACTTCTCTTTGCTTAGCATCAAAGTTCTTAATCTATACGACCTTATTGTCCTCTGAAGTTGGGGTTCTGGTTATGTGTTCCAAAGGTGGTGGTGAAGTAGCTGAGTGGATGGGAAGGCACCTACAGTTGACTTAAACTAATGGTCACTTGGGAAGGTAGGTTGGGCCTGCGCCAGTCTACACAGTATCTTTGAGAATGGGATCTGGTTACCAGATAACTCAAGCTCAGCCAAATGTGCAAATCCCTGGGTTAAGAAGAGAAGATAAAGCCTGCTTGCACAGTGAAACAATGACATAATTTGTATAAGCATCCCCCCAAACATCATTAATAAACAAAAAAATAAGGCTACACTTTCAGAGACAATGTTTCCATGACTATTTTCTCTGGTCTGACTTAAAAATAAGTTTTAGATCAAATAAAGTCTTACCCATGCTATTTTTTTCAAGTTAATCACCTTGCAAAAACATACAATATTAATTTAAATTTGATTAATATTAAGTAGACATTGTCTACAATGTCAACTAGAGAAAGTATTAGGAACCTTCTCTAGTTCTTTATAAATTATAAAAGTTATTGTGAGCTGTGGTCAACCCACTGAACTGGGGAATGTATGTTTTAAGTCTTTCGAGATTCTTGTTTATTTTTATTTTGTGTATGAATATTCTGCTTGCATATATGTCTGCACACCATGTGTGTGCCTGATACCCACAGAAGCCAGGAGAGGTTGTTGGATCCCTTGGAACTGGAGTTAACGACCATGTGGGTGCTGGGAATTGAATCTGGGTCCTTTGCAAGAGCAGCCAGTGTGACCCTGGAGCCTTCTCTCTAGCTCTAGAATATCCATTTTAAATAAGGATCACAAGTGGAGCTCAGTGGATATTTAGACTTTCTTGCCCATGGGCAAATGGTTCAGGAGTAGGAGCACATTTACCTGCTACTAGATATGGGGAGTTGCTTGTGGTAGGAAGCATGGTCTTTTGATAACTGACTTTGCAAAACCAAAAAAACAAACAAACAAAAAAAAACAACAAAAAACCAATTACACCCTTATTAATCCCCTGTAGATCTTGAAATGCACTGTCTTCAGTATTTGTGTTTTTTCAGTTTCTTTCATTTTTGCATAGTGGTGAGTTGAGACAGAGTCTCATAATCTGTCCCAGGATAGTCTTGAACTCCTGGTATTTCTCCTGCCTCAGGCTCTCAAAAGCTAGGATTATTAGTGGTTTCTTCTGTCTAAGAATTTTAATATATTTTACATTAGTTATTGTACTTACTTGGAAGCATTCAGGCCGGGCGTGGTGGCGCATGCCTTTAATCCCAGCACTTGGGAGGCAGAGGCAGGCGGATTTCTGAGTTTGAGGCCAGCCTGGTCTACAGAGTGAGTTCTAGGACAGCCAGGGCTATACAGAGAAACCCTGTCTCGAAAAACCAAAAAAAAAAAAAAAAAAAAGAAGCATTCAGAATGTCAACAAAACAGCCACATTTTTTTGTTGTTGCAGTTACAGAGTGGGATTCAGTTAACAGAACAACAATTATCTTTGTATAAGCTGCATCAGAGACAACTGAAGATGAAAGAAAAATCCAAAAATAAAACCCAAAAACAAACAAACAAACAAACAAACAAAAACCAAACTACTGTCCCCATATATAGCTAATTTGTGTTGTGCACCAACAAGAACCTGCTTTAAATTTCCATGCCAATTTACAACCTCCAACTGTACCAGGCAAGGTTAGTGGCTATTGAAAATACCACCAGGACAGGGCTATCTAAAGACACTTTGGGTAGTGTGTTAACTATACAAAAAAGACACTGTACAGTTTAAAAACAAATCTTACACAGCCTTACATTTCAATTTTTTTTCTTAAAAAGGAGTCTGTTGTATACAGGGGGTTAAATGCTTTATGGACAAGAAAAAAAAAACTGTGCTAGAACCAACATATTCATTATCATCATCTCCATCTTCATCTTCCTCTTTTTTCCTTATCCTCTTCATCTTCCTCATCATCATCCTCTTCCTTTTTTATTGATCTTTTCAGCCTTGACCACCCCCTCTTTCGCTGCATCAGGCTTTCTTTTAGCTCTGTAGGCAGCAATATCCTTCTCGTACTTCTCCTCCAGCTTGGCAGCCTTCTTCTCATAGGGCTGCTTGTCATCCGCGGCAGTGCTGTTCCACATCTCTCCTAGTTTCTTTGCAACATCACCAATTGATAAGCCAGGATGCTTGCCTTTGATTTTGAGGTGGTACTCAGAAAAGAACAAGAAGAAGGCCGAAGGAGGCCTCTTGGGTGCATTGGGGTCCTTGAACTTCTCTTTGGGTCTCCCCTTTGGGGGGGGGGATGTAGGTTTTCATTTCTCTTTCATAACGAGCCTTGTCAGCCTTTGCCATAGCCTCAAATTCCCCCCACACTTTTTTTTTTTTTTTTTTTTTTTTTTAGCAGACATGGTCTTCCACCTCTCTGAGCACTTCTTGGAGAACTCTGAGAAGTTGACAGAAGCCTGGTGCTTCTTCTTGTGCTCCTCCCAGCAGGTTTGCACAAAGAACACGTATGAGGACATTTTGCCTCTCGGCTTCTGAGGATCCTTTGCCCATGTTTAGTTGCTTTTCCTCCGCGAGGCACAGAGTCACCCAGTGCCCGTCGGGCTCTCGCTTACCCTGGTGCTGTCTCTCTACAGTAGCTATTCCTTTTTTTTTTTTTTCTTCCTGGCTCCCCCTACAGTAGCTATTCTTAATAATTTCTGTTTTTCGAGACAAGGTTTCTCTGTGTGGCCCTGGCTGTCCTGGAACTCACTTTGTAGACCAGGCTGGCCTCGAACTCAGAAATCCGTCTGCCTCTGCCTCCCGAGTGCTGGGATTAAAGGCGTGCACCACCACGCCCGGCTTACAGTAGCTATTCTTAAAGCTTGTACTGGTCTAGGAACAGGAACACCTTCAAAGACAAAGCTCATATCCTGTAAACATTCCTTACTTCTATAGAGTTTGTAGCAGGTCACACATCACATATGGTACACACATGGTGTGTGTGTGTGTGTGTGTGTATAAATAATATGTATACATGTATATAAAGTCTATGACAAAAATGTCATTAATATCAGAAAGCTAAGCTCTAATGAAGTAGCATTTAGGAATGTTAAAGTATCATTAGCAGAGAGATGGATTGTAAATGTATAGTCCAAGTTCTGAACAATTTCGCCTAGACATTGATCAAATTAAAATGAATGCTACATGTTTTTGCTTGATGATTAACTTGAAAAATAACATTAGTAAGACTTTGTCTGATCCAAATCTTTATTTCAAATCAGATCAGAGAAAATAGTTATGGAGAAATTGTAGCTCTGAAATTGTAGTCTTAGATTTTGTTTATTAATCACACTTTACATGCCTAGTACTGTTATGTTTTACTGTTTATCTTGGCGCTGTCAAAGACCAGGCCAGGAGATGGAACAAGCCAAAAGTTTGAGTAAAGTTCTGGGTCAGCATTATCCATCTTAATTTCTCATTTGAGAATTTCATGCATGTGTTTAGATCGAATCCAGCCTCTACTCCTTTCCTTCCAACTCCTCTGGTACTCTCCATCACCTCGTCCTAATTTGCACTTTTAAACTGACCCACTCACCCCATTTAGTGATGCCTCTATGTTTATGGGTATAAGGTCATTCACTGGAGCATGGGACACTTACTAGGGGCACCTCCCTAGAGAAAATTGATTTCCCCTCGACTAGTAGCCTTTAACTTCCAATAGCTCATCAGATACAGACGGGACTTCATGAGACCTTCCCCCATTCATGCTGGAATTTTTGCTGGCTTAATTGTACGCAGGTCTTGTGCAGTCAGCCATAGCAGGATGAGTTTGTGTACAATGGCGTTATTATATCTGGGACACACTCATTTGCGGAAGTCTTCTGCAAACTCTGGCTCTTACTTTTTTTTTTTTTTTTTTTTTTGTCCTCTCTTCTGAAATAATCCCTGTACCTTGAGAGGAAATAGTTACAGAAATGAATAGTTATCTTTCACTGGGAGGAAAGGGGGGGGTGTAATCAACTACTCTCTGATTGGACTTAAGGTCTGCTCCAGAATACAGAGCTCATGCCCAGTACTGTTAACCAGGTCAAGAACCCATGGATGGGCAGGTAAAAGGCCCTAGAGAAGAGCCTACTATTATTTTCTAATCAGGCGTGATATCAAACTGACCTCTAAATACTTATCTTTATACTCATAGACTAGTACTCTTCAGAAAAGCTGTTTTTGTAGCAGATGGAGATTCACGACAGAGAATAAGAGACTGTGAAGTCCTTAGCCCTAAATGGGACAGCTGGATTAGCATTTTTAACCAAAAGGGAAGGAAATCCGGCCCTAAGTCTGCAATCCCAGGCAACTGCATTATATCAGTCTACTTGGACCAAGCCTTGGCCCGGGGGTTCCATTTGATAGTGACAATAAGAAAATCAGTCCATAGTCTTTCCTAAGCATGCTTGACTCTTAGTAAACAAAACCGATGTGGAACATCATTTCATTAACACAGGGTTGTACGCTTTCCATTCACCTTTGCAGTTAACATGAAATCCTAGTTAGCCATTTAGTTGCTTAGTATTTTAAATGTCTAAATAAAATAAAGATTTCTTTAATAAATTCAGACAAATCTAGATATTGCTATATTTCCCCTAGATGATATATTAATTTGGGATTGTGAATTTCACAAATTGATCCCCCCCCCCGCCCCCAGTGATGAAGCTCAAATCCATAGGCATATGCATGCTAGGCAAAAGCTCCACCCCAGCCTAAGATTTCAGTCCTAGCATCTTTGGTTGTAACGGTCATGAAATGGAATCCAACTGTTGATTAGTCTTTATGGTTCTGGCAAGGAAGAACTGAGATCTCTAAGGTGTACTGAATTCCGGTGTAAAATGTGTTGTAGTTCAAGAAAGACTTCATGCATAAGATTCTAGAGCCTGGGCTAGAAACCTTCATGTATCAGTAATTGATCTTCTATGATAAAAATAGTAACTGATAATATGTTAGTGAGTCTATCTCAATCTCTTATTCATTAAACATTTAAAAGAATCGAGGGTCATGCTATACAGTCTTGGCTCACCTGAGCCACTTGCTATGTAGCTCAGGCAGGCCTTGAGCTCTGCCTCTCAGCTGCTGGGATTACAGGCATTTGCCACCATTCCCGGCTTAAACATTAACCCCCGATCTTTCTGGCATTTCCAACTGTCCTCGGAGGTGTGATGCTTAATTTCAGGTTCAACTTGACTGTTCCAAGATGTGCCCAGATATTTGGTCAAATATTCCTCTGAGTATTTCTGAGAGACTATTTTGGATGAAATGAACATTTAGATCTACAGACTGAGTATGGTAGGTAGATTGTTTTCCTGAATGTGAGTGAGCTTTATCCAATCAACTGAATAGAATAAAAGATAGCCTGGCTCACAGGTTCCCACAGTTGTCTTTTCTAATGACCCTCTAGCATGGCTTCCTTTATTTAAGACTGATAATAAAAGGCTGACCTGAGGTATAAGCAAATTTTTCTGCCTAGAGATCTTTAGAGTGGGACTCGGATTCTTCCGGCTCTAAGGCTTCTGGCCTTAGCATTGATCTGGGGCTGTGTCTCTGCAGATTTTCAATTTATCACCCTCCATGTTTGTAAGCTTGTTCCTTATAGTAAATCTCTCTCTTTTTAGTTTTGGGCATATCTCCTATTGATTCTGTTTATGTAAAGGACTAATAAGTGAGAGCTAACAACCCCATGATGTTCATTATACCTCCAGCCTTTCTGTTATTACCTCCTTCACAGATCTAGATTTTAAGGAAGTAGATTGATACTTGCGACAGATGTCACAGTGGCATGGTCCACACCAGAGTGTCTCAGGATCAGCACTACTGACATTTTAGGGAGCAAGGGCTTGTCCTGTGCACTGGAGAATGTTTGCTGTCACCCTAGCCTCTGTCCTCAGGATGCCCCAGCTGTGATGACCAAGTGTGCCTTCTAGACAGTGGCTGAGTTTTCCTGGGGATAAAATGGCCCTGGTTTAGAATGCTGCTAAACGGCCTATGGCACAAATGAGGTCAGTTCTGTTAACTAGGAGGGGTTGTAGATAAAATGACTTTAAACAAGAAATTGACCAATAAAACCAAGGATTGACATAGGGCATCAGTCACAAAGTATTTGGAATCCATAGTGTGAAAGTCAAAGTCTCTCTCTACACTTTCCCTCTGCATTTGATGTTACAGCCAATAGGATGCACAGTCTGCCTCCATCACCACCTTTCGCAACATCTCTTTATTGTGGATTCTATCTTTCTAGAACCAGTATTAAAGCAAAAAGCCTGCTCAAATAAAAAACACTGCCCTCATTTAAGGTCTCCTCTACAGACAGAAGTGCTCTTCTTGTTGTTTGGTTTTTAGTGATAGAGCATCGTGTCAGGCTGACCTTGGGAAGAAAGAGTGAATAAGTGTGCCCTGCTTCCTGAGAGGACCGTATTCAGTGGAGTCTGAAATGAGGTGAGGTATCAGGGGCTTTTATGGATGCTTTCTGACCTTCTGAATTAACAGTCTTGCTATGTAGCCCTGGCTGGTCTCCAATTCACCACACCCTTGCCTCAGCCTCCTGAGTTCTAGGCTTAGTAGTCTATGCTGTCACTCCGGATTTTAGATAAGCCAGGAAACAGGAGATAATAGAGAAGTGATATGTTGAGTGACTGTGAGGATCTATTTGATGTGTCTTCCAGCAAAGTGACAGACAGCCCCCGTGATCCAATCAAACTCAAACTTAGGTGGATGCGATTAATGTGGATAACCAATTGGCTTTAAGTAACGCAGATCATTCTAGATCAGAGGTTCTTAACTTCCTTAATCTCTAATTCAACTCCTCGTGTTTTTGTTGCTACTTCATAACTATAATTTTGCTACTGTTATGGATCATAATGTAATTATCTGTGTTTTCCGGTGGTCTTAGGGGACCCCTGTGAAATGTTCACTCAACCTTCAAAGGGGGTGCAACCCACAGATTGAGAACCGCTGTTCTAGATAATTTTTCAGGCATCACCCATTCAGTTGAAAGGTATTTTTGGTTAGTTTTACTTCATTTACACAAAATTTCCAAGAAAAAGAGCTTCAAGTAACAAATGCTTTTGTTTGGCTCATGGCGTCGGAGTTTTCAGTGCATGGTTACCGGGGTAGCTTGTTTCTGAGCCAGTGGTGACGCAGAGCCTCATGGCAGAAAGTAGCCAAGCAAAGCTGATTATCTCACGGCCAGGGAAAAGGTGAGGCTGGAATCCTGATGGAGTGACACTCCCTTTCCAGGGCATGTCTTCAGTGACCACTTCTTCCAAGTAGACTTCTGCGCTGTTTAAATAAGAATGTCCCACTCAAGGCTCAGATATTTGAACGTATTGTCTCAGTTTGTGGTGCTGTTTGGCGAGGCTTGGGTGGCATGGCCTTGCTGGAGGAGCTATGTCACTGGGAGTGGGCTTTGAGAGTTTAAACCTAGGGACCAACGTTCAGTTCTTTGTGCTTGCCATCCCTGGTTGAGCTGTGAGCTCTTGGCTTCCTGCTCTCATCGCTATGCCTCCTGCTCGATTCTGTGCTTTCTTTCCACGATGGACTCTGAGCGCTCTGGAGCCTTAAGTTGAGAATAAACTCCTTTTTCTATAACTCCTTGGTTAGTAGTTGTCTCGGTCTTGGTATTTTGTTGCAGGAAGAGAAAGCTAACAAATACAACTTCCATAACCTGAATAGTGTCACTGGCTGAGGGGCAGGCCTTCAATTCATAAATTGTTGAAGGGGTTCTGCATACAACCTGTAACAAAAAGGCTTTAAAAAGAGAACGAGGGAGGAGAAATTCCTCTGTGGATGGAGGGTGGGCTCCTGCCTCCAGCTGCCAATCTGCAGGCTGACCCTATGGATGCCAGGTTTACCCAGCCAGGTCTTCAGCTAATCTCTCTCACTTGCCCTTCCCTTGTTCCCTACCTTGGTAGAAGCCCTGGTACAGTCACCCTGAATATTCACAGGGACTTACAATGGGACTGCCTCCGCCATTGTTATTGTCAGAGGCCATAATGAGGGCAGGACCCTTCTCCTTTAGTTTGTTTCCTGCAGGCTGGCACATGGCTCTCCATAAATGATGAGTTGAATAAAATCATTGTGATCACTGCAAACAGCTCTAAAGGATATGAAACTGTTTATCTGCTAGGAAGTGAGCGAGTTATTAGGATAAAGGACAACATTTAGCTCCAGAAAAAATCATCACCACCTAAAAGAGAAGGGGCAAAACTATCAATAAATCCAGGACCCCGACGTCAGCAGGACCCCGACGTCAGCAGGACCCCCGACGTCAGCACTTTGATGTCTCTCCTGGGTTTGTATCCCGAATTGCATCCCACACTTACGTCTCCACTTCCTTTCCTCTCATTATTTCATCATCATAAACATCATTCCCTCTTTTTTTCTATCAAAAGTACTTTACTGGTTTGGTAAAATCAATATTTGCTTATGATAAGCTATGTTTTACAAAGCTTTTTTTTTTTTTGAAAAAAATTGGAACTATACATTTATATTTATCTTTAAAAACAATCCTGGAAACAACCCATTGTACAGGAGGGGAAGTAGTTTGGGGACAATTTCTGTTTATTTAAACTTTTTGCACAGCTGGGAGAGGAGCTCAGGCTCTGAACAGCTAGATCTCCAGCCAAGCCCTGCCTTCCACAGCAGCTGGCTCAGTCTGCCTGGTAGGAAGGAGGCTTTCTGAGAAATAAGATCAGGCTTGCTAGCCTCTTTTTACTTATTTGCCCCCATTATCTTCCTCTCCCTTCTCTCCCTCCTTCTCCTCATCCTCTTTTCCTCCCTCATGCATTTTTTTTTGAAACAGGTTTTCACCATGAGGCCCAGGCTGGTCCTGTTCCTACCTCCCAAATGTTGGAATGACAGGTGTGCACCATCAAGGTTGGCTACAAGATCTTTGCTTTCTTGGAGAGAAAACTGTACAGATTATGGAAGCCCATTCCACTATTCCATTCCATCTTGTTTTACAGAAAAAAAAAATAGGGGCAAAGATTTCACTGGCACTCCAATGCTTTGCCGTCATGTTTTTCTTGAACTCAGCCCAGCAACTTGTGCCTTTTGTCTCCTCGGTCCACCCCGACTGACACTGCAGTCCTGTGTATGTCTTTACATTTGTTTCAGATGGCAATAATTTTTGTTGAGGAAAAGGTCACGGATTTGGGGGGCTTTGGTTTGTTCGCTGGCTACTGTAGTATTTGAAATCCACATAAGAAAGCACTTGAAATAAGCAGAAAAGTGACCCAGGTCATTTAATCTAAGAGCAAGATGTAAGGTGAAATGTATGAGCAAATACATACCAGGATGTGGCTGAACCATCATTAGGAAATAGTCATGGATTAATAATAAATATCGCCTCTTGGATTGCCTAACTTTTGAAGAGAGAAATGACTCAAAATGCACATTCCTCTTCCCATGTGGACAGACTCAGAAGCACCAAGAACATCTCATTGTCTCTTCATGATGTAGTCAACATATTGAAGCAAACAATATCACACTAATGTAAATAAAACAGGTGGTCCATTTAAATCCTGCATGAGCAGACTTCAGCTCTGTGGAGAACAGTGGAAAAGGGTCATCACTGCTGGTATTCTGAAACCATTTCACTTCCTTAGTCTTCAAGTGGCTTCTGTACACTACATATAGTAATATCCCTGGGTTACCTGTGTATAATATAATGGGCATGGCCATATATTCTTATTTGTCTTTGAGCCCATGCTATTCAGTAACTCCTAACTGAATGCCTGTAAAGGATTGATATGTACCTCTTGGGTCTGGCTAGCTCATGAAGAGACTTACTCTCTTGACTTTCTCCTTCTCCTTCTCCTTCTCCTTCTCCTTCTCCTTCTCCTTCTCCTTCTCCTTCTCCTTCTCCTTCTCCTTCTCCTTCTCCTTCTCCTTCTCCTTCTCCTTCTCCTTCTCCTTCCCCTCCTCCTCCTCCTCCTTCTCCTCCTCCTCCTTCTCCTCCTCCTCTTCCTCTTCCTCCTCCTCCTTCTTTACATTGTAGTCAAATTGGGGGAGTTTGAAGGATAAATGCTCTTTAGATCTTTTTTCAAGACTACCACATATATTTTGCTGACTGCTGTAATAAAGACCAAGTGGGCCAAATATCAACTACCTTTCTCTAGCCAAAAGGGATTTGTTTAGCATTCTTAGTGGGATGTGGTGCATGCCTGAAATCCATACCTCCCAGTAATCAGGATGCAGTTTCAAGAAAGAATTCCAGGTGACCCTGAGTTGCATAGGAAGACCCTGTGTCAAAAAAAAACCCCATCCCAACCTAGACGACAAACAAAAAAACTGTTGTATATTTTCTTCTTTGAAAGGGCACCTTGGTAAAGCTGTGTAAGAGTTCTGCAACACTGAGAAGCTGGGGTAGTTGTTGAATTGGGTTTCCATGATAGCATAATTCATAGAATTAATGTGTTCTTTTTTGCTGCAATATATAGCCTAGGAAAATTTGAAATGCTAATTCTGATTGCCTATTTTCTCTAAGCAGCCATCCAGTACAAAATGGTGCTGGAGGTGTTGTGAATTTATTTTTATCAAAATCTAAGGTAAGGATCCCACCCTAACTTTAAATCTCACCATGGGTCCACATCCATGCATTTCTGTAAGCCAAGTGCACGTGTGCTGTATTAACTGACCAGATGAGAACTTGGGAGGGCCCCCTCCCACCTCTCTGGTACACACATGCTTAGATGACTTGGTGTCAGGGATTCTCTGCTGATTCAGGTGCCTCAGTTTACCCCAACCACAGGCAGAGCATGAGGCAAATTAATAGAGAACAAAGTACAAGACTTTAAACACACCATAATAACACTGTAAAATGCACAGTAAGCTGACTATGGAGAATAAGAATACACAGGACATTTGAAAAAGCCAGAAGAGTCTTCTTGTCATTCTGCAGATGGACCTGTGAATGGAACATTTTGAGGGAACTGTGCATTCTAGGCAAGCAATCTATCATAAAGTTGTACCTCCCAGTTTCAAGATTAGTATACAGAAATGCCAGGGTGACACTGGCTATGCATATGTTCACAGGCCAGAGATCAGAAAGCCAAGACCTACACAGAAATCTCCGGCTAGCCTATTTCTCTCACCCAGGTCCTGCCTCTTCCAAGTTTCATGGCCTCCCATGGAAGCAGCACTTTCATCTGGTAAGCAAGTCCCTGTTTATGAGGACATTTCACACCCAGACAGAAGTGTTGTTAAGCTTTTGGACCTCATTAACAGCGCTAACAGTCAGAGTTGGAGACAAATGAGGCAGATACCAATAAGATATTCTAGTGGAGCCTGAGCAGAGATTAAGCTTAAGTTAGGGAAAACTGCGAATGGAGGAAACAGGGATGAAGACTTTTCTTTGAGGATAACTATTGGAAGAATGTACTGGGAAGGGCAAAACTGCTATTTTAGCCAGTTACTAGAATTTCAAACTCCACGGTCGTTATTGAACACTGCTTAGCATTTGCTGGGGTTGAGAAGTGATGTAACGGCATCATGCAGATGGTGGGCTGTCTTTTTTATGTTTTAAACGTTATTAATATGCCTCAGCCAGAAATCATTTAATATAAGACCTAAATCCTGCAGTCCTTTCCTCTCCAGGACTTTTTAGTGTTTTTACCTTTGCAGAAAAGCAGGGCCTTCGTTTTGTTTCTGTTGCTGTGATTAAATACTCTGACAAACGCAACTTAGCAGAGAAAGGGTTTATTTAGCTCACAGTTCCAGGTCACAGTCCATCATAGCAGAGAAGCCAGGGCAGCGGGAACATGAAGCAATTACACATGCGCGTGCACACGCACACAGACTCACATGCACACACACAAGAGAGTCAAGTGTAGAGAGGATGCAAACATGTCCATGCTCAGTTTATAGTCTCTCTTTTGTGCAGTTTGGGACCCAAACAGGGGGAACAGTGTCTCCCACTTTTAGTCTGGGCTTTCCCACAAGAATTAACCTAATCAGAACAATCCCACATGCTAATTTAATGTAGACAAGTCCTTCATCAAGACTCCTTCATGGGTGATTCTGGAGTGTGTCAAATTGATAATGACAACCATGGCAGGTATGGAGGAGGGATATGCTTAGCATTAGTATGGTTAGGTTGGCCTGTTAATGAGTGGGGGTTTGAAGGCAGGAAATGTTGGGGTCGGGCATCTCTCCTCTCAGCTTAGATAGGCTGGGGGTAAAAACAGTTTCCTGGGGATCAGGAAGATGGATCTCTGAATGTATTCCAAAAAACGGTACTCTCTCTTCCAAAGCAAGTAGGAGGGATTCTTTTTCAGATCTTCACAGTGGGAACCTGAGAAAACTTCTGGAAATAAACTTGGGAAAGGGGGAGGGTCATCTGAGTTACAGGAAAGGGGGGAGGGTCCTCTGAGAGTGTGTCCCTGGGATTTTTTTTTAAACTCTCACACTTACACACACTGAACCTTCAGGAATTATAACTTGAAGTAATGATACTCACTGGGCTCCTGGTGTGGGCCGCTACCGCATGCATCTGCTTTGAAAGCAGTGACCTGATGTCTGCCTGGCTCTCCAGCAATTTGTCTCATGACCTCAATTCTCTGAGTATTCAAGATGAGTTCTTGATTTTTTTTAGTCTGTTCAGCTTTTTTTCTTTGCGGACAGGAGTGATGATGTCCAGGCTCACATATCAGACTAGACATCCAGGCCATTATTGTTGTTGTTGCTATTTTAATAACTATCAGCATCATCACCATCGTCGTCATCACCATCATCACTGTCATCATCATCATCATCATCATCATCATCATCATCACTATCATCCTCATCACTATCATCACTATCATTATCATCATCATCATCACCACCACTATTTCTATTATGATTTAGGTCTTTTGAACAGGGTCTCCTCTAGCCAGCAGGTCTTGAACTGGCTATGCTTGGCCTTGAACTCCTGACCCCCTGCCTCCATTTCCCCAATGCTGGGATTCCAGTCATGTGCCACCATGGCCAACAGAGGCTGTATGTTCCCTGATCAATTACAGTCTGCTCATAGACAGGAAAATTAGTCTTCAACTTGATATTCACAGTTTATTTTATTTTACCTTTTATTCTTTTGAATTTTGTTTCTTTCTCTGTAGCTACGTGTGTGTGTGTGTGTGTGTGTGTGTGTGTGTGTGTGTGTGTGTGTGTGGTTGCATTTTTCAACATTCTTTTTTCAGGCATTTGAACTCTGGATTGCAATTAGAAAGGCTCTTACCATTCAGAAGGTAAAGGAAAGTCTCCATTGTTTCCTTTAGCACTTGTGACAATTTAAATTTACACTTGAGCTCCACCTGAGCTTTGACCTCATTTCAAGTGTGAAGGAAAATTCACTTCTCCCCCCCCCCTTCTCTCAGAACTCACTAGTTTATTTTCCCTATTAATTATCTTATATTAAATTCAACTATGTACTCAGATTTAAAAAAAATGTGTAGACTATTGTTGTCCTATTCGGTTATTTATATTATAATTCCATTTTATTTACTGGAATTTAAAGATATTTGAAATTATTGTAGGGTACTTATAGTCAGTTAACCTCTCAATTTTTCTTGGTAAAAAATGTGTCAAGTGAATTTTCTTTTAGATTATCTTTAGCATCAATGTAGCTAATAAGACAATTTGACAGTACTCTTACCTTAACCATGCTAAGCTTTTAAATTACTCTAGGAAGGATTATATATTTTCAAAATTGAGATTGTTTCTATTTAGAAATATTATTTATGTCTTTTAATTTGTTCAAAAATTTTTTTGTGTGTCTATAGGGAGATTTAAAAACCTTTCTTCATATGCTTTTTGTGGTTTTTTTGTTTGTTTTTCAAAGTTAGGTTTCTGGTGCCTCTCTCTCTCTCTCTCTCTCTCTCTCTCTCTCTCTCATCCTTTCTCTACCTGGGGTCTATATAATGTATCTAACTGTGTTACATACTGGGAATCACAGGCTGTTAAGTACACGTGCTCATTATTTACTCATGAATATTTATTTGGTAAAAACACACTTGCCATGTTTAGTTTTTGTTGTTTTTGAGGTAGGTCTTGCTGTATAGGACAGGGTGGCTTTGAACTTTCAGTGCCCAGCCTCAGCTTCCGGCTGGATTATAGGTATGTATCATAAAATGTTCTGCAAGAGTATGTCTCTTATAATACATGGTATTGTGCCACGCAGCTTTGAGGTGTATGAACTTGACTTCACTTTTGTTAGCAATGAGGTGATAGGCGTGTTGCTTAGTCTTCATAAGCCACAATCTCCTCATTTAAAAATGGCAACAAAATAGCATTCACATCACAAAGTCAGTTTTGAGAGTAACCACGAAGTCAGGGTTTTTTGTTTGTTTGTTTGTTTGTTTTTTGTTTTTCGAGACAGAGTTTCTCTGTGTAGCCCTGGCTATCCTGGAACTCACTCTGTAGACCAGGCTGGCCTCGAACTCAGAAATCCGCCTGCCTCTGCCTCACAAGGGCTGGGATTAAAGGAGTGCACCACCACGCCCAGCACGAAGTCAGTCTTGAGAATAAAATGGCTAAAGCACAAAAGTACTCGGAGTGTCTGCAGCTCTGGAAGCAAGCCAGGGCTCCCTGCAATGGTTCCATGCCTACCAAGTTGAAACTTTTCCATGAGGTCAGTCTGGGAGCCCAAACTATTTCCCTTTCACCCAGTGCCATTAGTAGTCTGAAGGGTTGTGGGTGGGGATGTGAGAGTGGAGGGAATAGAAAATGGAGGGTTGTGACCTGGTTACACAGTCATTGTTACTGGGAGGGAATGGAAGGATTCTGTGCTGATTGGTTGTGTGTGTGTGTGTGTACGTGCACACGTAAGTGTGTACAAAGGACACACCAATTAATGAACAAAAGAAGGGTAGGTGAAGAGAACTAATGGCTGCTTCAAATGTGTGGAAAACTTATGGTCATGTTTACATATATGTATCTAAGCCAGGGTGCACAGAAACTCATGGGGGCCCACGAAGGTGGGGGGGCAACATTTACCACAGTGAGCATAGGTAGAATGTTGGACGCCATGATACAGATCTGTGGACACTTGGGGCATTTATTCCTCGTCATAGGCTTCCAGACATCCTATAGTTTATCCCAGACTGGGTCCATGCACTAAAGTGATAGCAGAAAAGACAGATGCCATCCTGATAGAAAACACAGGTAAAGGGGGGGAAATGAGAAATGAGAGGCTTAAGGTATTGGAGGAGAGACAGCATTAGAGAATTTGGGGATTGGGATCCACTAGAATCTACTGAATATCCCATGTGCAGAAATGCATGGGGGGCTATGCAAGGAGGAAGGATATGGCGAGGGCAGCTGGCTTGAGCGTCTATTGTCTATGCCTGCTTCATGTGCATTTTTTTCTCTTAAAGTCAGTCACCCAGGCAGGTGTAATGAAGCCAGTTAGTTAGTTGTACCATGTGTGTCTAGAAAGCAAAGTCACCATCTTGTTGTAAGTTATTGAAGAGTATTGGTAAAAACATCCTAGAAGCTGTATGTGGGGAGTCTGTAGTTATGGTATAGCTCTGAAGCAACCTTGAAGCCATTAGCTATGGGAGTCCATTGACTGCCTGGAAACAAAAACACTATAAGGTCAGGGAAACAGCAAGGTCATCCTTTCTATCACAGTGCAGGGAAAGGGCCAAATGTAAGTAAGTAGCAGAGAAACCTGATGGGCAAGCAAAGAGGCAGGGAGTCAGGAAAGCAGCTTGCAGCCTGAGTTAGGGACGCAGATGAAAGGAGCTAAGCTAACTGCAGTGGGTCTGAGATGCGAAGGGCTGCCTGCAGTTTCTACCCACAAAAGTGCTGGGTCAGCTACTTTACTCTCTTCTACTGCTGCATCACTTTTAAAGGGACAGGATGCTTCAGGACTCAAAGGCGGAAATGGTCTTTGCTCATAGGCTAAGAGGCTAAATTCAGACCGAAAAGACGTGGTTGGAGACACTTGGTGGAAAAACAGCCTTGGAGGAAATGTCTGCGCCCTGTTCGTTCTCCATCCTTTTACAAAGTGCCTTCCTGTCTGCACTTCATTCTCTCGATCTCTTCTACCATTAAAAAAAAAATCAACCTGGCACTTTGTACCCAAAGGGTCTAGCAGCGCCCCTGCTTAATCCAGGGCCCTTGGCGACTTGGGGTGATTAATGGGAGCTACTCTAATGGTTTATGAGAAGTGTCACTTCCTCCAGGCTTCTTGTATCTGCCACTAGGCAGTTAGCGTTTCAGCCTGCTAACACCGCGGATGAGACTGCTGTAAATACCACACAGCAGGGTTCTTCTGCAGTGGAAACTTGTAAGCCAGACTCACGAAGCCAATGCCCGGACTCCCGATGACCCCAGACTGCGGCAAAGAGGTGTGGGAGTGGACAGAGGGTGGGGGGGTCACCTGGCCCCACTCTTTTCCCTTGGGGCCTTGCGGGAGCACGCTTTCTAACCCTGGGGGCAGGGGAAGGTCGCTCCAGGGATGAGCACCTCCAGCACCAGCGAAATCTGCAAATTCATTGCCGCCTCCGTCTCTGGGGCGAAACCCTCCGGTCGGAGTAGGGCCAGCCCCAGAGCTTCGCCGCCGTAGGTTGACTTCTTCCCCAGAAAAAGCCTTTATTTGCTTCTCTACCGCAGGGCTCCGGTCTTTGGACTTTGCTTCCCTCTCGCACGCCGTCGGGAGCTGCGCTCAAGTCTTAGCAACTTTCACCATCTTGACCCGAGAGTCTAAGACAATGTGAACAAAGAGGAGCAGGGGGGGGGGGGGGGGGGGGGGGAGAGACGGGCCTTCGGGCGGGCTGCAGGGACAGTGCTTGTGTTGGGGACGCCGCGTTCAGCGGATCGGGGTGCTGGTGGGTGGCTGGGCGCGGATAGCGCCACCGGCGGCCCCTGCCCCTGGCTGCCCTAGGCAGTGCATTTCTTTGTCCCTGCTTGGGGCTGGGCTCAAAGGCCGCTGGCCGTGAGCAAAAGCCCTGGCCCGGGACTAGAGCTCCAGCTTCCAAGTCACCCGCGGCAGCGAGCGAGCCCTGAGCAGCGAACAGCGCCGGTGCCCAGCCGGCAGCTCCAGTCCGGCTCTCAGGCTATGCAGAGAGCTTCGGGCCATGGAGCAACCCTGGAACTTGAGCCTTTCACTTCTTCCAGGCAAAGTAGAGCTCAAGGTGGCAAAGCCCGTCTGGAGTAGCTTTGTTTGGGGGCGAGAGAGAACTCATTGGAACCTTCTCCCTGAAGACGCTCGCTCAAATCTGGGGCGTGAGTCGAACTCAAGGACAGGGGCTGTTTTCAGGCGCCCTGGGTGCCCTTTGCTCCTAGCCGCAGGGACCTGTGTGTGTGTGTGGGGAAGGCAGGACCCGAACAACTCAAAGAGGCGAGCCAGAATTCCCTTAACAAACCCGAGTGTGGGCCCACCAGTGTGTGTGTGTGTGTGTGTGTGTGTGTGTGTGTGTGTGTGAGAGAGAGAGAGAGAGAGAGAGAGAGAGAGAGAGAGAGAGAGAGAGAAATCTGACTCACACCCACTGTCTTACCTGCAATATAGTTTGCGCGTCTGTGAGTCTGGCTGAAGAATGAAAGAGAAACTGCCCTGTCCAACCAAGCTCCCTACACCAACCCTTCCCTCCCAGTCTATTTTATAATGCGACGCAAGGTTACAGAGTCCGCGCGAAAACTGCTTTCTCAGTTCCCCTCTGACCCTGCGTCTCTAGCAAGCTAGATTTCTTGTGGCCGAACGTCTTCGGGCTGCTATTTCCCGTCTCTGGCACCGCGTCTCCGGCGTCTCTAAAGCCGGGTTTCCTAGGTCGTCCTCCCGGAGAAGTCCCGCGCTCTGCCCGCCTGTGCCCGGCCTGCGGCAGAGCGGCTCGGGCGTCAGGGCGGGCGCTAGGACCGGGCGGAGCGGGGCGGCCGCCGCGCTACCTTAAACCCGGCCCAATGCCGCCGCCTGCGCCACTCTGCGCGCCGGCGGGGGCTGCGCAGGAGGAGCGCTCCGCGGCCACGGCGCTGCGCGGCCCGCGCGGCGACACCTGTTCGCGGCAGCCCGGGCAGCACGCGAGCTCCGGGACGCGGTCCTCGCCCGCCGCTTGCCGCTCGCCTCACTGCAAGCCGCTGGACCTCCGCAGAGCCTCTGCAGCGTTCTGGATACTAGCTTTGGACGCCGAAAGTTTTTTCCCCCTTCTTTTTGTTATATTATCCTTATTTTTTGGAGGAGGGACTGGGAGGAGAGATTTGTCGTCGCCGCCAACGTGAGATTTTTTTTTCCCTTTGAAGGATTCATGCTGATGTCTGCAGAGTCGGTTAGAGAGTAAAAACAGCGCATGCCTTTCTGGAGTCAGGATCCGTAAATTCTGACGTAGCCCGAGCATCTTAAAAATCCCTGTAATATCGCCCAGGCACTTACGTTGCTATGGTCATTCTGATCTCTAAGCAAATGGAGAAACTACGGATTTTTTTCCCTTATTACGGTCGGATGGGATGAAGACCTTTCTGCCTGCTGAGAGTCGAGGCTCCATATGTAGCGATGCATAGCTGTGTTGATCAATGTCAGTGTGTGAGTATAAAGTGGTGGCTTCTTAGACTATCAGTGGTTTGACCTTGAACCTGTGCCAGAGAAACAGCCGATTACTTTTATTTATGCATTGGATGGATTGAAGAAAAGAACCCTTTTTCCCTCTCTGTCTGCAACTGCGGCAAGGGAGGGGAGTTGGATATACCTCGCCTGGTTGATACCATCATTATTGTTTATTCTTGTGCTTAAAAGCCGAGTCCTCTGATGGCTCCCTTAGGTGAAGTTGGGAGCTATTTCGGTGTGCAGGACGCGGTACCGTTCGGGAACGTACCGGTGTTGCCGGTGGACAGTCCGGTGTTGCTAAGTGACCACCTGGGTCAGTCCGAAGCAGGGGGGCTGCCCCGGGGACCTGCAGTCACGGACTTGGATCATTTAAAGGGGATTCTCAGGCGGAGGCAGCTGTACTGCAGGACTGGATTTCACTTAGAAATCTTCCCCAACGGTACTATCCAGGGAACCAGGAAAGACCACAGCCGATTCGGTAGGTATGCCTTTAACCCCTCACTGTCCACGCGGTGACACGTTCAGATTATTAACTACCAGAAAGGTGATGGTTAGACAGGGATGCTCTAAGGGCTATATTCTCATATTCATAACCCCTGCCCCCCACATCTTTGAGTATCTTGCCAGTCCAGGGAGGGAAAAAGCCTCCGGAATTGCAGATCTGTGACTGGCATTGGTGCAACTTCACACTCAGAAGGCCCTTCTTTTCTTCTTCTTTTTTTTTTTTTTAAAGGAGGGTGTGTGAGTGTGAGTATGACTATAACCCAAAGCCCAAGTTTTTTCATTAGATATGCGAGAAGATAAGGTTTAAGAAGTTTCTTTTTTAACGGACCCATTTCCATGAGTTTACAGCTTTAACCACTAACAACTTTAAACTGCATCCAGTTTCCTGTAGGTAGCCGGTATCTTGCTCAAATTAAGTTTTTCTCTCTTCCCTTTTCCTCTAATAAGCATTCTGTCTGAATTGTAAATTAAGTGTGTTGTTTATTCCCGGTGGCTGGTCTGAAATCTCTCAGGCGAAGATTGCTGGGTGATCTGGGGGAAGCACTGAAGTCGTGTTTTAGATCCGAAACATCCGGGGCAGAAGTCCCTGGGGAAACTGACCCGAGTGGGGGCGGAAATCCCACTAGGGGTGCCGGCTCTTCCATCCATTGGTTCCCAACCTCCGCCTTTTAATTTCCACAGCGTGTAGCCTTGTGTGGGTTTCCTGAGTGGCTTTCTGGTGTGTTTGAGTGCGCTTGCAAAAGCTGCAGGCTCATTTTTAAAGGGCATTCCGAAGATTTCACGTTCCGAGCAGGGTTCTTGTGACTCAGCACCGAAGGCTGCAGACTCAGGTGGGGACTCTGCCCACTTTTCGTGCCTCCACACACGTGCCTGGCGGGGCACCTTCAGTGGTGCAGTGCTAAGTCAGCGAACACAGTTCTGCCTGGCGTTGGGGAGGGGGCGGGGTGTGTGGAATCTAGGTTTCCCCCTTACTTAAAAAAAAGAAAAGAAACCGACAGTTTGGGCAACCAGACTGTTGGAAGGAGTTAACTCCTGAGTGAACCCACCTGACAACACTTAGTCTAGGTCGTAAAACCAAGTCCTGTGGTGATTTTTCTTCCTCATGCCTTAATGCCAGATGTTGAACGAAATCTAAACTAGGTGTTTAGCTTCGTGGACTGTGGATGTTGCCCGGAGGTGAGGAGGGTCCAGGCTTGGATGAAGATAGTCCAGATTCTTGAGGCCCAGGGTTTCCCCCTTGGCTCAGTACTGAGGCTGGGCTCAAAAGTGCACCCAGTCAATTTCCCCCAACTGACTTATGTCCCCCTCGCTGCTTAAAAACAGAAAGTGTAGCTCATTACTGCGATTATTCCTTCGAATTCTAACCTAACCTAACTATCTTCCCACCACCTCGTAAGTAAACGCTGACGCTGCCGGCCTGTCACCGGGGAAGACTAAACTTTACTGGAGTGTTTGTATAGTTGGCCATCTTAAGGGCTGCTACGGAGCCGGGTTTCTGGAGCAAGCCAAGCAGCGGGAGGCCGGTGGCGGCGGGGATCGAGTGTCCTAGGGTTCAGGGCAGCCCGCTTGATGCCCGGGGCAGCTGGAGCCTGGTCCTCCCGCGCTCCGGGCCGGCAGGTGCGGGCTCAGCCCCTGGCCCCGCGTCGCTCTCGCTCCGCGCGGTCCTAAGAGCGCTCGGGTTCTAACTCCCTTTCCACCGTGTTCTTGTGCGCCCCTCCGTACTGCGGGGACCGCTGGGGTTCAGGGGAGGGAGGTCAGGGACCGACGCCCTTGTGGCCGCCTGTCGGGTGTCCGACTTTTCTTTTTTGCCCCTGTCCAGTCCCCTTGCTTTCTCTTTGTGTGTGATTGCGGGTCTGGCGGCGCTGACAGCCGCCGCCCGAGGAAGCGCGGTGGTGGTGTGCGGTGTGGGAACCGCCGGAGGTGCGCACCGCAGCCGGAGAGTTGGTGGCGGGGACCGAGAACAGACTGGAGGTTGGAACTGAGCTTTGCGGTCTCACGCAGGGTCCCTCCCCCCTTCTTTCTGAAGCGCGCAGCAGGGTTTGGGAGAGTAGTAGGGCTCCGCTGGGTCTGGGAGATGGGTCGGGGGCCCCTGGCCAGGCGAGGGCACAGTCGCAGGGGAAGGGGTGGGGGTGGGGGTGACAAAGGGCCTCGCAGGCGGTGCAGGGGGTGGCATGCTATTGTTAACCACTAGCCCAGGGAAGGCATCCGGGCAGGAGCAGAAGGCCGGCTGCACTCGGAGCGCAGGGCTGCAGGGGCGCTGCGGCCAGTCAAAGCCACCTTTATTGTGTGCATTTCCCGGTCTCAACCCGGGGTGCTTCAGAACCGGGTCCAGGTCACTGGATAGCCCTCATACTCCAGACCCCTCCGCGTACCTTCGCCCCCACCTCCCATTTTTTCTTTCTTTTTCAAAATGCAGTAGTCACCTTTAAGATAGGACGTTTGCCACGCGCACTCGATACATCAGATACTGAGTATCTGTGCTAGGATGCAAGGGCGGGGAGCGCGCGCGTTCAGGGGTCAGCGGACAAGGACTGCAGGTACCGCCCGCCGCAAAACCCAGACTATCAAACAAAAAGCCCCAATCTCCTCACCCCGCCCGATCCTAGAGGTTGGAGAATGTGTCGCCAAGGAAGTGACATCTCTACTTTCTGGTTCCGCACAGTGTGTGTGAGTGTGTGTGTGTGTGTGTGTGGGGGGGGTGTTGGCAGGAGGGAAGCGGAAGCCCCGGCCCATGCTGGGGACCCCCGGTGCAAGTATAGCAGGTCGGCCCGGTGTCTGCCGCGGGGGGGAAGGGCGCGCCTGGTTCTTGGCGGTGCCACTCACCCTCGTTCGGATGGAGCTGAGTGGGCGGTTGTGCGCAGTGGGGGTGGGGAAGGAGGGTTATTTAAGTCTTTCATCCGGTTGCAGTGAGAAGCGGGCCCCCGGGGTGACAGCAGTGCCGCGGTCTCCCGCTGCTGCTTCTGCGGCAGGTCCCAATATTAGCAACCTCTGCAGCGCCGTGCGTGTGCCGGGAGCCTCTGCGCCCTGCCTCCTCAGCCCCGCCCTCAGGGAGTTGCGGGCGGCGCTAGGACCCGGCGGCGCGGAGCCGGGCGGGGCGGAGGGGCTGCGGGGCGCACCTGGCGCCCGCGCCACCGCCGCTTCACCTTCCACCCCCTCCCCGCAGCCATGGCCTCCGCGCCTCCTTGGCTCCTCCCGGGGGACTTCGTCTTCTCCCTGTGTTTTAGAGTAGCTGTAGGTGGGTGGGTTTACACCTCGATTAAAATAGAAGGTGCGTTTTCTACCTGAAAAGGAACGGCAGAAGGAAACGTGCTGGGCCAATGCTTTTGCCGCCCCCGAGCCGCCGCAGGTGACTGCCGTTGCTGGCAAGCTCCGCTGGGCAAGGCTGCGGGCCGGCCGGGCCGGGAACGTAGGGGTGCGGGAATCTCAGCGCTGCTGGGGCTACAGCCGGGCCGGGGAGTTGAAGCTGGGACCTTGAGGAGCCCTTTGTTTTTCCTTGGGGGTGATGGGAGCTGGGAGGAGGGGACCATGGTGTCCTGTCTCTGCGTGATGGTCTGGGAAGCAAGTGTGAGTTTTTCACTTGGAAGGGCTTTCTGGCCTTGCTAGCTGTTAAGACAATGAGCAAAAATAAAGTAGGCAGTGCAGAGTAATGAAAAAAGTGAACGCTGGGCCTGTGGAAGCTGAAGCAGGCCTACCTCCTGGCCTCGGGGTGGTGACTCAAGAGGCATTAGAACCCTAGATTGACACTCCTGCTGGTAAGCCATTTGAGGGGCAGGACCTGGCCTGTTAAAGGAGTATGGTGTCTGATGCTGGTGGTAGTAGGTGGGAGAAAGATACTGGTATGATTAAAATAATAATAATAAAACAAAGTTAAACCTTATTTACAGGATTTTGCAGAAAAAGACAAAATTCAACTCTTTGTGCCTTGGCTTTTCAGTACTGTAAAGCCTTCATCATTCAGAGCTGCCTTTAAACTTACTGCAGAAAACTTGGATATCCATTCACCTGCTACTTCCTAAGGGAACCTAGTTTTGTTCAAGCTGCTTCAGGGATTCCTAGACCCTCTGGAGCTCCAGGTGGCTAGTGTGCATGATCAGGAAGCTGTGGAAGAGAGGGGCTTAACCACTCCCTCCACCCACTTTCGAAGTAGGGTCTTAAGTAGCACAGGCTAGCCCCTAACTACTAACCCACCTTTCCACAACTCCCAGATGCTGGGATTACAGGCCAGTATCACCATGCCCAGTTTCACCTTTCTCTTTTGACAACCTCATTCGGTATTTCTCTGTAAAATCCGGACCGTTTCTTCTCCCATTTTTTTTTCTCACTTCCTCCTCAGTCTCTTCTTTCTCCTGTTTCTTCTTCAACATAGTCACCAGAGTAACCATGATGCCCAGGCTAGCCTGGGATTCTTGAGCTCAAGCTCCTTCTGCCTTAGTTTGTGGAGCAGCTGGACCACTGGCTACTCCACTGTGCTGTTGCATATTAACCTTTGATGATTGCATATATTTATACAATGAATTTTGATCATATCTACCTCTTATTTCCCTCTTCTGATTTGCCCCGGATGCTTTCCACAGGTCCCATAACTTCATGGTGGGGGCTGTGGCTGCTGCCTCCTTTTCTTTTTTCTGAGTCTAGTTAGTCACACACACACACACACACACACACACACACACACACTTGGATATGGGGCTATCTAATGAAGCCTGCGCAACCTATCAGCAGCCACACACTCAAAGAAAAATGGCTCTTCCTCCATTAGCACTGTCAACTGGCCAAGTCCCCTCAGGTATGGGAGGTTATAAAGCCTTTCTCCTGTCCATGCTGGGGCATTGACCGGCCTGGTCCTGTGCAAGTCTTGTGCATGTAACCTCAGTTGTTACTAGTTCCTGATTATGACAGCCATGTTTTGTCTCACGGCGTACCTCTCAGTCTTTTGCATATATATATATATATATATATATATTTTTTTTTTTCTACCCTCTCTTTCCAGGTGTTCTCTGAACTTTGGAGAGGGTGGCAATGATGTAGATTTCTCTCCCCTTTAGGTCTGAGTATCCGTAGTCACTTATCCTAAGCAATTTAATTAGGAGTCTCTGCATTAACAGTTTCCCATTGCAAAAAAGAAGACCTGGTTAGACCAAAGTGAGAGGAAGCATAGATCTTCGAGTACAAACATGAATATTTAAAGGGCAACTTGACAACATGATAGTTTAGCAAAATGACCACAGCAGATTCTACCCCAGGGCCTGTGAGATTGCCAGCCACAGGCTTTTGACTAGGTTTAAGGTGTCAGGTATGAATTCTCTCCCTTGAATCATGCCTTAGGTCCAAGCAGAGAGAAGTTGGTTATTCCTATAATGGTTATACCACTATTGTGCTAGTGGGCACATCTTACTTGGCAGGTCCATAGTAGTGTAGCATAGAGGGCGATGCCATTGACAGTTCTTCTCCAATAGTCTGTATAACCCCTTTTATCATCGTGAAAACTAGCCAGCAGAATAGAAGTTTCCTGGTTGGTTTGAAGTCGAATTCTCTGTGTCCTGCAGCCAAATTGTGTGACAGTAAAGGTTCTATGATCTTGTTATGGTGGCCAACGAAGCTGACAATGCTGGTTTTATATGTTTTTGTTGTGTGATCTAAAGAGGGCATGGGTGAGAGCTTCTGACTGTCAGCTCTCCCATTTCCTATGGTTGGCTTTAGAGGTGAGGCACAGCATAAGTGGACTCTAGGAGGGTGGACTCACGTGCGATTAATGACACAGCTGAGACTGGGAGGACGGAGACCTAATCTGGGACTATTTCAGAAGAAGTGTGTGACCAGTAATCATTTGTCTCATCAGCCTCCTTGAGACCCTGAGTGGTCCTTATAGAAATGGTTCTTTATGGAGGAAGAGAGGGGACCTGCAACCCAGTTACGATTCTCCACTGTGGCCTTTCCGAGCTCATGTCATCTAGGTTGTGTGTGCTAGGAGAGAGAGGCCAAAATGTCAGTTTTAGGCCAACCCATTATTCTCCTATTCCTCTTTTTCTTCTCTCCTTGATCTTGACACATCCCATCTCTGTAGAAGAATCTCCTAGGTTGTCACTGATCTAGTACTGTCCATATTGGTTACTCAGCTTTGCACAGGTCAACAGAGTAGTGTAAGGAGTGCTCTGTCCTCAAGGCAGTTGGAGGCACTTGCTTGGCACCAGTTGAGGGCTTAAGCTGCTGGAGCGCAGAACTGTAGATTTCACTGTGGACAAGGTGGTACCAGGAATGATAACGATTCCAGTCTGGATGGGGTGGGGTCTGGTTACTCTGTTGCCAGGTCTCCCTGACCTTACCACACTGGTGTTTTCTGGATGTGGGAGAAGGACCATGACTCACACATTTTGGTGTTCTTCTTGCCCTTGAATTATGGGGGTGACCTCATAAAAATCTGGACTGGTTTTTTTTTTTTTTGAGGTCCCTACTCTAAAGGAACTTCAGGGATATGGATAATGGTTTGAGGGGACAAAATATTTTCACCTGAGGTCACTGGGTCCTTCTTCTTGCTGGGAGACCTCCCCAGACCCATTTCAGATTTTTTTTTAAAATGATACTCCCGTGGCTTGCTCTTCTGTAACTGAACAAGCCACTGGTCTTGTGTCCACTTGTTTCCTGCACACACATCTGTCTCCCACTGTGGGAGCCACGCTGGCACCATAGCTCTGTCCATTGTTGTTCATCCCATTACAGCAGCCCCTTCCCTTGTTAGCTTCATTTTTTACTGTGTCTGAAAATGTTAAATGGGATATTGCAGAAATAATTCAAAAGCATAAACACCTTTTACTACATTATCCAATACTGGTTCTAGTTTTTATTAGTTATTATTAACCCCCTAGGGGGGATAATTTGTAAATTAAATTTTGTCATGAGTGTATATGTATAAATAGAAGATAGAACAGTATAAATAGGGTTTGGGGTGCTGTGGCCTTAGGCATGCTAGGAATGTCTCTCCACAGATAGTGAAGGACTACCCCTGAGCAGGAGGCAGGGCCTCCACTACATATTTCTCTCATATTTTTATATTTAACAAGCGGCATGATGGCTGGTTAATATAGTCCCTCAGTAATAGGTCATTGTCTAAAAAAAGTGAAAGCATATATAGTTTAGCCATTCTATCAATAACTAGAAAATGATAAAATATTAATATTTTCACCCCCACATTTTGTAACAATAGTCTCAGAAGTTAAGTGTATAAAAATGGCAAGAAATTACAGATACAAACAACCAAAAGTTAGAGCCAACTGCACAGTGTGCATAATATCCAAGGAAACAGGCCTTACAGTCTAATTAACTTGAGGAAATCTCAATCGTCCTTTTGTACTATGGGCTGAAGACAGTGAGTGCCCAGGACTGTCCTAAAGACTGAAGAAGACAAGACTTTTCATGCTTAAGTATTCTGGCTGTTACATGATACTTACTGTAGTCATTACTACTATTCTTGCTATTCTTCAGACCAGCCAGTGAGGGAGTTTTTGTGAAATCATATTCTCTGTTGGATCTGGCTGAGCTGTTGATAGGATATTAGTTTTCAGAGTGGCCTTGTGTGTAGAGGAGACAGAGCATCGTGTGGCCTCTCAGAGGACAGAAATGACTTTTAGTTTTATGGTTAACCCCTTCCTCATTGAACTGGTAAATTAAATTGCACAGACCTCAAAGTGGGTGAAATGTTTCCTGTAATAATCTCAGGATTTATATGACCTTGATTAGGGTGTACTTTGTGGGGGGTATCAAAAAGAGAGTCTTGTATAAGTAAGTGGTCCTTAATAACGACAAAGTGTTCCAATTTTGATTATTCTGAGTCATAAGGGTTAGAAATGATATGATGAAATAAAATGACTGCATCATAATTAAAGTATATCTTCTGTTCTATAAATCTCAAGGAGATGTTGCCTCATCAGTCTTCCCATTTTCCTTGTGAAGGAGAGAAGGCTAGTCACACACTGACTTGTGTCTGGTGGATGGTCTGTAAAAGTTACAGGTTAGGACTTGACATGTAAGGGGTGATTTTGCTCTGTTATCACAATCTCATGTTATGTTAGAATAAGTTTCTGCATGTGAGCAGATTTTTCTGTAAGCATAACATAAGGATCTTGGAACATTTTGTGCATCTACAAGAATGAGTGATACTATGTGTACAGGAGTGAGTGATACTATGTGTACAGGAGTGAGTGATACTATGTGTACAGGAGTGAGTGATACTATGTGTACAGGAGTGAGTGATACTATGTGTACAGGAGTGAGTGATACTATGTGTACAGGAGTGAGTGATACTATGTGTGCAGGAGTGAGTGATACTATGTGTGCAGGAGTGAGTGATACTATGTATACAGGAGTGAGTGATACTATGTGAGTGAGTGATACTATGTGTGCAGGAGTGAGTGATACTATGTGTGCAGGAGTGAGTGATCACCTTTCAACCAAGTCTCCTTCTAACTAAACTTATTACTTGATAACATTTATGGAGTCAGGGTCTTCATTTGATAGTGGTCCAGTCTAATCCATGAGAGTTGGAAAATTAATTGTTTTTTTTTGTCCATCTAAATGCTTTTTTAAAATTAGTTACAGGAGACTTACTTTAGCACACATACAATATATATTATATATCAGATGTAATATACATAATTAATATATTACATTACATAGCTCATTATATAGCTCATATATACATTGGTTTCACCAGACTTAACATTTAGAATGTTTATGTATTCTAAATGTTATTATAAAAATGTAAACATATATTAATACACACACACACACACACACATATATTTTTTTATACTGTTACCATAGCCTTTTTTTCTCCTTTTTCTACACTCTTAGAAGTAAGTAGACTTTCTCAATGACTGAAGATATTTTCAAAATAAATGGTATAAAATATTTGCTATGCACTGACACAAGATCTATACAAAGTGTAGTACTTTAATTTATAACCAGAGTGGGATCATGGCCAAGAACAGAGATGATTAGCAGCATCTGTGTATCCTGTGGGGCGATTATCTTAAAGCAACAGTAGACTCAGGGAGACTGTAGCTGCTGTTGTGTGGCCATAACATTCTGGATTGATGCCCAGCTTAGGTGTTGCTATTTTTAGTAAGGTAAGAAAGGCAAAAGAAGGAAGTGAAGGGGAGCATTATATTGATTTGCTTTGGGGATAGAGTATGCTGTACCTATTTTAATCGCAGCATCCATCTATCTACCTTTCTTTCTTTCTTTCTTTCTTTCTTTCTTTCTTTCTTTCTTTCTTTCTTTCTTTCTTGAACCAGCATTTTTCCCTCCACAATATTAGGGTGCTTTAATTGTTTAACTATTCTTTGAAGTTTAGACAGGAACAGAAAAAGAATCACTACCCTGTTTAAGCAGAGACATTTGAGGTGTGTGTTTGGTACTTTATAATTTTCAAATGTAGTTTGATAAGGTTATTCAATTGAGGGCTAGATCATTTTCTGCATAAACTAGGGAAGGCTTTAATTAGCACCTCACACTATTATTTTTAGACACATAAGATTATTCTCTGAATAGAATTTTAAAAAATTATTTGTGCATATGTACATATACATGTACATGCTCACATACTCACTTATGTATACAATATATAAATTGTGAATGTGTTTATTTCTCACAGTCCAGAGAAGAGTAAGTACATACTGAAAGTATCCATATATAAATGCTTAATTTTACATATATAAAATGGAAATATGTCATTTCCCATTCAAGTATACTCTTAGCTCATTAGGATTTGTGCATTGGTTTCATCAGACTTGTCATTTAGAATATTTATATAGTTATTCTAAAAAATTTAAACTGCGTTAGTTACTAGGTAAAATATGTCCCACGATGATAATTTAGTGTCTGACTATGGTAAGATAGAGTTTAGCTGGAACGTCAGTGTCTTAAGGCAGAAGTAGTGCATGAGGTGCTCCAGGTCGGAAGCTGGGCCGTTTCCTGACTGAAGCCCCTGGGAATGCTGCAGCTCTAGGGAGATGCTCTGGGCTCTAACTTTCCTGTCTGCTGTTTATCTTACAGGCATTCTGGAATTTATCAGTATAGCAGTGGGCCTGGTCAGCATTCGCGGTGTGGACAGTGGACTCTACCTCGGTATGAACGAGAAGGGGGAGCTGTATGGATCAGTAAGTAACCACAGCCTCTTCCACAACTCCTGTGGCCCGCCTTTGATTTGAGCTGCTGCTTTGCTAGGTTGAATAAGCATCAGAAGGGAAACTGAGTCTGGAAAGCTAATGAGAGTTTTAGCTTCCTGTTTCATTACAAAATTCTGTATCTTCCCTAGACCAAACTTGCCAGGAAAATGCTTCATTTACGTGCCAGGCCATCTTCATTATCAAGTAAAGAAAAATTCACAAGTGTGAAAAAAATTCGTCTTCTTGTATTGAATGGGAGTTATTTTTGAAATGAATTGAAATGATCCCCAAGCTTTGCCAAGCATTGTAATTAAAACTAGAAATAGGCCGTGCAGTGACAGTCTAAATCTTTTCTCTGAACAACACACGATTTTCATTATGCAGGAGAGATGGAGGTGGAAATTATTGTCAGAGAGTCTTGTGTGTGAATAAGGGTCCAGCAGCACTGTAATTGTGAGTTGCCAGCATTGTGAGTTGCCGGTTCCCCATTCTCACTTTCTATCTGTATGAGCTTGGTAGGGCCTTATGGTGATGGAGGATTTGTTGCAACCTGCCAGTGGTTGGGAACTGGGCCTGATCCTGGGGAGAGGCTGTGAGTAACACCAAGTCCCTGGTTCTGCTCTGCTAAACAGTGGTCGATTTAATCCTGTGCATCTCCCTAGTTCTCATAATGTAGGAACATATCACATGCATGCATGGAACACAGTAGGGGGTCAGTATTTTTGCTGAACATATGAGCATGGTGGCTGGATCATTAGTTACTGTTTGGAACACTGTTCGGCAGTAAAGTTTGAACAAAAAACACTTTAAGGTTTACATTATTGTGTACATTAAGGTGTACTTATCGGTGGTCAGGTGGTCATTTAATCCAAGTTACTTGAACTATAAAAACTTGGATTAGTGCTTACAAAGTTGGAATTTAGAGGAAGCTCAGACGAGCAAACATTCTGAAGTTCTCAGCTAATAGTTTGAAAGACATCGTGGTCCTAGACACACCTCTTTATTAGCCACACCCTAGTTTTGTTTTTAGATTTTTTTTTTAAAGAAACTTTTTTGTATAAATGTTTTGTCTGCATGTGTGCATGCATGCCATGTGTGTGCAGTGACTTCAGAGGCCAGAAGAGAGCATCAGATTGCCCTGGAACTGGAGTTACAGATGGTTGTGAACCACTGTGTGGGTTCTGAGAACAGAACCAGCATGGGCCATCTCTCCAGCCCCCATATCCTGTTTTTAAAAAATATATACACACATAGTGCAAACTTTTACCCCAACATTAAAATGGCAATATTATATCCTGCATAACTTGAAGATATTACACATTTAAAAGTTTTAAAATTAATTTTTCAGTATACAGAAGAATGTGCCATTATTATATTTTTATACACATTGTTACATTTTGCTTGTATTTCCCCCTTCCTTCCTTTTCTGTGTTTCTCCTTTTCCTTCCCATTCCCTCTCTTTCCTCATGGAGTTCTCCTGCTTTCATGTCATGTACATGCATGTGTAAAATAAATACTGTTGAATCTTGCATGTAAGAGAAAGCATGTGATATTTTCTGTGTCTCTATCCTTTCAAACTTCTCTCCCCACCTCTCTCTCTCTCTCTCTCTCTCTCTCTCTCTCTCTCTCACACACACACACACACACACACGCACACAATATACACATACTTTTACTCTATGTCCTGTGACCTTTGTCTAAGTTTGCCTTATTTAGTTAACATGATTTCCAAGCCCATCTATGTTTCTATAAATTTGTTTAGCTGTAAACTCTTCTTTATAGTAAATAAAACTCACATTTGCTTTGTCTTGTATGTGTTGATGAAGCTGGTTCCATATTTCAGATGCTGAGAATGCATACTATTTTCAGTGTCATAGGATGTAATTTTTCAACTTCGGAAGAATTTTCCACTATAAGTTACTTGGTTTAAATATTTGAATACTTTTCAGAAGTGCTTCTTGAAAAAGAGAATAAATGTTTGTTAGGTATAGAATTTAATTTAGCTTTATAAATCCAGGTCTTGGCATATGTAAAACTACTTATTTTCAAATGAGTTTGCTGGTACTTTTTAAGCTCAAAGATAGATATGTAAGAGGTAGATATAAATGTTTTAAAACAAAAATTTACAGAATGATGTTGTCTATTTGACATGGTCTTATCTTTTTCCATTTTGGATATGAAAGTGGAATTTTTTTGTATGTAGAACAGAAATACTGCCCTTTAGTGGATTGAATGGATGATAGTTTTTTTTTTATTATTATTATTTACTCTTTAGAGACAGGGTCTCATTCTGTAGCTCAGGATAGCCTTGAACTCATGACAATCCTTCTGCATCATATTCCCTAGCACTGAGATTATAGGCATATAGTACAACCCCTGGCAGGGACCGTGTTATCACAACAGTCCCCAAGCTTTCCCAAGTACACATTCCAACCTGAAAAAGGTGGTTTTTCTAATGAGTATTAATCTCAGGATATGAATGTTAAGTTGTCTTAGGTTATATGTAGAAAATATTGTTTGTATATATGCTAACATAAAATACATGTAAGAGTCCATGTTTCCGAAGATGTAAGTGATTGCATCCGTGTTTCTGCAGATGTAGTGATTGCATGAACTCATGCCTAGGCTGTTTCATTTGCTCCCTGCTCTAAGGGGTCTCCTTGCATGCCCCTCTGGAATGTTCTCCCCAGCTGACCAACAATTAGACTGTCAGGTGACGTGGCCAGCCTGATTCACACTCTGAGGTTTGCTGGCTGACAAGGAAAGCATACCTAACTCCATGTTCAGCAGTGTCATCTGCAGGATTTTGTACTAGCTTGAGTTTTTCTCCCAAGTGGATGCTTTCAGTGGCTCCTGGCACTTTGGGAAGTGGAGCCCAAATGGTTCCAGCTGTCCCAGCTGTGTCCTCTAGGGCTTTTGAGCACAAACTGCCTGGGATTAGAAGCAGATTTGTAGGATGTGGTAGCACATGTCTATGATCCCGACACTTAAGAAGGTGAGGCAGGAGGATTGCTGCAAGCTGGAGACCAATCTGGGCCACATAGACAGGTCATGTTGCTTGAGTTGTGAGCTCTCAGATGTTCCTGCCAGATACCTTGGGTCCAGCATCATGGACTGTAATCCTTCAGAGCCATAAGCCCAATTAAATACTTTGTTTTATTTAAAACAAACAAACAAATCCCCCAAACATATAACCCAAAACCAAACCAAATCAAACCAATCCCAAGCACTAGCTGGGTGTGATGATACAGGCCTTTAATTCCAGCACTAGGGTTGTGAGTTTGAGACAGCCTGGTCTACTCTTCCAGGCGAGCCAGAGCTACACAATGAGACCCTGTGTCAAAACAACAACAAGAACCCCAACCCAAAACTAAACAAATAAAATAGTAGACTCTGCCCACCTTCCCCATGGCCACAGTCAGAGTTAACAGTCCCAGTTATAAACTCTAGTGAGGGACAGCAAGGGACACATAGCATCTGTCAGGATCCTGGATCAAGTGTCTTTGGGATGGAGATCCCTCTTAGGACAGAGTGCTATCAGAGGTATGTTGTGTATGTTGTGATCTTGGTGGAAGCATGGTTTCAGATATTCCCCCGCCTCAGAGCCTCCAAGCACCAATGCCTTCTCCACAGTGATGTCAGAATTACCTTCTGTACCTTCTTCCTAGGGTCACCTTGCTTAGTTCTCTTCAGCGCTTGCCTGGAAGCACATGCTACCCTTTCTGTGTAGCAACCAGCACTTCTCACTGAGCTTGTTGCCTGGGTCTGCATCTCTGGTGTCATGTTTTGTATCTGTTTCTGCATGTCATTTGAATCTATTCGCTGTTTCCCAAATGCCATGAAGTCTGAATTGTGCATGAGGGCAAGGTAACGCCTGTCTGGAATACCTTCGTCTTGCCTTCTCTGTTTGATGAAATAGCACTAATTAAGGTCCAACGGAACTATTACTTGTTCTGCAGAGCCTCCCTCAATCCCAGCTGGGGTTCTGCTTATTCTGGTTAGCATGTTTTATTTTTCCTGGGAGCTGGTTTTTTTTTTTTTTTTTTTACAACTCCATTGTTATGCAGGCAACAATATAATTTGTAGGACACTTCAGCGTATTTCCCACAGTGGATCCAAAGGGCGTGGCCACCCCATATTTTACTTCCTAATGTTACCTAATGTGTAGCAGTAACCCTTGAGGTGGGAGGAGCTCAGTAAATGCTTCTCTGGGTGAAATGAATAGCATGGTGATTGATTTTCATCTCTTTTACGAGCTGTGCAGACCTTGATGCATCTCCGCCTGTATGGTGAGAGCGTACTCAGGATTCTAGTTATAGGAGGAACCTCTCCCTCATTCCCATGCCTAATTGGGCCGTGCCCGGGTTGTCCCTGGTGTGTATAGCCCAAAGGGGATGCAGCTGTGGCTGGAGCAGAGATAGCGGCAGAAGCAGGGCCAGGCTCCCGTTCTGCCTCTGCTCCTGCAGGCACCTGCTCTCCCTTGCCTCTTCTAAGATGGAGCACGGGAGTCTGACACCTTGGCCGAGGTCTGCACTCTAGATGGACCTCTAGAACCCAGAGGTTGTAATTTCCAGGCCTTCTCTGATATCTTGCCTTTGATCTCTTTCCCCACCCCTGACACAAAAAGGTTGTGCAAGAGCTTTTCTCCTCCACTGGGCAGAGCTGGGAGGAGAGCTCCCTGGGCAGCAGGCTTTCTCCTTTGCTGTGCACCTCATGTGGGAGATTTGGAGAGTAGGGTGGAGAGCTTGGCTCCCTTTGGGCCCTTTCATGGTTTCCATTAGGTTTTGTGGTTATTCTGACCCCCATGTCCATGGGAATGAGAAGTGACCAAAATAGCTTATTCAGAGTGCCATAAGATTGCAGGAAGATTGCTAGTCGGCCATCATTGGGAGAAGAGGCCCCTTGGTATTGCAATCTTTATATACCCCAATACAGGGGAACGCCAGGGCCAAGAAGTGGGAGTGGGTGGGCAGGGGAACAGGGCGGGGGGAGGGGGGAGGGAACTTTTGGGATAGCATTTGAAATGTAAATTAAGAAAATATCTAATAAAAAATATTGAAAAAAATTGCAGGAAGAAAAGAAACAGGTGATGATGCTGTTACTAAGCGCCCTCACCTGTGTGAGGTGACACACAGGTCAGTTACTAAAATGGAGATTTGTTAAAAAGCTTCAGAAAGATGGGTATCATTGTGAAAGAAAGTAAATAGGTTTGGGGAAACAGGAGTCACTTTTGTTAAACAGATTAATGTGACATGTAGTGATGTACTTTTGTATTTGGGAGTTGTGTTCTCTCTCTCTCTCTCTCTCTCTCTCTCTCTCTCTCTCTCTCTCTCTCTGTCTCTCTTTCTCCCTCCCCCACCCACTGGTTTTGAGTACATCGGCTAGATTAAAGGAGACAGAAGTGAATGGGTGAAGCTTCTTAGACAAATAGAGAAGATGCTATTGTGACAACATAGAAGCCAGAAAAACTGTGTTGTTAATGAGTCACACTTTAATTAAAAGGAGAATTTGAATAATTCTTACTTTGGATATGGTCTGGATATTGTACTCAAATCCCAATTTATGTGTGCCCTTTTCATTCATGTCTTTCATAGACATCCATATCAACTTGGTGTCTGACCCTCTGATACAGTGTACAACTATGGGGCAGCTCTCAAAACTCCGGCAGAAGAGACATCTTTGTGAATAGTTGGGTGTGATGTAAGATTTGCTATAACTGAAGAATGCTTAAATGTCTTGGAGCCACAGAGGAGTGTTTAAAGAAGTACTTGGGAAATGTGTATTGTAGCATTTAAAGTGGATTTTGAGGGATAGCTAGAAGTCTCAACAAAGCGTGGAAAGGCAGGTTAGGGCATGTAACACTTAAGCTTTCTAAAGATCCGAAAATCCTGTCTGGTTGAAACTTAGAGAGAACATTAGATTACATGCATGTGCACGCATGTGTCTCCACATGACAGCTAGGGGCGCTTGGTTTGCATTTGTCACCTTTATTCATTTCAAAGAGACGAGAGCTATGGCTCAGATCGTTACTGTTAGAGGTTTAATCTAAGTTAGCCGATTATTATCAAGGCGCTTTAAAACATCAAGAATAACTGATTATAACAAGCAACTATTAAAAAGAATGCTTTGAGAAAAAAATGTGTCTGCTTCAAGAAGGCCGGTAGCATCTGATCCTCCTGTTTAGAAAAAGGTAGCACTCACTAAATTAACCTAGAGCGTGTCGAGTGCAGCTGTGAGCCAGGGGACAGCACCAGACTGAGAAATGCTGGCAATTCTGGTTTATATCTGGCCTCACATTTCATTCTTATTGGTCTTTTACTAGATGAAGGTTTTGAAGCCAGAGTCTCTCTACAAGCATTCTGTTTTCCAGAGGCTCAGCCACACACGGTGTGTGCAGTTGGCATGTGGTGAATGTTCACTGACCCAGTTTCTCAGCCTGCTTCAGCCTCATACACAGAGCCCAGTGTGCTGGGGCGTCAGGCTGTGGGGCTGTGCACTTATAATATCCAGACTTTCCATGGTCACCATCTCTTTCAAGTACCAAATAAAAACAATGCAGAACCTACATGATTGGCTCTGAGGCCCAGAACTTGCAGGTGCTGGGAGGACTCAGGCCAGTGTCTTGACGCCTTCTTCAGCATCCTCACTCAGGTGCTTGGTACTGTGTTGGTTGTATTTCCAGGGATACAGTTGGACCCTGGATTCTTTGAATCTGTATAATCTGTAGCCAAGGTACAATGGGCTCCAATTGTGGTTCCAATGAGCATAAATGTTCTTTTAATTGAATACAGTCGTGGGACAGGGGGCTTGTTGATTCTGAGTGGAGACAAATGGGCAAGGTGATTTTTGCATGATGTATCTATGTTGTAGGGTCAGTGTAGGGAACCCCACAGCCCCATTTTTCCCAGAACTGAGGAACAGATCAATCCCTTTAAAAAGGAACAACAACAAGAAAACACAAAAATCAAACTAAGCACGTTGTTATGTGTCGCGGATTTGTTTCCGGGGCATGTGTCTCGGATTTGTTTCCGGGGCATGTGTCGGAGATTTGTTTCCGGGGCATCCACGGAGAGTGGTGTCTGTAGATGCTTGGTTCTGCTTATGTAACATAGTGTGATGCCTGCAGTGAACCTGTGCACATGATCCTGTAGGCTTTCAGTCATTTTCAGATAGCTTATTTTACTTGATACAATGTATACAACTACAATTGTCCATAATATTTAGTACAGCACAAAATTCTATGGAGATGATATTTGTACTGTGGTTAGTGAAGAATGACAAGAAAAAATATTTGTACAAATACAGGCTTAACAAAATTGATCTGTGGTTGCTTGACCATAGGTGTGGACTCAGGAGTACTCAGGAATGACTATATCTCAGATCCCAAGAAGCCCATCTTGACTTTATTTTTACTATGTGCACATACAACCATGAAACTAGGGTATGATTCCCTTACACTTACACTTCTTTGACAGCTGAAATCTAAGATATTTCTATGTTAATACAGATCTATAAGAACTATAGGCCACAAATTGATGTGGTGGTTTAGTGCCTGGACGATGTCACTTTGGTGATGTTTTCTCACTATAATGATGTAGGTCCTTGTCAGCCTTGCTTCAGCTTTGCTTACAGTCAGCTGGCCTGCTCGTTCACTTGAGGTTATGCAGATGGAGGTGTCTTACTCCCCCCCCCACCCCCTTTGAGTTATTGTGAGACACAGTGACTTTCTCTAGTGTTCACTTGTTAGAAACCTACATGGTAGACCAAGGACTAAGTAGGTCTTTCTCGTTTCCTATTTATCCTGTCATGGGAAGCAGCACCATTTAGTACTGAAGGTCATTTTGGACCCAAATATAGTTCTCTATCTCTTTCATGGGGTATTGGTTACAGGACCCTCCTTAGATGCCAGAATCTTTGGATGTTCAGGTCAGGCCTTTTATATAAAATGGCATAGTGTTTGCACAGGAACCTACATACATTTTCATTTTAAGCCATTTCTAGATGACCTATAATAAATACTACAATGTAAATACTATGGGAATAGTTGTACTATTATTGTTTTAGGAAAATGTCTGTACATGGTCAGTACACAGAAGGTTTTTTTCCCCCTGCATGTTTTTGTTCTGTAGTTGGTTAAACATGCAGAAGCAGGACCCACCGGTATGGAAGGAGGACTGTCTGTGCTCGTGAGTGCTGTGAGGTTAGCACAGGATCCCGCGTACGTTCCCTTTACCTTTTGTTCCTTCATTTTCACTGAATTCCTTCTAGAGCTTGTGTCTTGAGATCTTCCTGTTCCTATGTGGCTGCAGATATGAAAGGCTGGCCAGAAGAAAGGGGCGGGGCATGCTGGACTGTCTCTCTACCTTGACACTTGCTCTACCGGGGAGCTTGTGAACAAGCAGGACAGCGTTGTGTGTTCGCAGAGCAGTATAGCTTAGCAAATGGCAGGGTGCCATTCATTGAATTTACCAATTCATTTTTCTGGTGGCTCACTTCAAATTCCTTTGATAGGAGATGTTTAGACATGTTCTATTCAGAACCTTGAAAAAATACAGTTGCAGGAAGGAAATGGAGAGGTGCATTCGTTGAATGATCAACAAATATCAGACATGCTCTGGGAATGGGTGATTTTTCAGTCGATGGTTTGAGTGGTAAAGCCTTATCTTACGGTTCATAAACACGTGGCCAGTTTTTAGGAAATTTGGTAATAATTCTGATTAAGGGCATTTCTTTGGAATATCATTTTAATTCTCAGTGTTCTTATGTCAAAGACAAGGAGTAAGATTTTAATGGATTGCTAACTTAAGACCATACAAGATAGCAAGTGACAGGCTGAGTAAATCAGGAAATCTCATTTCACGCATATATATGTGTTAGGAGTGCTGTTCATGGGGCTGTACCTCAGTTGGTACAATTATTGCTAGATATGTATAATAAAGGCTAGATATGTACAAGATTCAACCCTAGCACCCCAAAAAGGAGATGTGGTAGTACCTGCCTGTAATCCCAGCATGTTAGAGGAAGGCTAAACAGAGTTAAAGGTTGGCTTGGGTTAAATGATACCCTGTAAAAAAATATGGCTATTTTTTTTTTTTTGTGAATAAATACTATTTTATCCAGAGTTAGCCACATGACAGAGAGTGTAGTAGCCCTTCCACAGATGGAATTTTAAAGGAATGTCTTTCTACTATCTGTCCTGACTCATGTGTTTCTTTTGTGGCAAGACGCCTGGTCTTTAGGTACTAAGAAATCATCTTTGGCTCTTGTGTACTGGGGTTTAGTTCTAGTTAGGCCGACACTGTTGAGCAGGGCAGAGTAGCCACTTTGACTGAGACTCACTCAGGTCGTGTTGGGTTGAGGCTGAGTTGGTGCACCTGACCTGGAGGTTTCTCATGTGTTGTGAGGGTTTTGGTTTGTTTGTTAATTCCTGTCTGTGGTGCTGGAGGCAGAATGCAGGCTTCGTCCACACCAGGTACATTCTCTGCCATCAAGTCACATCCCAGAGGGGAGAGATTTAACCTTAGGTTGCTTCTGAAAGGCTGGATCTAGGGAACATACTAGGGGCGGGTTTGTGTTCCTCAGGGCTCAGGAGTCCTCCCAGGGGCAGGAGCCCTTCCCTACCTGCCCTGCCTCTACCTACCTTCTATTTCACTGCTGTTTCCTGTTCTATATTGATCCTGTCCTCAAAGTTCCTCTGCTCCATTTCCAGTCAGATACTGGTTAGGGAAGGCTCGAGAGAATGGTTTTGGGAAGTGGTTTTGATCAAGCTGTCACTGCCTAAACTCAAGATCTGGGAAGTCAATTGCTTGGTTAATTTAGTGTCCCAAGTTACTCCTGATATTTAAAACAAAGGCTTGAATGTAGTTGGAAGCTAAGAAGTATTAGGTGAATGCATTTCCAGTGAGATTCCAAATCTCTATTCCTTTTTCTTTTTGTTTATAGCAGTTTTATTTGTAGTTTTCCATACTTAAGAACAACTAACATATACTTTAGCAGATAAATGTATAAATAAGCTTTGGTATGACCTAAGAATACTCTGGTACATCTAGATAATGCAATATTATTGAGCAGTGAAAATAGATAAGCTTTTAAGGTGTGAAAAGATATGCAGGAAATGTAGACTGAATAAATTCTTTCTCTTTCCCATCCCTTCCCTCTCCTTACCTGTCTGCACTTCCTCCCTTTCTTTCTGGAATTTAATTTCTGAGTAGCCATTCGGAACTAAAAGAGTTGATGTTTTAGGGTTCCTGACTATTTGAATGCAGAGTTTTTTTCTGGATAGAAAGTGCTAGGGAACTTTATAGTGATTGCATTTGTAAGTGAGTTTTGATTGAAAGAATGCATTTGACGACAACGTCTAGGATTCAAAATGAACTGGCTTCTGAGTAGTTCCTGTACACAGTTGAAACACACAGTAGGTCTACACACTGTTTCATTCCTGTGCTTTGCTGTCTAGCTTCTGCTTCCCCTAGTCTTGGTGTAAACAGGTGAAATGCAGTTAGTGTGTGAGTTGGGGTCTAGTTGGGGTGCATGGCCAGATGACAATGGTAGAGACACAAGCCCATGTCCATGTTCTCTTGCTTCTCCCACCCCATGTTCCTTCTAAATCCAGACATTGCTTGTCAGTGCCATCTCAGTACTGCTCTTTGTCAGAAACAATCCACCCTTCAGGTGGAGCCTGCTTCTATCGCTCTTGAATCACAGAACATCCTTCTAAGTTTTAGATGCAATGGGATAACGTGGTTCCGAATAAGGGCTCAGTCTGTTACTCTCTTGCACAGTTAATCATCAATACCCATTTCCCACTGCGTTTGCAGTTCATCTGTTCCTTCTCCTATTCACGGACTCACTCGCTCACTCACTCTTTTGCCCACTCTTCCGTTCACACACTTCTGTTTCCTCACACACCTTCACTCTTACTCGAAGCTCGGCCACACACATCTGGATCCACTTTCTCATGCTCACTTCTGGTTTTCTTTCAAATTTCAGCAAACATTGATCACCCATCACAGCTGATTCCAGCCAGGCACTCCAGTGGAATTTGCATAATTGCTAAATTTTGCTTATAACCCTCAAATCTACATTTGTCTCATTTTCATGCTTATTTACAGACATGTGCAGAGAAGAGGGGAAAGCAGTGGGTCGTCTCCATACTTATTCCCAGATGAGGTCAAAGGTCAAGCCCAGTTTTCTTGTCTGGGCCTCTCCCCAGGGCATCTGCTTAGTGTTGTGAATTTTTTATTCTGTGCCATTTGTTGATAATTTTGCCTCATAAAATGTTCTTAGCAAGTGCTGAAGGGCTGCCTAGTGTTAATAAAAGCCCCAAAGGGTGTGTATGAAATGTTCTGTGAAGCAAACTTGATTTTAGAGAGGCTTCCTTGATGTTTGATTTTGGTGACGTTGCTGTGGGTCAGATGGTCATGAATCTGCAATGTATGTTAAGTAATTGCCTTTAAAGAGAAGCACACATAGAATGCACTGACAGATTAACAAAAACGCTGTTGCTGGAAGCTCATAGGAACCTCACCCTGTGTTTCCCCCAGAAGCACCAGTTCCATGCTCGAGGAGACCTTACTGATGTTAACTCCTATGAGTAGTGAGCACTGGACAGATGTACAATTGTGGCCATGTCTGCACTTCATTGTGTGGGTCATAGGAAGAACCTATAGCTTTGTTCAGGAATCAGACATGGAAAGCAAGAGTTACATGGGTGGCGAGATGGCTCAGCTGGTAAAGGCACTTGCTGCCAAGCCTTGCAGACTGAATTTGATCCCTGGAGCCCCATGGTAGAAGGAGAGAACCGATTCCCACGAGTTGTTCTCTGACCGCCACATCTATGCGGTGGCACATGTGTGCCCTCAGGCTCACAAAATATCTAAACAAAACTGCAATAAAAACAAAAAGAATCATGATTCTGTATAATAATTGTTCTCATGCAATTCAAAAGAAAAGCGCTTGAGATTTTGCAGGAGGAGCTTGAGGCAGAGGAGTGTGAGGAGACAGGCAGGTGTTCCTGGCAGAGGCTACAGTGCTTAGAATCACTGGCTGCTGGCCGTGCCCTTTCTGCTTACTTCAGCGGATGCCAGAGGCTTCCATGTTGATATTTGGAGGGCCTTCCTGTCAGCATCACAGCTTGAAGGAGGTTATCTCTCTATGACCCTGGGGTCCATCTAGGAGATGCCTTAAAGCCTCAGGGAAAACTGGCTCCACTAGAGTCAAGTGGGAGCCATTGCCCTGGGGTGGCCTCTGAAGTGCTGGGCCATGTGTCCCTGCTGTGCCTCCAGGAGGAACCACCTTGAAGTTGTGAGGAAACATCATTTGTCAGCTTGTTGGCCTGGTGTGCCTCAGAGGCACTGAGACAGCAACTGAGAAAAAAGAGCCTGCCTTCTGGACACCCCTGCCGCAGAGGACTTCTCCAGCCTCACAAGGCTATGGCATTAAGTGGGAGGGACACACTCAGAGATGTCATCTTTTTTCTTTCTATAAATGCTTAAAATCCAGACAGCAGTTGATTTTCTCTTAACCTGTTTTCTAAAAATTATTCATTAAAATATCCATTGAAGCTTGTGTCTCCTTTAGAAGAAGTTCTGGAAACCCAATTCAAAGAACAGACTGGCCAAGGTCACTGGAAGGCTATCTCTTTCCTGGTGGTGCATAATGTGATTGGTTCACACAGTGACTGTAGCCTGCCTGGCTGCCTTGTGGCACTGGCCACGGGA
This sequence comes from Mus minutoides, assembly GCA_902729485.2. Lineage (NCBI taxonomy): Eukaryota > Metazoa > Chordata > Mammalia > Rodentia > Muridae > Mus > Mus minutoides. The sequence goes on from LR750047.1 coordinate 434,967, forward strand.
AGGCGGGAAGGAAGCTCCCTTTCTTTCCATTCTCTCCTTCTTGTCTCCCATTCTCTTCTTGCTTCCTGTGCCGATTTCCCACACAAGTTACAATGTTTCAGGTACTGTGTTCTGGTTCATTTTCCACACAAGTTACAGTGTTTTGGATCCTGTTCCCACTATTGTTTCCTTTGCCCGCACAAGTTACAATGTTTCAGGTACTGTGTTCTGGTTAAGTTAAGTTGTGTTGTACTCCCCTTTTTCTCTTTCTACCTTTCAAACTGGTTTCTATTTGCTGTGCTTTAAGGGAGATTCTGGTCTGTGCTTTCATTATGAGCATTTAGAATGCTGTCCTCCTGGGCAGTGGAGGAGTGGAAGCCTTCGTGGAAGCCTTCGTGGAAGCCTTCGTGGAAGCCTTCGTGGAAGCCTTCGTGGAAGCCTTCGGCTCGGAGTCTTAGTTGTACTGTTCACCAGTTTGGCAAATATAGGTCGTGTTCATTCATTCATTCATTCATTCACTCACTTACAGTTTCATGCAAGCATATAACAAACATATTTGATCATATTTACCCCAGCACCCTTTCGATCCCCTTCCATTCTGCTGAAGCCTTTCTTCTTCCCAACAAATCCCCTTACTCCCATATTTAACATGACCCCCTGAATTTAATAGGGTTACCCGTATGAGCATGAATGGGAGGTTATTTGCTGGAGCATAGCCTCTTCCTAGTGGCTACATCACGGGAGGAAATGACTCCCACTGCCCTAGCAACCATTAACTGTTAGTCCGTATTCTTAACCTCCGGAGCTGAGGCTATGGCAATGCTCTGACCGCATGGGAGGAGACAGTGCCTATGATGTGACCAGCTTAGCACTGGCCACGCTGCTGCTCAGCTTACACTTGTTCCCTAGTGTTCCTCAAGAACCCATGTGACAGAGCTGTGTCTGTGCCCTCTGTGGCATCTTACTGCATGAGAGACATGATACCTTGTGTTTCTCGCAAGTTGAATTCTAAAGTTAAGACTCAGAATTATACTCAATATCAGCCCTAACACCAATGTTTAAAGATCTTTTAAAAAAAGCAATGTTTAAAGAGTAATGTTAAATAGTTTATTAATGTGTGTGCATGTACACACACACACCCACACCCACACACCCCAGAGTTTGACATCTGGTGTCTTTTTTTTTTTTTAATTCCATCTTTAGTTTTTTTTGACAGGATTTCTCATTGAGTTTGGATCTCACTGATTCAGCAAGCCTCGGGGCTTTCCAGGGAGTGGCTTACAGGCATGTGTCATGCCTGGCTCTTACCTGGCTGCTGGGGAGTCACTCAGGTCCTCATGCTTGCATGGCCAGTACGCTTATCAACTGAATCATCTCCCCTGCCAATAGTTTATTCTCACATGTAGTTACTATTATTTTTACCCACTGAGATGAATTTCTTTCATTCGGGATTTCATTTACTTTGTTATTTTCTTTGCCATGGTTATTAATATTTACACGTTGGTGAATTCACTGGGTTCTCACAGTACCCAGAATAATTACCAAAATCAAATACTTTCTAAAATTTATTTTAAAATGATTTATTTATTTACTCGATACTGGTTGGCTTCAAACGCATGACAATCTTCTTGACTCTCAAGTGCTGAAATGATAGGTATGAACTACCTTGCCCAGCACAGCACATTTTTAAAAAAGCCCCTTACAGACTCTTAACAGTGGGAGTGGGGGTGTTTCTGACTCTTTTGCCTGCTCTTGGGACCCTTTTCTTTCATTGAGTTGCCCACCCATCCTTGATATGAGAGTTTGTGCCTAGTCTTACGGCATCTTGTTATGCCATGTTCAATAGATTTCCCTGGGGACATGTTCTTTTCTGAATGGAAAAGGAAGAGGAGTGGATCTGGGGTGGGGTGGGGAGGTGGTGGTGAACTAGGAAAGGTGGTGGGAGGGGAAACTGCAATTGGAATGTACTGTATGAGAGAGGGAGGTAGAGGAGGAGGAAGAGGAGAAAGAAGGAGAAAGCAGGCTGAGCAAGCCATGAGGAACAAGCCAGTGAGCAGCACTCCTCTATGGCCTCTGCATCGGTTCCTGCCTCTGGGTTCCTGTCCTGCCTGACTCCAATGGTGAACTGTAATATGAAAGTGTAAGGGAATAACTTCCTTACCCGCACAGTATGTGTTTGGGGTCTTAGAATAACAGGGTGACTAGTTAGTCATGGTAGCCCCAGTTAGATCTGGAAGTAAGTTCATTTATACAGTAGAAGACAGAGGGGTCCCATGAGAATTTGACAGAGTCCTGAAGTGTGGAGAAAAAGACAGCCATTTATATGCTGCAAAATGAGGCTGGGTAGAAGGAGTTGGTTCTAGAGGAGTCTGGACTACGTGTCTATGGAAACCAGGAGTTGGGCATCCTAGGAGCAGGAACAATGCTAGGGACAGGCTCCCTTCCCTTCCAGTCTGAAGAGGACTGTTTATGGGTATGGGTGGGATGGGGTGCCAGAGGCAGCCAAACTCCAGTTAGAGGTGCTTCAAACATCCAGGAGTCCCATAGAGCTATCACGGAATGGCCAGGGGCCCTGGCGTCATCAACTCTCATTGGTGGTGTCCTTTCTTTGCCTTGTGCCCACACCACATGTCTACATATTGCTAACCTGGGTTTAAGTGTTCACTGGTCAGGGAGACAGCTCCTCTAGGAGCCCTGTTTCTTGAAGCCAGTGTGGGGAAAAAGACAGACAATGGAAGGGGAGTCTGAGGAATGTGGAGAACCCCAGAACAAAGTGGCTGCCTCCTTCTCTGCCCTTGGTTCATCTCTGGAAGTATCAGCCCTGTCCTCCAGACAGCTTGCAGCCTACACTTCCGGGCTCCTGCCCCCCGCCCCCAAACAGGCACCCGAAGCAGCCACCACATTCTATTTGGTTTCTTTGTCTATTTTCCAGTCCCTTGGAAGTTTTTTTTCCGTTTCCTAATCAATATGTCCCTGCAGAGTTATCACGAATAGCATTCTGATGTTCCTGAGACTCAATCAGAGTCTTGGGTCTCTCAAGGCTGGGTACAGTGCAGAGGGTATGGGACTTAACACTTACCATTCTGAGAAGCACTGGCTTCTATCCCTAATACTGGGGTTGGGGTTCTTGATAGAAAAAGGATTTTCGAAATCTCTTGGTACAATGTCCCTGTTTTACAGAGAAATAAATCATAGCCTTCTTGGTCAGTTCCAGGAGTGTATGTTTCTGGGAAGTGCATGCCTCTCCTGGGGAAATTCTGTGTATTTTTTTGGGTCTTCAGAATTTATCTTTGGGCTTACGTTGTCATCGGCTCCTCCACTGATCTTTCAAGCCCTTTCCTCTATTTCTGCTAACCGTATGCTGGATCCAGACTGCTTTGTTTATCTTGGAAAGCCTCTTCATTTTTCACATTTAGACTCCACCTCCCAGCAAACTATCTGATGATTATCACAGACTCTAAGTAGTTGTTGGATTCCTCTGTCTTTGTCTGGTGTCCTCCTTGAATCTCCCTTTCCTTCCCTTTACCTCTCAGCTGCATAGCTTTGCTTTTCTTCATCGTCCCTCAGCCTGGCCCTTCAAGGGCATCTTGTCCTAAGTTCCTACCAAAGGACATTACATTGATGTATTTATAGCGTTTAAGTATCCTTTGTGTGTGTTTTAAATGGCCATTGGATGATGTTATTACTCATACCAGGTGTAGTCTGCAGTGAAAAGTGTGTCCTATGATTTGGTTTTCAACTTAGATCTTAAAGGAAATTTGATCAACTTTTTCTATAGGGGTGTTTGTAGAAGACTCCAACTCACATCAGCTGTGCATTAGCACTTGTCCAAATGCCCCCTAAAACAAAAGGCAAACTTTCTAAATTCGTATTCTATTCTGTGCGGAGCAAGGATTTCTCTGTGGGAATACCTCTCTGAAAATATTCAGAAAGTTTATGAGTAATGTGGTTTGCTAAAACAAAGATTTACTTCTGTAAGCAGCTCCTGAGGAAGCCCCCTGAACAGTCTCGCTTGTCCTACTTGGCAGAGCAGATTTGTCCTTGGCAGCTTATGTATTACCACATGGCAAGCAAGCGTGACACATGGAAGATGTGTGTATGTGTGTGTGTGTGTTTGTGTGTGTATGCGCATTCAGTCTCTCTGCATACATGTGTCTGTGAGTGCTTGTAACCAGATTCAGACTAGGTCCTTGATCGCTTCCTAAATACTGAAGTAACTTGGTTCTGAGGAGGTGACTTTTGTTTTAGTTTCTTAAAATTACACTTTAAATTTTTTAAAATAAAATACATTTTGATGATATTCTTTCCTTTCCCCCAGATCCTTCACACATCCTTACCTCTTTCTCTCTTAACTCCTCCTAGAAAAACAAAGGAAGCCAAGCCAAGCAAAACAAAACCCTACAAGATAAACAAACAAACAAACAAACCCACCAAATCATAGCAAAAAAAAAAAAAAAGAAAGAAAGAAAGAAAGAAAGAATAAAACCCTCAAAAATCATGGAGGCTGTTTTGTGTTGGAAAACTACTTATGGACATGGGGCCTGCCCTGGGGTGTGGGCCTGCCCTGGGATGTGGTTTTGATACCCAGTGTCAACTCCATTGGAGGAAAGGGTTGCCCCTCTTCCAGCAGGTACCAATGGCAGTGAGTTTCTTGGTTAGGGTGGGACTTTGTGCCTGATTCTCAGGAAAGTTTTAATCTGGAAAGGACAAACTTTTGTTTCCTTTTCTTCTTGTCTTTTTTCTTTAGGTATGGGAAGAATGCAGAGATTATAGTCATTATTAATTCCATATATACATATGAATTAAAAATACATGAAGACATTTAAAGTTATGTTTAAATTTATTACTTAATTAAACATTAACTAATTAAATGTGTTGAGATGAGAGTCTCACTGTATTGTTTAAGGAGACCTAGATCCACTGGGCATAAGCTATACCTTGGTTTCCCAAGTAGCTGTCATAGACGTAAAATCACTGTGCATTGTAGTAAGTAAGCACCCCCCAGACTGTTGGGTGATATTTAAATCAGGTTAAACACGATTATCTCAAACATGTATCATTTCTTCTGGTGAAGTACCAAGATCCTTCCCTTTTGCTTTTTGAAGTACACAGTGTACTCTTACTACCTCCTGGTTGTGTGCAGCTTTCCTCTTGCCTGTCTGTGACTCCTCCCCTTCCCCATATATATTCCTGATATATTTTGATAAGGCAAAAGGAAAACTTGCCTGTTCATATTGACCTGGATGCAACCAACTCCATTGTTCCCATAATTCCAGAGGTAATGAAGATGGTCAAGACTATGAAATCCAGGCAGATCTATGCAGAATGGTGGGGAATTTACAGAGGTTTTGAGAAACAGGATTTCAGGTGAGGCATGTGGTGGGCAAATGAGGGTTGGATCTGAATTGGAGGATCTAACAACATCAGAGAAGGTGCCCTCCCACTCCGTTTCTATCTAGTTGGGGACTTCTCCCAGGAGAGAGCAGTTAAAAGACCTGGCTTCTTATTAATGGTCCTTTCATCATTATATTTAATCGCCCTGGTCCTGGCAACAGCTCCCATTAAGGCTTTACTGCTGTATTATTAATGAGAAAGAGTCATTGTGGTTAAGGGAGGTTTAAATACCTCGACTGTAACAAACATTAGATATGAGAATGAATGACTACAGTAGAGTCATTAGCTCCGGAAACGTTCAGGAGCTTTGCAATTAAGTCATTGTCTTGCAGTCTCCCTGCTCCGGTGGTTTCTAGCCTAGCAGCCGGCTGTTTAAGTGACCCAGGGGTGGAATGGAGTAGTTTACATAGTGTGGTTAAGGCCCTGCCATATATTCATGTGGAAATCATGTTTTAAAATAGCATAAGTCTCTATATTTGCAACAAGAACCACTGTTCTGTTTCAAATGTTGTAACATCTCTAATTTCTTTTTTTCTTTTCTTTTTTAAAGGGCATAGATTCAAATTGAGCATAATAATGCCTGTGTGGGTTACCTATTTCCATGCTGTCTAACATTTTAAGTTAGTGTCTAGATGAGTCTGTGTCCTAAAGTGTGCTTGGGCGTCCTCTGGGCCATACTGAAATTTCACGATATTATCTCATACTCTGCTTTCGACAGGAATGGTAAAGGTTTTGAAGTTTTAATTTCAGTTTTCCCCATTGCTCAGAATTTGATGACATGAAATGAAAAGAGGTTTCCATAGCTGCTAACATTCACCAGATTTTGTTCCAAAGCATGGACTTTAGTAGACTTTTGAATTAAATCCACATTCTCCACCCAAGTCTAGTGATAAAATCCAATAGTTCAAAGATAGGTATGTCATAAACAGCTATAGTTAAATAATCTAAAAAAATTTAAAACATGGAAATACAATAAAACAAGAATTGATCACTTTATAGTGGAATACTCTATAAACTGTCTGCATTGGAAACATGTGGTGAGTTCTAAAACATCTGTGTTCTATAATTCTAAAAAGTGTACAGTTTGAAGGCTCGCACTCCCCTTCTGCACACACATAAAATGACAGGTTAAGACATTTTTTTCCCTAGTTTTCCAATTTGCATTTGTCTATTTTTAATTAAAGGTACTTTCTTGGAATAAAAATACATAACTTAAAACATTTGTCTCAGCTAAGTAGTTATAAAGACATGGCCTGTCAATCTTGTCAGTCTGCCTAAACCAGCGATTGAACATCGGCCTGATCCCCAGGGGAAGGGAGAGATCATCTGTGATATGTACGTGGTGTAGGGAAGCTGTTTGATTTTTCAATGAAAGTCTTAATTTTGATAGAAAGCTGCTTCTCAGAGTGCTATAGCAGGTGCGTGGTTGGTGTAACATTTCAGTGTCTGTGTAACCTCCCCCACTTACCTGAAGTCGCTGAGCCCTCTGCTGTATGACCACTGAGCTGGCCACCAGGAAAATGTCTGAGAGGTTAGATTGTTTTAAACATTGAACTAACACCGTGTTTTCTGGGTTCCCCAGAAAGTTATGTGTATTATGAACAGTGCTAAATGCCTGTGAGAGAGAAAGCCATACAATTGAACTGTGCAAATGTTAGTTCTATTTCTTTGCTTTCCTTATTTTTTAAGGAATTTTTCATAGGTTTAAAATGTGTGATGAGAATCTTGAGATCTGCCTGGATTTCATGCTGCTCTCTGCTTCATTTCACTCTCCCCCTCTTTCACCTGCAAAACTAACAGTGTGTGTTTAAGATTATATGTTGTGGAAGAGACAGAAGGGAACACAGAGGACTCCATTCCTGAACACAGCTGTTGCAGCTAGCTCTTGCCTCAGGTGACAGCCCTAGTGGTTGGTGGCCCTTGGGAAATGGCGCCCCATGTCCCACATGAACAAAGTTCCAGAAACCCTAAGATCATCAGTGTGTGATGAGAGCCAGAAACAGCCAGGTCCCAAGGGAGGGTGGCTTCAAGTGGGGCTTCTGGAAATGTCTTGCACCCTTGCCCTCACCATGGCACGGCAGGAGGCCAGAGTCCTGGTGATGATGCCCTCACCATGGCATGGCAGGAGGCCAGGGTCCTGGTGACGGTACCCTCACCATGGCATGGCAGGAGGCCAGTGAGGGCACGGCAGGAGGCCAGGGTCCTGGTGACGATGCCCTCACCATGGCACGGCAGGAGGCCAGGGTCCTGGTGACAATGCAGATGCTTACTGCCCACGCATGGAGCTGGAAGTGACACATGCGCCATGTAACTCCACTTGCTTCATTTCTGAGAGGGTCTGATGTTCACAGAACATCAAGGACACCATTGCCACTGAGGAGGGCTTCCTAGAACTTAGCCCCATTCTCTGATGGGATCTTTGTTATCACACTCTCTCAGGGTCCATACTATAGACAGCACATTCGCAATAAGTGTTGGACAAGAGTTTCTGGAGTATTTGTAGAGTTTAGAGTTGAACATTCCTAACGAAATAACCGGAAACACTCTGAGATAGGAAACTTCATGAAGGCCGATATCGTGTCCCCAAAATTCAGGCACTAGACACATTTTGGATTTTCAGTTTAAAGTTGCCTTACCTGGCCTAACCTTTTAGAGATAAGGCTGTTGAGACTTGGGGAGGGACATAAACGGTTGTCATAGTCTCCTCAGTGAGTGAGTGAGGGGTAAAGTTGAGGAGACTCTCCCAGATTGTGACCCAGCTCTCCCAGTGATGCTCCTGTGGCTTGTCTCTGATGTAAGAAAGGCCTCCATGTAGCCTGTGTCCCTATAGGCAAATGGAGCAGGAACTGCTTCTAAAATATAGCTACCAACAAGGAGAAATCATTCTGTATCTTTTTAAAAAAAGACTTATTTTGCAATATTTGTTGGTCCATTTTCCAGTGGAGAGATAAAACCCCTAATCTGAACCCATACTTCCTGCCTCCCTGCCCCATTTTTCCTACCCCTCAAGTCTTAGCATCTAATTCTATTTTTTATTCCATTTCATCAACGAAAAAAAATTGTTTAGAACATTTCCTGAATTTGCTTTTAGCCAGGAATTAACTTGCTTGGGAGAGCACCGCTGTGCGGATGGAAGTAAACCCCGAAATACCAATTGCTTGCTTGGCCGTACTCCTCTGTTGTTTGTGTCAAGGACTATGATGAAGAAACATGTGTAGGGTGGGGGATAGTCAGGCTTAGGCCAGCTTCTCAGCACAGAGGTGGCTGCATTTGTCCTGAAGCCCCTTCTAGATTTACAGGTGACGAGAGTGGGACATTGCTCTTTGCTGTGTACCCCAGGTCCCTGCAAGGCTGAGCTTCCTCAAGCCCCATCAGTAGGAGCAGCCCATGTGTGGGGGAGGTGCTGTGGATGACGCTTACTTCCTCCCATCCACTTTGTCCCTGTGAACCCGGTATGAACAGGCTGACCCTTTTCTTTTACTTTCCTTTGTTTCAACCTATAGAACACAGTTTTGTTTGATGAGGTGATACTTGGTTAAAAATCTCAGGGTAGGGTGGGGGAGGTGGGGGAAGAAGGGGAGGGGGGGGTGCTTAGCAGTAGAAAACATGCCTGGAATGTACAAGGCCTGGAATTTGATTCCAAACACCACAAAACCCAAATAACCAAACCAAAATAACACCAAAAACCTTGCTGATGCTTTTTGGCCACTTGGAAGAATACTTATAAGGAAGCCAGTAAGAGCTATTGGAGGATGTCTAAGGCCTTTGGGTTAAGAAAGAGACCAGGCACCAGTAAGATGGCTCAGTGGACCACTAGCTACCAAGACTGGCCACCTGAGTTCAGTCTCCAGGCCCTTGAACACACATGGTGGAAGGTGAGAATGCAGACTGTTTTCTTATCTATACACATGGACCACAGTGTGAGCTCCCTGCCCCCAAGAAATGTAGATGAAGAACCACAAAGAGATGAGGCATAGCAGGTCTTATGCTGAACTGTTGGTTGATTCTGTAAAATTCTGTCTTTTCCATTCTGCCCCCTTGGCTTTCTAACAATGGGAGAAGAAGATGGCTCTCTCCATTTGGTTTTTCCAAATTAAGTCATATGCTTAATATATGGATATAAAAGGGCATTAGTATTTTGGTGTGCTGTATGACCTCAAGTTCTGAATGACAGGGACAGAAGAATATTAAATGACTTTATCTGTTTTTGATGACGGTTGTCCCTCAGAATCTGTAGGGAATTAGTTCTAGGATACCCTTGACATACCCAAATATGCTCATGCTCAGCTCTCCTATGTAAAACACCATAGCACTGCACACATCCTACACATTCCTTCCTGCAGATCATCTTTGCATAATGTTCTAGGAACATCTATAGTAACACCTTTGGTCCTCATGTAAATGATACTCCAAATAACTTCAGTCTGCCATTAGTTGGATGTGTGTCCACAGATCCTGTGGGATTTATTTATTTATTTATTTATTACTTATTCAAGGCGCCAAGTGGACAAGAGCAAAGCCATAATTTTAAAAGTCACCATTTCCTGTTTGTAATACTGGAAACAAAAACCACGCCTGGAGCTCAAGCTCTAGAGGAACCATTTGTTCCTGCTCGTCTCATGCCTCAGCTCAGCATTGGCCTTGGCCTCTTGTCTGGCCCTGCTTGTGTTTCAGAGCTGGTTCTGAAGACATCCTTGTGATGACAGTTTTGTTTAAGAGGATATTCACAGGGTACTTTGATGGCATGAGGTGATTTTAGCTACACACTTTCATGAAGGGCTTCATCGTTGGCCTCTCGGTGATTTTCTTCCTGCCTATATCTGGCAATTTGGTGATCATGGGAGTCAGTTCCAGCTACCAGAGCATGGCTATCAGGAGAGTCTGAGGTGTCATCATCATTGTTCTTCACAATAGTGTTGTGTCTGTAGCAGAGTCTAGCCAGCATCATGTTCCCTGATTTCATGAACTTTCCCATCTGGACAGCAACCAGCAGGTGCCCAGCAGAAAGGATTCAAGAGCTCTCTTAGTGTTTCCTTTTAAAGTAGCTAGCTAGAAAGGTATTGATTTTAAAGGTTTCAACTGAGCAGTAATAAAACCAGAAGTAGAAAGTTGTCTTTCTTCCCTTCACCAGGAGTAGCCTCGGTCACACACCTCGGCCCAGAGTGCATTTGTGGAGTGGCATGTGCTGGGTATGTCATTTCTCGCCGTGGCTGTGTGATCTCCACACTGTGAGGGCAGAAGGAACTGCACTTTTTTCATGGAGCTCAGGGAGAGGAAGGAGGACATTTAAGAAGACAGAGATTTTCTTGCAGTGGGAATGTATAATTGAGACTCGCTTTCCCCTTGCCATCTCTGAAATAAGGGATTTAGGAATCAGTCAGTGGGATAGAAGATTTGTTTTTATTTTACTGTGTTTGGAAATACTCCTTTCAATCAAGACAGAAAGCATTATGGCTCTCTCTTATGACTCACAGGATGTACATGTGCAGATCTAACTCTCTGTGGATTGAAAACCCTCAACACACACATTACTGTTGTCATTATCCCTAAACCAGGGCTTTAAACCTTTCCCACTCATGAATGCTATGTGTGTGTGTGTGTGTGTGTGTGTGTGTGTACACACACATTAGGTACACAAATAAAACACTTGCTAATAATACATCACAGAGAAAATTTAAAATAGTTCTCTCACCTTTATGTAAAGATGAAATCAGTTTGCATGCTAGTGAAGTGGGTATGCTCATTTACATTTACACAGACTTAAACCTTGGTGGAATATTTGATGCACAGATATAGACCACTTTCAGTGCTTTCCAGAGGTGATCAAGATTCTGATTTTATAAGCATCAGTGCTAAGGACATTGCTTAACATAAATACAGTACAAAATGTCAAAAGTATGTTTAGATCATTTTAGAAATTGTTGGGAATTCTATTCTAATCTCAACCCAAAATATATTTTTTTAATAAAACAGAAGTCAGCAACTCAGGTTTTATGAAACTCAAATAAATAATTTAAAAAATAAAACCTTCTAACATAATATGATCCGAAGGTGTTCTAATTTGAAAAACTTACATGTTAAAGTGGAATATATTAAAGTTTTTGTTTCTCATAATTAGATGGTTTTGTTTTTACAAGAGTAGAAAAGTTTTTATGCATGGTGAAAATATTACAGTTGGTCGGATTTAAGAGTCTCCAGTCTGAGCCAGGCTGCTTTAGGCGACGCTGGTTGGCTCTGTGTGGCTGACAGCATGATGTGTTGTTCAGAGTGAGGCTGTAGTGAGGTCCTGTGACATGATGTGGGAACGTGCTGCCAGAAACACCTCATGTTCACTTTGAATTTGAGTTTGAATTAGTTTTGGTTGTTGCCCATTTGGAGACCTTTACAGTTATCAATTCTCTTTGTGACCTGCATATTCAGTTGCATGATCCCATATGGGACCACATCGCACGGTTTAGGAAGCTATGTCCTAAATGCCACTACACAATTACTCATGCTGTATTTATCTGTATTAGGTATCATTAGTTATCTAGAGATAGTTTAAAGCCTGTGGGAGGGTGTGATAGGTTCTATGCAAGCACACCACTTTTATGTAAGGGGACTTGAACATCCACAGATGTTGTGGGATGTCTGGAAGCCAATCCTTTGGGTATACCAAGGTGCGATGGACATCTTAAAACGTGCACTGAGAATGGTCTGCTTTAGAATCCTCCCAGGAATTGAATTTTGCCTGTTTGTTCATTTGTTTGATTGATTTCCAAGACAGGGTTTCTCTGTGTATCCCTGGTTGTCCTTGAACTTACTCTGTTGACGAGGCTGGATTTGAACTCAGAGATCCTTTGGCCTATGCCTCTAAGTGCTAGGATTATAGGTGTGCACTGCTGCTGCTGGTTCTCCCAGGGATTTAAAAAAAAATCTCTATTTTGTAAAATTTGAGGTCAGAATTTTAAAGGGAAGAGGCTTATATAACCCACAGGTTAAAAACATGCCTCAGGCAAGTGCATGCATACTGAAGCTTGAGTTGAAGGCTTTAGAATGTAATCCATGCCATAGAATGCTCCTGTCACCCATTTTTTCCCCAACTTTTATTAGATATTTTCTTCATTTACATTTCAAGTGTTATCCAGAAAGTTCCCTATACCCTCCCCCCTCCCAGCCCTGCTCCCCTACCCACCCACTCCCACATCTTGGCCCTGGGGTTCCCCTGTACTGGGGCATATAAAGTCTGCATGACCAAGGGGCCTCTCTTCCCACTGATGGCCAACTAGGCCATCTTCTGCTACATATGCAGCTAGAGACGAGCTCAGGGGGTACTAGTTAGTTCCTGTTATTCTTCCACCTATAGGGTTGAAGACCCCTTCAGCTCCTTGGGTACTTTCTCTAGCTCTTCCCTTGGGAACCCTGTGTCACCCATTGTTAACACTACAGATGCCATTGATATCCCGAGTACTGTATAAAAATCTGTTAGCAATGAGATGCTTCTTAGAGTGTCCACTTGGACAAATGCCTCCCGGGGGGGGGGTCACCATCCAGCTGCGCTGGCAAAAATGAGAATGGTCGGTGGACCATAGTGACGGGCATGTGGAAGACACTCAGTAAAAAGAATTTAGTCCTTGCCAGCAAATTGTTTTTTATGTTAAATTTTGTATTCATCAAGGTGGTGCCTTTTTCTTGATTTTATCCTTGACATTTCCGCTTTGTCTAGCTAGATCACGGAAAAACTAATGAATATTACCAAAAAAAATTCAATATTTTTTTCTTATTCCTCAAATTGTTTAGAATCTTTTGTGTTTTAAATATCTTAAATAAGAAATTCAAATGTCATTAACTTGATAGAATTAAACAGTTTTTGCAAAGTGCGTTGAAGTAGTTAAAGACGGATTTTTGTTTTCCGTCTCAGTGGTGGGTAAGTATATAAAATTTATTTGATGGTGAAAGTGCACAAGCCAGTGTGAATCCTCATAGCTTCCATCCTGACAGTGCACATAACTATATAGAGGGTCAATGAATCATAAAATTTTTGGTTATTGTTAATTTCCATGTGTGACTTTTTTTTTACTTGCAACTTAAAAAAAAAGTTTAAAGTAAAAAAAAAAAAAGATTTTATTAGGCTTATATGGCTCAAACACCCTTGATTTGGAATTCTGAACTGTGAAATGTCCCCATATTTAAACTTTTTTTTTCATCAGTAACATGATGTCACAAGTGGAAAACTTTGTATTATGGGCATTTTAATGAAAACATATGATGCAAGATTACCTTTGGGCTATTTGTAGATGGTATATTTGAAACATAAGTGAATTTTGTGTTTAGATATGGGTCCCATATCCTACGTATCTCAATATGCAAACGCAAATGTTCCAAAAGTTGAAAAAAGTAGCTTAAGACTATTCTGGTCCAAAGATTTTTGAATAATGGGGATTCAACTTGTGTGTAATAATGCAGAATATTGCTTTTTAATGAGGCAGCTACATTTTGCAATGTATTTATTTGCTTTCTCCTTTTTATTTTTTTTTTACAGGAAAAACTAACACAGGAATGTGTGTTCAGAGAACAGTTTGAAGAGAACTGGTACAACACCTACTCTTCCAACCTCTATAAACACGTGGACACCGGAAGGAGATACTATGTTGCATTAAATAAGGATGGGACTCCAAGAGAAGGGACCAGGACTAAACGGCACCAGAAATTTACACATTTTTTACCTAGACCAGTGGACCCTGACAAAGTACCTGAACTATATAAGGATATTCTAAGCCAAAGCTGACAAAGACAGTGTCTTCACTTGAGCCCTTAAAACATAACCACTATAAATGCTTTCATGCGGTGGGTTCTTATTGATTAGCAGTGCCGTCACCTCAGCTCCACTGTTGCCAAACTTTGTCGCATGCATATGAATGATGGAAGCTTGGATGAGGACTTGCCAATTTGCTCTGCACTTACTGGCTGGTCCTCCTGGAGGGCTGCCTAGGGCCACTTGCTTGATTTATTGCAAAAGCAGGGGAGAGAGGCTGTGGGAGAGGGTGCGAGTGCATGAGTGAGTGGAGGGGACTGCAGCGCGCCACGAGGACAACGGCCTGATGCATGCTGGGAAATAGACACGCTTTTACATTTTTGATCAGTTGAACTTCATTCTATATCAGCACAGCTGCCATACTTCAACTCATCAGGATTTTTGGCTGGTGGCCTGCTCAAGGGAACGCTGCCTTTCCACAGGCGTGGAGAGAGCAGTCTCACTTAAAAAGACTATCAGTTCATTCTCACTGGTATCATAGCCCAGTGAATTTAAAGCAAAGACCTCTTAGTTTAAAAGAAAAAAAAAGAAAGAAAAAAAAGAAAAGAAAAAGAAAAAAAAACACGAAAAAAAAGAAAAAAAGAAAAAAGGTTAAATTTATTTATAGAAATTCCAAAGGCAACATTTTATTTATTTTATATATTTATTTATTATATAGAGTTTATTTTTAATGAAATATGTACAGGCCAGATAGGCATTTTGGAAGCTTTAGGCTCTGTAGGCGTTAAATGGCAAAGTCTGCTATGAACCTGTGGTAACTTCATGCAAGTAGGTATACGAGAAATTCTAATGGCCCTAATGTACTAAAGGCGACAATCTATTTTGTGCCCATATTATTGTAAACTTCTGCACATCGCTCATGACACTGAGGAGTCACTCTTCAGACTGCTTGTTTCATAGCTTATCCCAGAGGATTAAAGATAAACTGGGTTTCAACCCTTCATTTCGTGTCTGTAATTTTCCTCTCTCGTAACTCAGTCTCTCAGTGTAACCGGGCGGTTGGAACATATGAGGGTTGGTGTATGTCTTACTTGTTTTAATCTATTGCAGAGTGTACCAAAGCTAAGCAACGACTATGCTTTTTAAATTTCAGCCCACTTCCGTGACAACAGGGCTAACATCAAACATGGCACTGATTAAAAATTCCCAAGGGAGAGGAAAAGTCATTTACGTATTTACGTATCTCNTTCCTTTCCTTTCCTTTCCTTTCCTTTCCTTTCCTTTCCTTTCCTTTCCTTTCCTTTCCTTTCCTTTCCTTTCCTTTCCTTTCCTTTCCTTTCCTTTCCTTTCCTTTCCTTTCCTTCATTTTCTTTTCCTGAGGCAAAAATCAGATGAACAGGATCATTCTTGTAAACGTTTTATTTGTGTCTTGGCTATCAAATATGGAATTCTGCACGGACCCTAGGGCTCACTATAACATTTTTTATGGAGATGGCATTTGGTGTGAACTGTCATAATCACACGGGGCTAGTACCCTTCAAGTTAAACTGGCAACATGAAACTAATAAATCTTCATCAGTAATGACATTAGAGGGGTTTGCTCATTGCCTGTGCTTCATCTCTGAATCGGTCCTCAGCAGTGCTCAGAGAAGGGGGTTCTAAATAGAACACTGTTTACAAAACCTCTTATAACAATATGCTGAAAGGCCTGAGAATACATACTTATTTGATAGCCAAAATCCTCCCATTGGGTAAGGAAGACCATTTCTCTCTCACTATATACTAAGGTGAAAAGAGCCAAATTCTTGAAGCAATACTTAAGAAATCTATAACACATTCTCACTTTCTAGCTATTTGACGTGGGGAAATTGAAAGTGACAGCTAAAAAGTATGTTTGAGTTTGTGCAGCTAATTTTAAGATGCAATATTCTGGCTTTGTTTTGCTTGGATGCACATTCTCGATGGGAAACGAAAGCGTACCACTGGCAAGGGATAACTGTTGTGGTCTAGAAATGCCTGCTGCCTTCCTGTCCTGAGCAAATCCACGTAGCCCTCTCATGGTCCAAGCTGGAGCGTGTAAAGAAAGCATGCTGGTGAGCATTAGGGAGGAGCTTGTATTTGGAATTGAAAGATGTCACAGAGAGAGGAGCCAGACGCTCTGTGGATCAGTCAATAGGATAAAGATCAGGACGCACTCTGTATGTGTGTTCTTTGGATCTTCCTTCCGCTTTCTAAACAGGAGCTGCGGTGAATTTTGAGCAGTGTTTTTTGATTGTTATTTAACACTTTGCTGCTAAAATGTACACATACTCAAATTTCCATTTATTCAAAAGCACTTACTTTATTTTAATTTTTTTTTTGCTGCAAAAGATTCAACATTTGGCCATAGGAAAGAATTAGGTTGGTAGGATGTCATAGCTGTAATATCTGAAGAAATTGATTTTAGGAGACAGCCAATAATAAAGTAGCAGGTGTTCCAGAAAATCAGCCCAGAAGAATAAAAAAGAATTGTGCAGAAACTAAAAATTTCATATATTCCCAGAAAATGCTACTTTAATGTCTCTTTTTGGACTTTGTTTTGGTACCTTTTTTTTTTTTTCTCTTCTGAAAAGCAAAATGTTGTCTGCTTTTGGTAACCAGTACAATAAACTGTAATGGTCTGTAAATAAATAAATATTGATGTATGCTATTTATGTAAATAGGCATTCTGGGAGGGAAGATGGCTCAGGGTTTCTGTGTATCACTCTGGGAAGTGGATGGATTCTTTCCAGCTCTCGGGTTTGCATCAGATTCAGTTCCTGCTATAAGAGGTGCAAAGCCTGTTGGATGGCAGCCCCACGCCACTGTGGGCTGGGTGATTCCAGCTAAGAAGCAGATGCTCAGATAGCCAAACCACTCTCTCTTTGGTGCCAACACTGGCATCCTGGTCAAAGACTTAGCCAGGGTGGACTGAACCACCTTCCCATCTGTCATGCAAATGTCCCCAAGCAGTGTTGAAGGACATGCCAGGTCAGTGTTGGAACCTGCCCTGCCAGGTCCTGTTTTGTAGATTAAAAACAAATGGCTACAGTCGGTGGTGTTTCCCCATTTCATCTCATTAACACCACAGTATTGTGTCCCTTACTTGATAATCTGTAATTGAATGTAAAGACATACAGGATTATGTACGTTGTGTAAATACATAATTACAGACTTTGGAAAACTGGAAGTTTTTACTCAATGTCCATTTTGGAGGTGCTTCAGATTCTTTGCCTGTGTGAACCAGCGGAATGTAAAACGCAGCCTCTGCCTTTATAGCTTGCCCATGCAGTGAAAACGGATTGAAGGGCTGGGGGGAGCACCGAGGGTGTGGAGGAGCAACATTCACTTATTTCCTCCTCCTCCTCCTGCGAGCATTCGATGAAACAGCCAGGAATCTTCTGGGATGACGTTTGATGAACTTGGAGAGAGCACATGCAGTGTGTTTGCACAGGTCTTTCTGGAATGGGCAATGGTGACTGTCCAAGCTCAGAGTCTGTTTGCTGCAACAATTGACCTTGAAATGTGCCAAATTTAGATGCACAGTCTGTGGTCATGTGCACGCAAGAGCAATGAAATGATGGTGACGGGGGCAAAGCGCCAGCTGAATTCAAAGGATGTGTGAGCCACCGAGGCCCCCTCCAGCGTGTGTGTGTCTGTGTGGTCTACCCACAGTTATAACTACACACTGTCCTTCTTTAGGACACAACCCAAAATCCAGTGATTCAGGCTTGTAGAGAATGGACCCTGATCACGGAAGTTTGGTTAGAAATGTCTGAACAGAATCTCAGAACCAAGATTTACACCCCTCCCCCCATTAACAAACAAAACAACAAACCTTCTAGCATGCTTCTGTGATTGCTCTTAGGAAAAGTGTTTGATAATGCAACCTAATCCCATTAGAATAGAAGCTTCAGAAATTGAAAAAAAAAAAAAAAGATTCGGCCATATTCTCCTTTGGGAAGAACGTGTCGGTAAGTGCCTGAAGAGATGTATCATCCACCATCATGGCTCTCAGGTCCCGAGACAGCAGTGCTACTGGGCTCTCAGGTCAGACTAATGTCAGAGCGGCTTCTTGGCTGTTTTGGTTAATAATAAGGACATTCTAAGAAGCCCCTTTGTTCTCCCTCCACGTCTCAGCTCGTATTATGAAAAGAATTCTTAAAATTTAATTAGGAATAACATATCTGAATATATGAATAGGGATATCTGAAAAGCCAATGGCAAAAAGAGGTTGGAGTTGGCCTTTGTCCCCTGTATTCCTCTGACATCTTTTTAAATATGTTTGTGATTTTGGTTGTCCCCATTGCTGTGTGTGGACAAAGGCAGAAGAAATGGACAGTAGGAGCTGAGGCGCTCAGACAATAGGTTGTACAAAGAGAGGAGCTGGAACCCAGGGCCTGCTTGTCTTCCTCACACAGGGAAGGACAAGCTTTATTGATAATGCTCCTTTCTAAACTCACAGACACCTACTTTTTGAACATTCATGTAGGCTTTTTCATAACCATTTTACTGGGATGTTGCAAAACATTGTGCAGGATCCACCTGGCCACTGCCTCTGGCTTCCAGCCCAGACATATGCACAGGGCCGAGGATGAGCCTTGTGTGAGCTCCACTGCTTACTACCAGGGGCTTTTCCTAGTCTGTGAGGCTGGGAGCACTGCTCTTTCAGAGGCAAGCAATATTCCAAATGTTCCTGCACTGTATAGCCAACAAACTCTTTATCCCTCCATTTTATTCCCTTCTAATCGCCACCCCCCATTCCCATCTTTCCATCCTGTGGAGGGGGCACCAGCGATAAAGAGAAAAATCACTGATAGCACCACAGAGATTAAATCAGAAGACATCATAGCGGAGTGTGGTGTGAATCTCGGGATAAGCAAGATTCAGGACTGTGAACTGTAAAGTGCACATGATACAGACTAAGGCTCCTGAGATGGTAAGGTCAAAGGTGAAATGTGAAGGTTGAGTGGGAGGTCCTGTATTTTCACTTGTGGCTTGTGTCACAGGGGTCTGTTAGGAGTATGGGCTGCCTGCATCTTTTTCTGATATCACTGTGGCTTAGCTGGAGAATCTCACTGGGTTTCATCTACCTTGTAGAAGACTGTAATATCCTCAGGATGAAGAGAGCCCTGGCTTTGGCATCTGACCAACCCTGCCTCTGGGACATACCTGGTTTCTATCCAGACAAAGGTAGTTCCTCCAACCATACTGATGACTACTCATTTAAAATTCCCCGTTGCAGCGGCTTAATAGCATAGGAAGAAAACATTCTTAGACATTCTTAAAAGAAGAGGTGAAAATACAAAGCAATCTTTCAGCCACTCAGTTCTTCTTCTTCTTCTTCTTCTTCTTCTTCTTCTTCTTCTTCTTCTTCTTCTTCTTCTTCTTCTTCTTCTTCTTCTTCTTCTTNCTCCTCCTCCTCCTCCTCCTCCTCCTCCTTCTCCTTCTCCTTCTCCTTTTTAGACAGGGTTTCTCTGTGTAGCCCTGGCTGTCCTGGAACTCACTCTGTAGACCAGGCTAGCCTGGAACTTAGAAATCCACCTGCCTCTGCCTCCCAAGTGCTGGGATTAAAGGCGTATGCCACCACGCCCGGCTCAGTTCCTTCTTTAAGTATGCATTGGATAATAGCTGCATGACATAAGGAGCACTGGGGATGAAATAGTTAAAAACAAGCTGGGTGTCACAGCTGGGTTGTACCTGTGATTCCAATGTCCTTGAAGTGGAAACAGGAAGATTTTAGTTATAGACCAGCTTGAGCTAAGCAGTGAATTCCAGGATAGTATTGGCTATATCATGAGACCTTGTCTCAAAAGAAAAAAAAAATCTCAAACTAAAAACCAAACCCACAACATACCTATTCAAAAAACAAAACAATAAGCAGATATAAAGCCAGAGCCTCAAGGGCCAGTGAGATGGCTCAGTGGGTAAAGAACCTTACTATCAAGCCTGACATCCTGAGTTTGATTCCTGGAACCCACATGATGGAAGGATAGAACCAACTTCCACCAGTTGTCATCTGTCTTCCAGAAGTATGCTGTTGCACGCGTATGATCACACATATCCATATATACACAGACACACAGATAAACGTAATTAAGAAAACCCCCAAGGGCTAAAAAAAATTGGCTAATGGTTAAGAGCACTTGAGAGGACTCAAGTTAGTTTCTTGTGCCCTTGGGTGGTTCACAACTATCTGTAACTATAGGTCCAGGAGATATTACATGTCTTTGGCCTCTGCAGGAAATTGCACACATGCTGCATATGCATGTGCACATGTGTGCATGTGTACATGTGTGTATGTGCAGGTGCATGTATACTAACACGAGAGAGAGAGAGAGAGAGAGAGAGAGAGAGAGAAGAGAGAGAGAGACAGAGTCACAGAGAGCTAGAGACAGAAACAGAGACATACATATAAATAAAAATGAAAATTAAACTGAATCCCCCCCCCCCAATAATAAAGGAGCCAAGCACAGCATCCTGAGCAGATCCATAAATGCTCAGGTGGATTCTGCTTCATGATCAGACACGTGGTGCCCACTTAGGCCATTATTAGATTGGGATGTCCACATACTCAGGCTCAACAACATCAGTTACTTTTTGAGGCTCACTCTCCTTCGACGATGTATTTCACTTATATTGACACAAGGGAACTCAGGAGCAGCCCTGTCTAAGCCCTGCTGCTTCAGTCGGGACGTTTGAAGAGGCTGCCCTCAAATGGAATGATCCAGAATGTTGGTTCTTTCATAGACGAGTTCCTTTAGAAATTAGCAGACCATCCTGTTCCCTACTCTTCCCTCCTTGGGAGTGCCAAAAGGAGAAGGCAATGGACTTCCAGAAATTTCTGATGTATAGATTTGTGATGCTCTCTGAGGATATCAGAGACCCACAACTTGTGGAACTTAAATAACAAAGCTTGAACAGGCCTCAGCTCACCAGATCATATATGGGTAGACACAAGACTCTAATACTGGAGACATAAAATTGCACAGCTTGGTTTTAGGAACAAAACCACTCATTGTCTTCACTAGAGTTGTAAACCTGTGGTTAATCAGCTTCTTGAATTTTCTTCTGCAGTTAAAGGTATACCATGTATTCTAACACCCTTGGGGCTCTCTTCCCTATATCCCACTCTGAAAGGGCAACCATGTTTAGGTGTCTATTACAGAGTAAGCAGAATGGGCATAGAATGGGCGTAGTGGGGTGGATGGTTTCTGCAATTCTCACAGGAGAGTTTTATGATCTTGAATTTGGCTGAAGAAATGAGAGTTAACTGAATTAGAGCCATGGTCAAGAAAAGGCATATCGACAAGAAAAGAACCTTCTGTGTCTTTCATGATAGACTTGGTTCTGTGAGTCTGACGTGCAGGTGGGTAACACTTGTGAAACCACGCACCATGCCAGCATCTGAAGTGTCATCCAAAGATGGATGAGGGCTATGGTGACCCTTTGGGAAGCGGATACACAATTAGAAGCTGGACCACTGCTGATGATTTGCTTCAAAGACAGAACTTCAGATTTTGTGTAATATGCCTACGCAAACCCTTCCTGTTTCTTTTTCTTATTTCCCACACAAGCAGGCTGAATTCTACTGTTCTCATCTTTTTCTTATTGTAGGTATAAAGTACTTATTTTTACCATGATTGATTTGTTGAGTAGGAAAATTTTATCTGCACAGCTACCTGTTGAAATTCATGGATAAAGGTACTTGTAGGTACAGTCTAATATCAAATTCAAGTTGGTAAGTGACTTGAAAGGACCAACACATTTTTTTTCATTTGTGTCCTAAGAAGCTGGTCTCAACAAGCCATATTATATAATATATAATAATATAATATATTATATAATTTTATACATTATATATATTATATGTTTTATATATATATAATATATATTCAAGCATAAGAATGTCAGTTTATAAGAAAATTAAAACATAAAATATGGCGTGGCTCAGTGATTCAGTGGGTAAGGGTGCTTGCCCCCAAAGCCTGGTAACCTGAGTTTAATCTCTGGAGCACATGTGTCTTAGTTATTTCTTTATTGCTATGATAAAACACCATAACCAAGGTGACTTATAAAATAAAGTGTTTAATTGGGAGGTTAGAGTCAATGAGGGCAGAGCAAAGGCTCTGGAAGTGGAACAGCTGAGAGATCACATCATGATCTACACATAGATCATGATCTACACATAGATCATGATCTACACATAGGAGGCAAAGAGCACAGCACACTGAGGATGGCAGAAGTCGTTTGAAACCTCAAATGTCATCCCCAGTGACACACCTCCTCCATCAGGACCACATCTCCTAATCCTTCCCAAACAGTTCCACCAACTGGGGACCAAGCATTCAACTATGAACCAGAGGGGGGGCAGTTCTCATTCAAACCACTCTAGAATTATGAAAGTCGAGAAAGTTGTCAAATTTACTTTCACTGCAATTTAAACACACACTCATGCACTTGGCTTGTGCCAACATTCTAAGGAAGCGGCATGAACTAACCATCATGATGCTTTTCTTCTCTTTTATGCTAAATACAACTTCTTTCCTGGGCAAAGGCCTGGCCAGGAATGTGGTGTAAAGTCCAGCAATCCCATCCCAGTAAAGCAACTCTTCTGAATGGTGGTCTTGGCCACTAGGGATCTTCTTTGGGTCGCCATTCATTGTGTTCTATTGTTTTTAGAGGAATACCTTCTTGGTTCGAATTTGAGTTGTAATATTTCTCTGAGAAAGGAAACATAAATGAAGTCAACATGGTACACTTTACCTTTTTGGAATTTGTAATGATTAGCTCTATATTTTTAGTTCAGAACAGCAGTTAAGTTTCAGAATTCCTGTGTGACTGTTTTTATCCCAGAAACATGTGACAGCTTGTCATGAGGCTGTCTTATTCGGGAGCCACACCCAATGGCTCTAAGCATACTCAAAGGACTATATTGGGAAACATGTGACAAATGTCTGGCAATTTATAAATATGTTTGATTAGTTACTGCTGTCTAGAAAGGGGCTACGCACTGATTAGTGTATGAATATTAGAAAAGTATCTGAGGATTGAGACAGAACTGCTATCCAGGAATAGTTCCCGTTCCTACCAGACAGGCTGGAAAACTTCAAAAGCTCGGAGCACCAGGTGGAGAGAGGTCACGCCTCAGCTGTGGGGAGCCACCAGCCTGAGACTAAGCTCTGCTGCAGTCTCACCTAAGATATTTTTGAAGCAATACTAAAAAAGCTCAAACTATTTTGAAGTCACTTATATTCATCTTCAAACAAAGCTCAATAATATTTATAGAGATAAAAAACACACAGCACCCAGGAGGCACACAAAAACACACAGTCTGGCAACCAGTAAAAAGCCACCAGCCATTCAAAGTGATAAGAAGATACTAACTACAGGGAAGAGCAGACACAAACATTAGTAGTCAATCCAGCCTGACTTACAACTACAAAGACATTAAACAAGTGGGAAAAAAAAGCATAAAACAGGTACAACTGTATTTCACATTTCCAAAATATCGGAGATAGAAAAAGTACAGAAAAAGATGCAAATTAAATTGTGTGTGTGTGTGCATGTATACAAAAAAGATGTAAATTAGATAGTGTGTGTATGTATATGCATGTGCATTCATGCCTGTGATATGCATGTTACACTAGAAGGGGTTACTGGCAATTTAGATAAAGCATAAGAAAGCAGAATGTTCTCAAAATTCTAATAATAGATGATGTAAGATGAAAGACATAGAGAAAAGGAATTTCTATAGAACTGAACAGCATTCAACAAGTGGTATCAACTTCAACTGGATTGATGTATAAGTAATTTGGGCCCCCAGGAAAGGAAAGAATAGAGGGAGGGAGGAGGAGGAGTGAGGGGAAGAGGGAGAAGGACTGAGGAGGAGGGGGAGGGGGAAGGAGAGATTGAACAGGTAAGAAAGTACTTTCCAAAGTATTTAGATGGAGAGGGACCTTGGAAAATTGCAGCAGGAAGATCGTGTATGAGGCCAGGCTAGGCCACATGGTGAGATTGTCTCAAGATACATTTTGGAATTTGATTAAAAAAAAAAACATACTAAAATGCCCAAGGAACCTCAAGTATATGGAACATGAAAAATTACAACAAAGCCTAAAATAAACAAAAGGTTTGCAACCAACTAAGAAAAAATATTAAAAGCAGCCAACCAGTGTAAGAATGGCAGCAGTGTCACCTGGAACAATGCAGGGAGGAGGGTGGTAGAGGAGGGACCAAGGATTAAGGTCACACATCCAGCAAAGCTGGATCTACAAAACAAGTGTGAAGACTATTTTTTAACTCCCCAAATCTGAATTTATCATCATTTGACTTAATTTTGCAAGAAATGTTGAAACTGGTAATTATTAATTGGTAATATTCATTGATAATTATTAATATTAAAAATATCATAAATCTTAAAATCCCTTAGGTATAAGAAAAAAAATACCACATGGAAATACTGATCTGGTGAAAAGAGTGAAAGGCATAAGGAATGTTAGCTACATGAGTACAGTGGTGGTGCATGCCTTTAATCCCAGCACTCGGGAGGCAGAGGCAGGAGGATTTCTGAGTTTGAGGCCAGCCTGGTCTACAGAGTGAGTTCCAGGACAGCCAGGGCTACCCAGAGAAACCCTGTCTTGAAAAAACAAAACAAAACAAAACAAGATATTTTCCTAGATAACTTTTTAAACTTATTGTTGGCTGTTTAAACAAAAATAAAAAGAATGTGTAACTTATTGTATATTCAAAACTAAATGTATAGCCACAAGGGCACAGAACAAGGAAGGGAAAATTGGTCACACATGTTATTGTAAGGTTCTCATAGGACAGGTGGAGTTGTATAACACAGGAACTTAGAGAGGTGTGGTGTCACCCCAAATCAGGGTCTAAAACAGCTAAGCACAATCACAGTCTGACCATATACTTATTTCTATCCAGACAAATAACCATTCCAAATACAGATAGTGGAGAATGTCAGATTGTATCTACAAATCTGCAGCCACATGCTGTCAACAAGAAACAACACTCAACACAAACACAGTTTTGCAGTCAAAAGATGAGAAACACGTTAGCATCATCAGAAGAGAGCAGCCGTGGCTATATTAACACAAAACATGGTTGATATGTCAGTGAAAGATTTTACCGGGGATAAAGAAGGTGATTCATAATGATAAATGATAAATGGTTTTATTTAGCATATTGAACAATCTAAAATGTTCACCTAATAAGCCCAGCTTTCACCTATGTGAGTTGAGGGTGATTAAAACTTCAAGAACAAAATGAGTAAATCTTAGGATTCTGTAGCCTTTCAGTAATTGCTAGAACATAACAAACCACAAAGAATATAGAAGGTTTGCACATCACTGTTAGAGACATCACCCACCCTAACATTTCTACATTTTGCAAAGGCAAAAGACTTGCCAACATATTGTGAACCATAACACAGCTTGCAATAAGTGTAAAGGGATTCAGGTCTTGATGATAGAATTCAACTATCAGAGAGGTAGATGGGTAATTCCTGTATACTGATTAGGAAAACAAGAAAGAAGATATACGTTACAAATACAAATAAAGCTGGGGTGATGGGTTGATGCAGGAATGAAGGTACTAAGGGCAGTTGGTGCCAGGGTAGTATCATTCAGCACCTTAAACAAATTAGATAAATGGAGAATTCTTCAAAACCCACAAACTACCAAATACCGAAGCTCATCAGAAAAGAATCATGTAACATGTATTTAATTACAGAGTTAAGTTTTAATTAAAACAATACCCCCAAGGGGTTGGAAAGATGGCTCCATGGTTAAGATTGGCATTGGCTGATCTTTCAGAGGACCCAGCTCCGAGTCCCAGCACCCACATGGCAACTTACAACTGTCTGTAAGTCTAGTTCCAGGGAATCCAGCTTTCTCATACTGACATACATGCAGGTAAAACACCAATGTACATAAAATAAAAATAAATAAATCATTTTTTAAAAAGTACATCTTAACTCAACATTTTGCACATTGCC
>LR750047.1:461204-487948 GCA_902729485.2 Mus minutoides
CCATCCCATCCCACCCCACTCTATCCCAACACACACCATTCCATATCATCCCACCCCACCCACCCACACTACCCCCACCTACCCCACCCTATCTCATCCCACCCTACCTCAACCCACCCCACCCATCACACCCACCTTTCCTATCCCATCCCACCCTACTCACTCTATCCTATCCCACTCCATCTCTTCCTCTTTCACCCATTCCACCCCATTCCCTCATCTCCCATCCCATCCTATCCTATCTCACCCCCTCCACTTCCACTCATCCTACCCCATCTCCTCCTTTTCTATCCATTCCACCCCACTCTTTCTTTCCCCAACCCATCTCATCTCCCCTCCTCCCCTCCCCTCTCTCCCTTCCAATTTATCTTATCCTATCCCCTCCCACCCAATCCTTCTCGACCCTTCCTCTACACCCCCATCTCAATTTGAGGAGCTTAAAAAGACTGATTCTGAGGCAGCAAGAAGAGTCAGTAGGCAAAGTCTTGCCCAATAGCTTGAGTTTGATCCCAGCACTGGCATGGTGAATGAGAGAACTGACTCCAGAAGGTTGTCCACTGACATCCATAGAAATGTCGATGCATGAGTGCATCCCTCCCCCAAAGTAAAAACAAACAAACAAAGAAACAAACACAAATTCTGATTCTTGAATTCATATGGAAATGCAGGAGATCTAGAAAAGCCTAAAACAACAACAAAAGCCAATCAAAGAAAAACCAACCCCAAACTCCAACGTCCCTGAGAAGTTACAGAGTCATAGTAGATGTGGAATCTGATAAAGGCTTATGTGCAGAGTGTGTGAAAACCTCTCTGAACTCAAGGAAACAAACAACTTGGTTAAAACCTGGTGTCTGAGTTAGGGTTTTAGTCCTGGGAAGAGACATCATGACCAAGGCAACTTGTATAAAGATAAATATTTAATTAGGACTGGTTTACAGTTTTAGAAGTTTAGTACATTATCATCATGGCAGGAAGCATGGCAGCATCAAGGCAGACATGGTGCTGGAGAAGCTGAGAGTTTTACATCTCCATCTGAAGGGAGCTATCTTCAGCAGGCAACCAGGAGTAGGGTCTCTTCCCCAGTCAGCCAGGAGGAGGCTCTCTTCCATCCTGGGCAGAGCCTGAGCATTAGGCTCTCACCTACAGACACTTCCTCCAACAAGGCCACATCTACTCCAATAAGACTATACCTCCTAATAGTGCCACTTCTCATGGGCTAAGCATATTTAAACCATCACACCTGGGAAGGAAGTTTGAAAAGATGCTTCTCCAAAGAACATTCAAGGGTCCTGAGGCATTGAAAATGTGCCCAGTCTCACTCGGGGATACAATTAAGCCACATTCATAAAACCAGTTAAAACCTAAAACCTTGACTGTATGAAGTGTGAGGGACAAGACACTGATACACAGCTGTTGGGAATATAAAATATATAACTTCTGTAAACATCTGGCAGAGTCTTAAGACTCCCAATTGATTTAGCCACACTTTTACATATGTACCTAATATCATCCAAAGCCCATGACATACAAAGATGTGGCTTTATCTGTAATAGGCAGAAGATGTAAGAACTGAGGGTATGCTTCATGTAAAAAAAAAAAAAAGAACCTTGGTATACTTGGACAGTGTGATACTGTTGGACAAAGACGATGCTTTAGAGTCTAAAGTTTAGACAACTGTGGTCAGGAAAGAAGTCAGATAAAAAAGAGTGGACACTGTTTTGGAAGCCAATACAGACTTCTCAAAAGATCAGTAGTTTCCTGGGGGCAAGCAGAATAGGCATGAGAAAGGACTACCCAACGGGAGAGGGAAGCTGGCTGCTGCTGATGTGTATGTTTGAATCTTGATTTATCATGCAAATTATATATCATGTCCATCAAGTTACATACCCATGTGCAGTTTATTGATCGCCAGCTCTTGCCCCGCAAACAAATCAGAAAATATGGTATAAAATGATTAAAACAAAAAGAAAACAGAAGCCAGCCAAGATCGCTTATCTGAAGTCATCAGGTGGATGAGACAATGGGTGCTTATAAGATCCGGTATATCAGGGAAACCAATAGAAGTGATCTCCATTTTCTAACAACTGCAACCTAATGTTTTCTGTCAATGAATTTCCCTAAAGTTTGCCAAGTAGAATTAGAAGGGTCCACTGTTAAGATGTGAACCTCAGAGAGCCATGAAGATGAAGATGAGAGGGGCCAAGGGAGAGGCTTTTGCGACAGCCTCTCTCCCAGATTCCAGTCTTCTTCTTCTTCTTCTTCTTCTTCTTCTTCTTCTTCTTCTTCTTCTTCTTCTTCTTCTTCTTCTTCTTCTTCTTCTTCTTCTTCTTCTTCTCTCTTTTTTTATTAGATATTTTCTTTATTTACATTTCAAATGCTATCCTGAAAGTTCCCTATACCCTCCCCTCACCCTGCTCCCCCACCTGCCCACTCCTACTACCTGGCCCTGGCATTCCCCTGTACTGGGGCATATAAGTTTGTAAGACCAAGGGGCCTCTCTTCCCAGTGATGGCCAACTAGGCCATCTTCTGCTCCATATGCATCTAGAGACATGAGCTCTGGGGGTACTGGTTAGTTCATATTGTTGTCCACCAAAAGGGTTGTAGACCCCCTCAGCTCCTTGGGTACTTTCTCTAGCTCCTCCGCCCTGTGTTCCATCCTATAGATGAATGTGAACATCCACTTCTGTATTTGCCAGGCACTGGCATAGCCTCACTTGAGATAGTTATATCAGGGTCCTTTCAGCAAAATCTTGCTGGCATATGCAATAGTGTCTGGATTTGGTGGCTGATTATGGGATGGATCCCCGGGTGGGATAGTCTCTGGATGGTCCATCCTTTCGTCTTAGCTCCAATCTTTGTCTCTGTAACTCCTTTCATGGGTGTTTTGTTCTCTATTCTAAGAAGAAATAAAGTATGCATACTTAGGTTTCGTTCTTCTTTATTTTCTTATGTTTTGCAACTTGTATCTTGAGTATTCTAAGTTTGTGGGCTAATATCCACTTATCAGTGAGTGCATATCAAGTGACTTCTTTTGTGATTGGGTTACCTCACTGTGGATGATATCCTCCAGATCCATCTATTTGCCTAAGAATTTCATAAATTCATTGATTTTAATAGCTGAGTAGTACTCCATTATGTAAATGTACCACATTTTCTGTATCCATTCCTCTGTTGAGGTACATCTGCCCTTTCTCTACACAAAAGATAAATGGCTGAGAAAGAAATTAGGGAAACAACACCCTCACAATAGTCACAAACAATATAAAATACCTTAGTGTGAATCTAACTAAGAAAGTGAAAGATCTGTATGATAAGAACTTCAATTCTCTGAAGAAAGAAATTGAAGCAGGTCTCAGAAGATGGAAAGATCTCCCATGCTCATGGATTGGCAGGATTAATATTGTCAAAATGGCTATCCTGCCAAAAGCAATCTACAGATTCAATGCAATCCTCATCAAAATAGCAACTCAATTCTTCACTGAGTTAGAAAGGGCAATTTGAAAATTCATCTGGAATAACAAAAAACCTAGGATAGCTAAAACTATTCTCAACAATAAAAGAACCTCTGGTGGAATCACCATGCCTGACCTCAAGCTGTACTACAGAGTAATTGTGATTAAAAACTGCATGGTACTGGTACAGCAACAGATAGGTAGATCAATGGAATAGAATTGAAGACCCAGAAATGAACCCACACACCTATGGTCATTTGATCTTTGACAAAGGAGCTAAACCTATCCAATGGAAAAAAGACAGCATTTTCAACAAATGGTGCTGGCACAACTGGCAGTTATCATGCAGAAGAATGCGAATTGATCCATTCTTATCTCCTTGTACAAAGCTCAAGTCTAAGTGGATCAAAGAACGCCACATAAAACCAGAGACACTGAAATTTATAGAAGAGACAGTGGAGAAAAGCTTCGAAGATATGGGCACAGGGGAAAAATTCCTAATAGAACAGCAATGGCTTGTGCTGTAAGATCAAGAATTGACAAATGGGACCTTATAAAATTGCAAAGCTTCTGTAAGGCAAAAGACACTGTCAATAAAACAAAAAAAGCCACCAACAGATTGGGAAAGGATTTTTACCAATCCTAAATCTGATAGGGGACTAATCTCCAATATATACAAAGAGCTCAAGAAGCTGGACTCCAGAAATTCAAATTTTCACCCAGTTATCCTTTTAGAAAACTGTTAACATTATGGTTTAAATGTCAACATGCCCCATAGGCTCGTGTTTCAACACTCGCTCCATAATTTGTGTTTTGGACAGATGTGGAACCTCTCAGAGGTGGATTCTCACTGGTGGAAGTCAGTCAGTAAGGGTGGGCTTTGCAACCTGGCCTCACTTCCTGTCCCCAAGGTTGCTTCCTGTTCTTCCAGGAAGGGAGTGGGTGTGGAATTTTACCCAGCTTCACTCTTCACGACTTCCCATTCATACTGTAACCTATCCTTTTAAAATGTGAAGCCAAGTAAGCCTTTTCTCCATGGAGTCGCTTCTTATCTGTTATTTGGTCACGACAACAAGAAAACTAATGTGGTGCTTTCATGGGATAAAGTGGCTTGGCGTACGGGAAGGGCTAAAGGATGTGTGGAAGCAGGAGAAAAATCAAATGAGAAAAGAAGCCACACATGAAACACCAAGTAGGGCATCTCTCTGAAGTGCTTTGTAATAGTTACATATTTTTAGTTCAGGACAGCAGTTACGTTTCAAAATGCCCGGCTAGCTGTTTTTATCTCAGAAACACGTGATAGTCAGGAGGCTAAATCGGGAACCACACCCCATGGTTCTGAGCATACTCAAGGAACTATATTAAGGGCCATGTAACAAGTGTAGGAACAAATTATAAACCATTCAATCAGTTACTTAGGCATTAAGCATTTGAAGCAAATGCAAGAATTCAGACACTTGCTGTGTAGGTGACAAGGGATAGGTGACATGGCGACTCGGACTGTGAATTCAGGCCTGGAGGTCTTTGTATTTAAGATATGACTTAAAGTACAAAACACTCTTCAGGCAAGTTATGTGCAAAAGTGAGGCGGTCTGATCAAAGCCTCGGGTTTGCTTCTACAACTGGGAGTAAAGATCTTATTTGAAAGGTGGTGAATGGATCGTATTGTTTTGTGCCACGCAGTGTGCAGCGTTGTACTTAATAGCAACTGGAGACCACAGCCTTTATTAATTACCTGTTCAGATGTGTTGGAGCTACTTAAAGAGATCTGAGCCCATTAAGATAAGAATCATTTGTGTTGGTGTTAATCTGGGTAGAGAATATCCATTTGCCTTTGGGATGCTGACTGGTGAAGATCCATGGGGTACCAGCATTTAAGGATAGTTCTTGTAATAAAATGTCATCTGTGCCCATTTGCTAAGCATCCTTTCTCTACCAGGTGCTTTGGCACAGCGTTTAAAGAGCATGTATGTTGAGGACCCCGTGCTCAGTCCGATGGTTGGCTGCAAGCATCCGCCTCTGATAGGCTCTGGCAGAGCCTCTCAGGAGACAGCTATATCAGGCTCCTGTCAGCAACCGAAGAGTACACCCATGGCTCCAGCTGCATAGTAGCAGAGGATGGCCTTGTCTGGCATCAATGAGAGGAGAGGCCCTTGGTCCTGTGAAGGTTCGACCCGCAGTGTAGGGAAATGCCAGGGTTGGGAGGTAGGCGGGTGGGTGGGGAAACACCCTCATAGAAGTAGGGGGAGGGGCTATGGGTAAGGGGGTTTCCGGGTGGGAAACCAGGAAAGGGGATAACATTGGAAATTTAAATAAAGAAAATATCCAATAAAAGAAAAGAAAAAAAGAAAGAAAGAAAAAGCAGGTGTGTAATCAGGTCACCTAGATTTGAATCTCAGCTCCTCTGTTTCTTCTAATTTTGAGGCTGGGGATGAAATTACCTCCCTCAATATCTTATCTTGCTATCTTCTTTCCTTAGTTCTGTAGGGGTTGCTTTTCAGATGAGGTAAATGAAGATTTTGCATTTTGAAGAGCACCTGGCCTGTCATTACCACATCAGATGGTCGTTATCCTTACACACCCGACATCCGAGTCCTCAAAGTGTCTTGAGAGGGAGGAGTGTGATTTCCTCCGTTCTTTAGATAATAAACTAGCTAGTTTATACAACATCTGGCTTGGCCTCAGTTTCCAGAGCTGGCCCTAGCTTTTCTCTTTTATGAGGTATTACAGTATCAGAGGCATACTACCCACTAAGCCTCCTCCACAGGGAAAGTCCCATCTAACAACTTACCTGGATCAAAATGGGTTTCTGGGTGCCACTCCTGATTGCTCTGGTAGTCAAATATAGAATACAGGGTGCTATTTCTAAGTTGCATCCTCTCTCAGGGTGGACACAGTATTGTTAGCCTTCATCCCATTCCAGATAGGAGATGCGGTGGCCTAGTCTCAGCCTTCTTTACTTTTCTTTCGTCCTCTGGAGCATCTGTCATGACAACAGAGCCACGAGCTATGTTGATCAGGATGGCTGACCTTGAGTTTACAGTGATCTTGCTGGCCCTGCCTCCCCGGGGTGGGATTGAAGGCTTGCAATACTATAACTAGTACTTTTAATTGAAAAAAAAAAGAATTTAGAAAAGAGGAATGACTCAATTTAGTTTAATTTACACTGGAATGAGAGACAGTCCCTTTGGAAGCCCAACTATCCAATCTACATTGGTTTTGTCCCAGTAACATGCCCTCCTCTCCCTTCTGGTCACAATTCCAAATATTCTCTATTCCCTTTCTTATTTATTTCTTATCCCTTCCTCTTTACAAAGAAGGTATGCGCAGGTAGATAGTTCAGGATTCCTGAGGACACTTCCACCTGTTAAAATTTATCACTGGACTCCCCAGGGGGAAGACCACAGGCTGTCTATGAATGGCAGCCTTTCCCTTATCCATCTGTTAGGTAGCCAGGCCATGGAGCATAGACTGCCTTTGAGACTCTTCTTCACCCATGCAGTAAAGTCCAGGGTCACAAGGGCTGCAAAGACAATAGAAATAGTAGAAGGGGGATCCTTTATTTTTTTTTTAAGATTTGAATTTTTTTTTAGATATTTTCTTTATTTATATTTCAAATGCTATCCCGAAAGTCCCCTATACCCTTCCTCTGCCCTGCTCCCATTCTCACTTCTTGGCCCTGGTGTTCCCCTGTACTGGGGCATATAAAGTTTGCAAGACCAAGGGGCCTCTCTTCCCAATGATAGCCAACTAGACCATCTTCTGCTACACATGTATCTAGAGACATGAGCCCTGGGGATACTGGTTAGTTCCTATTGTTGTTCTGCCTATAGGGTTGCAGACCTCTTCAGCTCCTTGGGTACTTTCTCTAGCGCCTCCATTGGGGGCCCTATGTTCCATCCAATAGATGACTGTGAGCATCCACTTCTGTATTTGCTAGGCACTGGCACAGCCTCACATGAGACAGTTATATCAGGGTCCTTTCAGCAAAGTCTTCCTGGCATGTACAATAGTGTCTGAGTTTGGTGGCTGATTATGGGATGGATCCCTGGGTGGGGTAGTCTCTAGATGGTTCATCCTTTCGTCTTAGCTCCAAACTTTGTCTCTGTAACTCCTTCCATGGGTATTTTGTTCCCTATTCTACAGAAGAATGAAATATCCACATGTTGGTCTTCCTTCTTCTTGATTTTCTTGTGTTTTGAAAATTGTATCTTGGGTATTCTAAGTTTCTGGGCTAATATCCACGTATCAGTGAGTACATATCAAGTGACTTCTTTTGTGATTGGGTTACCTCACTCAGGATGATATTCTTCAGATCCATCCATTTGCCCAAGAATTTCATAAATTCATTGTTTTTAATAGCAGAGTAGTACTCCATTGTGTAAATGTACCACATTTTCTGTATCTATTCCTCTGTTGAGGGATATCTGGGTTCTTTCCAGCTTCTGGATATTATAAATAAGTCTGCTATGAACATAGTGGAGCATGTGTCCTTATTACCAGTTGGAACATCTTCTGGGTATATGCCCAGGAGAGGTATTGCTGGATCTTCCGGTAGTACTATGTCCAATTTTCTGAGGAACTGCCAGACTTACTTCCAGAGTGGTTGTATAAGCTTGCAATCCCACCAGCAATGGAGGAGTATTCCTCTTTCTCCACATCCTTGCCAGCATCTGCTATCACCTGAATATTTGATCTTAGCCATTCTGACTGGTGTGAGGTGGAATCTCAGGGTTGTTTTGATTTGCATTTCCCTGATGATTAAGGATGTTGAACATTTTTTTTCAGGTGCTTCTCAGCCATTCGGTATTCCTCAGTTGAGAATTCCTTTTTTAGATTTGTACCCCATTTTTTAATGGGGTTATTTGAATTTCTGGAGTCCAGCTTCTTGAGCTCTTTGTATATATTGGAGATTAGTCCCCTATCAGATTTAGGATTGGTAAAAATCCTTTCCCAATCTGCTGGTGGCCTTTTTGTCTTATTGACAGTGTCTTTTGCCTTACAGAAGCTTTGCAATTTTATGAGGTCCCATTTGTCAATTCTTGATCTTACAGCACAAGCCATTACTGTTCTGTTAGGAATTTCTCCCCTGTGCCCATATCTTCGAGGCTTTTACCCACTGCCTCCTCTATAAATTTCAGTGTCTCTGGTTTTATGTGGCGTTCTTTGATCCACTTAGACATGAGCTTTGTACAAGGAGATTAGAATGGATCAATTCACAATCTTCTATATGATAGCCGCCAGTTGTGCCAGCACCATTTGTTGAAAATGCTGTCTTTTTTCCACTGGATGGCTTTAGCTCCCTTGTCAAAGATCAAGTGACCATAGGTGTGTGGGTTCATTTCTGGGTCTTCAATTCTATTGCATTGATCTACCTGTCGATTGCTGTACCAGTACCATGCAGTTTTTATCACAAGTGCTCTGTAGTATAGTTTGAGGTTGGGGATGGTGATTCCACCAGAGGTTCTTTCATTGTTGAGAATAGTTTTTGCTATCCTAGGTTTTTTATTATTCCAGGTGAATTTTCAAATTGCCCTTTCTAACTCAGTGAAGAATTGAGTTGGAATTTTGATGGGGATTGCATTTAATCTGTAGATTGCTTTCAGCAGGATAGCTATTTTGACTATATTAATAAGTGAGCATTTAAGGGGACCCCACATGTGGGAGAGCATTCAGCACAGCTGCTCTGGTATCACAGGTGAGAGAAATAAACAGTGATATAGACACAGTCAATTCTGAAGTAGGGAGCAGAATGTGATTGTCAGGGGCTCCCGGTAGAGTGATAGAAAAGATGTTATGGAATGATCTAAAATTCAGTTACAAAGAATAGTGAGTTCAAGAGATCTCTAGAAGGTGACTATAGTTGCTGATATATCACATACATGAAAATTCCAGATGAGAAGGTAAGTGCTCTTGTCACAGAACAACCAAGGCCATGCATATGTTAAGGAGCTTGATTTAACTGTTCTATAGTGTATACAAATCTCAAAATAACGTGTTTTATAGCACATATGTATAATATTTATTTGTCAGTTAAAAATAAATAAAGGGGCAAGGAAAATGGCTAAGTTGTTAAAAACGCCTGCTGCACAAGTAGGAAGACCTGAGTTCAAATCCTCTGCACCAATGTAAAAACTGGACTTATGTCTAGAGTATCCCTAGTTCTCTTTCTGGAAGATGGGAGGCACAGCAGAAAGATGTGTATGTGAAAGAGAGGGAGGGAGGGAGGGAGAGAGAGAGAGAGAGAGAGAGAGAGAGAGAGAGATCCTCAAACAAATTAGAAGACAAAGTCTAATAATGCCAGAGGTTGTCTGCCAACCTCCACATGTGTACTGTGGCATGCCCACACCCACATTCACATACACAAATGCTCTCTTACACACACACACACACACACACACACACACACACCATACTCATATAAACAAGTAAATAAGTAAATACATGTGCCCTATAAATATTAATATTGAGACTGTACTATTGTGTTTCTTTTATTTCATCTTAGTCCTTTTCCTGTTTGAGAGGGGAGAGTAGGATCTGCAGCCTAGATCCCATGACCTCCCACCACACCACTTAATGAAGTCCAAGTGCACACATAATCACGTGTAGCCTCGCAGCTTTATGTGGGCTTGCACTGGTTAGTCGTTGTCAACTTGACACAAGCTCAGATCATCTTGGGAGAGCGAATCTCAGTTGAGCAAATGCCTCCATGGGAGTGGGAGTGTCCTGCAGGCAGGTCTTCAAAGAGGGTTTTTTTCTTACTAATGATTGATGTGGGAGGGCCAAGCATTTTTTCAGTCTCTGCTTCAGTTCCCGCCTTGAGCTCCTGCACCAGCTTCCCTTGATAAGGGCCTGTGATGCAGAGTGTAAACCAAACAAGCTCTTTTCTCCCAAGCTGGTTGTGGTCAGTGCTTTATCATATCAGTAGGTTCTTTTCACTTTATTATTCATTTGCTTCTGGTGTTGGGGATTAAATTTAGGACCTTGCATATTCCAGGAAAGTGCTTTACTACTGAGTTACGGCCCAGCATATTTTGCCCACTTTAAATGAGTAATAAAATCTAAAGGCAGAGAGTCAAAATATAGACCTTGAGCAGGGTTGTAGGTCAGACTCCCTGGGCAGTCCTTTAGAGGACTGTGTTGGAGCTCAGTTGGAGTTTTCGTGCTGAGCTTGTTCCAAGTTCTGGGTTTGATCTCTATCACAGTATATACTGAGTGTCTGCAGGGCCAGTACCCGAGAGCTGGAGGAAGGAGGAACCCCAGAGGTTCAAGCTTATCCTTAGCTCCACAGGGAGCCTGAAGTCAGCCTAAGAAACCTGTCTTTAGTAAATAAAACCAAACCCAACAACAACAACAACAACAACAACAATGATCTATTTTCATTGGTAAAACTGAATGTTTCCTTAGAGCTGGCTGGCTAGAGATTCTTTGATGACATTCTGTTCTTCTGCCTTCCCTTCTTTTTGAGACTCGGTGGCCATGTCTACATTTAGGAAATGACCTTTTCAATTACTTTAGAGATTATCCAGAGAGTAAAAGCATCAAGTGCTGAAACACAAGGCCTGGAGGGGCATTTGGAGGCAGGATTCCATCAGTAAGTCTTCCTACTCCTAAGGAAGGGCCAGATCAGGTCACATGACTTCCTGCCATACCAAAATGTCCACGTTTACATGTAATCACTATAGTTAAAACAAACCCCAAAACTTCCCAACTTAAAGAAGCAAAGCCAACAGTGGAGTCCTCTTTTCTTCTGGAATGAGATGCTCCAGTTGCTGTCACGCTGCTCCTCTGATTTGTCTCCTTGAAATTAGGGGAAGAAGGGAATGAGTGCCAAGTGGTCTGGAGGCGAGGCCTTCTTATTCCAATCTGGCTGGCTGGACGTACCCAGCTTTGCAGATGATCACCAGGCACAGGGCAGGCAGGAAGACGTATCCATGGGGTCTGGGTGTCCTTTCTATTACTGTGCTAAACCGTCACTACCAAAGGCAACTTGGGGAGGAAAAGGTTTAATTGCTATATAGGTGTTCACCATCTGGGAAGACAAGGGAGGAACTTGAGGCCCAGACTGCAATCAAGGTCGTGGAGAAAAGCTGCTTATTGACTTTGCTCTTTTATGTACACGGCAGGATTCGCCTGCGGTGGGACAATGCACAGTGGCCTGAACCCTTCCTCATCACTCATTAATAACGAAAATGACCCCACAGGCTTACCTGCGGGTCAGTCTGATGGAGGCATTTTAGCTTGTGTAGACAAAAAGCCAGCCAGCATGGCAGCCAGCGAGAGCTGAGTCAAGAGCCTCTTTCTTTTGTCACTTGCCTCTGTGGTGTGTGGCAGACTTTGTCTAGGGACTCGTTGAAGAGCTTGGGTGGTTTTTCTGTTTTTTGTTTTTGTTTTTGTTTGCCCAGTAGGAAGGCATTCTGAATTACCCCTCTTTCCCATCCCCCACCTCTTCCTCTGCGGAAGATCCATCTATAAAATTTTAATTATCACTATCCTTGCCAAGCACTTTCTGGGAGCTGTGTGACTTAGAGTTGCTACCGGATAGCTTGAGCTAGAGGTCGAATTGATACTTGGAGCTATACCAATATATCAATGCCAGTCTCTGAAGGTGCTCACCTTGTGCGAGTGTCAGCGGGATGGTGGCAGGATTCTAGAGAAAGCCAGCGAGTCTGGGTCACCCCATCCCTCCAGCTCCTCCCCTCCCCCAGTCACTGGATTGTACTGGATTTGTCCCCAGATTTACTTTTGAACTATGTCTTTCTCTCTCTTCTGCCTGCCGCACCCCTGCTGAGCCCCTTCTTGTTAGCATTGGGCCCCCATTCATCCTTCCTGGAGCCACCAGGGCAGCAACTGCAGGGTTGCCTGCGGCATTTGTATTTGGAATGTTCTAGACTTTAGTATAACATGCTGTGTATTCTGTATTTTAAGTAATGCCCCCAACGGGGTCTGAGATAACAGAAAATTGATCACAGTGGGTAGATAAAGACAATTGACTTGCCCTTCGGATTGACGCATCTGAATTGGACATAAGCTCTAGATTCAGGTTCAGATTCAGTCTGGTTTTCTTTACAAATAACTTAGGAATCAGCTTTTCCCACTTTGGATTTTTTTTTAAAATTCCTAATCGTGCACCTTTGGTTAAGCTTCAGCAGGCCTGTTTTGGATACTTGGCTTTAGGGACTTTTAAATTTATATTTGATTTATTTATTTATTTATTTTTTTTGTGGTACTGGGGGTAGAGCCAGGGTCTTACGTGCTACATAAATGCTCTGTCCCCAGCTTGTACCCTACCTCACTTTCTTTCTCACTAAGTTGCCCACCTGGCTTGGAACTCAGTCTGGTGCTTAGACAGACCTTGAATTTAAGACCTTCTTGCCTTGGCATCCAGAGTAGTTAGGGTGACAGGCCTCTGTCAGCAGTCTTTAAAAATGCTCTGGTCCCCTAGCCTTGCAGAGCAGATTCTAATCTGACTTATCATCGGCCGCAGCCTGTGTATCTTCTTCAGCCAGAATTTGTTTGCCTTCCTGTATCCCCTGAAGTACCAGTGGGTCCCCAAACATTCTCTGATGTTTCTCCCATTTATAAGTGAGATCATGCCATAGTTGCCTTCCTGTGTCACTTTGACCTTCAGGACCATGCATGTGGCCACAGGTAGTACGCCTCCTTTTTAAGAAAAGGCCATAGTGCTTCATTGAACTGAATGTACCCCCTCTCTATATCTCTATATCTCTATATCTACATATCTACATATCTACATATCTATATATCTCTATCTATCTCTATCTATCTCTATCTATCTATATCGATCTATATCTATCTATCTATCTATCTATCTCCATTAAGTATTGAGCACTTTTAATAGATGAATGGAAATAATAGAAATATTAGTGTATAGTAAGCTGGGCAAGGTGTAGATACAGTCATAAACTGGCTAGCATCTCCCATGTAGTGGCCCTTCCAACCTCCAATTCTATGAGCTGATCTATACCAATGTTTCTGTCAGATCTTTGTTGCTTTAAGATGATCAGTACAGGGCTGGAGAGATGGCTCAGTGGATAAAGTACCCACAACACAAATGTGAGGACCTGAGTCGAGATCTTTAGCTGCCACATAGAAAGCCATGTTTGGTGGAACTTCACTGGTGGGGTGGAGACAGGTTTCTACATGTGCACTTATGTACATGAGCACATAGTGCATACGTGTACATGCCACATACCACAACATACAACACACACATATATAATCAAAGGGAGTATCTTAGTGGTTAAAAGAGCTTGCTGCTTTTTCAGAAGACATGAGTTCAATTCTCAGAGTCTGGTAGCTTAAAAGAACCTGTAACTCCAGCTGCAGGGGATCCGATACTCTCCTCTGATCTCTATAGGGACTGTACTCACGTGCACATAGCTCCTCATCACACAATTCAAAATAAAATAAATCTTAAAAGTAACACTCAGTACGATACACCATTCTTTACAGTAGATGCCTAATTCCATTCTGTTTCTTTGGAAGTGGTCCATTCATTCAGTCACTCTTTCACCTTACATTCACAGGGCCATAGCTGTGTGTGGGCACCACACTGGGGCTGGCATCAACCGCGAGAAGATGGATGCATTCCCAATTCCCCACACTTGGACCAACAGGAAAGCTTCTGTACATTAGGGTGATAGATGTGTAGAGAATAGACAGAAACACACGTGGGTTAGAAAAATGGGATCATCTTGCTGAGTCAGAACATTGACTTTTGGTATCCTTAGTTTATGAGTCTCTTAGCATGCTAGATAAAAAGCCCAATGACATGACTTCGCCTGTCTCTTCCCTGCTCTCCATCTTCCCCTCTTGATTGTAACTCCTCCTGGCTGTTTACCCGCACACCGTTTAAGCTTCTAGTATTCTCTCACAGCTTCTCGGCAGTCCCCAGAGTTAGCTCTTTAATCTTTTCTAGTAAATTGAGTTTCCCAGCCTCTCATCATTTTTATTACTCTTCTCCAAACTTCCTTCATCCTTTTGACATCTTTATATATTGAAGTGCCCAGAATTTAATGTGATTTTTCCAGGTGGGGTTTGAGAAAGGCTGTTAAAGGCGCCTCACCTCCGTACTCTGCTGATGAAGCCTTTGGGACCACAGCCCGGAACTACATTAGCTGAGCTGCTGCTGCCGTATCAGCTTTACTAACTTGTATCTCACATTCTTCTCACAGTCACCGTGCCAGCTCTTTCACAGCCTGAGTGTTTTGCTATATAGAGAGTGATGGGCATAGCACTTATTACAGTGAGCTTTCCTGATT
Organism: Mus minutoides; assembly: GCA_902729485.2. Lineage (NCBI taxonomy): Eukaryota > Metazoa > Chordata > Mammalia > Rodentia > Muridae > Mus > Mus minutoides. The sequence continues at coordinate 475,944 of LR750047.1, forward strand.
TTTTTTTTTTTTTTTGAGTCAGCCTTTAGCATCAAAACTGAGGAAGGAAAAAAATGTAAGGACAGATACCAACAGAAGGAAGTTATTCAGTTATTCACCTCACTGTAATAAGTATCTGAGGCCACTGGTGTAAAGAGAAGAAAGGTTTGCTCTGGCTCACAGTTTAAGGTGCTTCAGTCCATGATTGGCTGGCTGGAAAGGAGAAGAAAGAGGAAGAGGACAAATTGGAGACCCGATGTTTCTTCCAAGACCACACCTCCAATTGTCTTTCCTTTGGGACTTTCTTAAGGTCCCGCTACCACTTAATAATTCATCAGGCTAGCAACAACAACTTCAACACAACACCTGGCCTTTGGGAAGCCAAGAGCTAAGCCATAATAAGTGGTATAATCAGTAATAGTTACTATGTGTCACATTCTACTGCTCTGTACTGAGACTTTGCTGTAAGCTCTTCTATGTTGCTTGGATTTTTCCAAATCCTACTTTTAATAAGGGTTCTTAAATGCTTTAACCTCCCTTTTAGCCCTCCACTCACCAGAGGTAGTAGAAAAGAAAGGTTATTAGGGTACGGGGGAAGCAGACATATTTAGAAATTGTTCTTTGGAGCAATTCAATCTGCATTGTCGGGAAATCAGCAGTCCATTTAGTTCACAGGACTCAGCAGCAGCTTGGTCCACTTGCAAACACTTCATGAATACATCAACAGCCAAGTTCAGTAGCACCAGGATAGCAAACACGAATCAGCAGCAGTGGTACGACCCAGCAGAAAAGCCAGGCCTCTGCTGAGTTGGCACGAGTCAGCAGGAGTGACCAGGACCAGCAGGGACGTCAGGAGAAGTTCTCTGCTGTGCCTCTCTCAAGGAAGCAAAGATCAGTGAAGATGAAGGCTGGAGACCAAAAAGCACTTGCAAAGCTAGCTATGCAAGACCCCCTCCCCTCTACAACCATCCCTCCCCTGACACTATCTGTTGAATCCTAATTATACTTCCTGCCAAATCAGCCCAAGGTCTTGGAAGTGGAAAAAAGCCACCAGAGAACCACCATAATATTTTTGGTGTGTTTCTTTCTATGGAGTCACAGTAAATAGAGCTCAGCAATGCAATGTAAGATGAACCAATACATGCGTGTTGTTAGCGAAGAATCCTTCATCACATGTCCTTTCCAGTGCTTGCTTTATCAAAACATCCTTTCACCCGTGTCTGCTTCAGTGAAATGTTCTTTGACATAACTGACTTTCCAAAGGAACCAGAAGTTTCCACTTGAGTTCTACTTCATAGAAAAACTGGAACAGAGTGAGGTGAGTTAGGCCAGAGACATCAGGCAAGAGCTAGAAGTCACTCAGCTAGAGGTAACGGCTTGGTTTGGATGCAAGCTATCTTGTCTATAAACCCTTACATCACTGAGGGTTGGTTAACACAGAGAATTGGGATGCAGTTTAATTTTTTTGTCGGCCCCCATGACTCACGGCAATGACTGAGCCTCATTTCCGCATCCTGAGATGATGTGGTTCTTGGAGGAGCCCTAGAGCTCTGAACCTGAGAGTGTTGGTGAAGTGCCCGAGTGTGGCAAGCGATGCTCAGTGAGTGCCAGCATTCTATCCCTGAACATCAGAACCCACAAAGGCATTTCTCCAGACTAGAGCAGGAACGAGAAGCTCGGCCAGCCAGAGACAGCATGCAAACACCTGAGGAGTTGAAAGTTCAAGTTTCCTGCTAATGAGCCTGCACCTGATGGATGCTTGGCAACTCTGGCAGCCAAATCACTCTGTGACACCTTGCGGATTGCATCCTCTTAAAAAAAAAATCAATGTTTAGACAGAGTAATTCAAATAGTTACCCTTGATGTTCATATGTCAGCCTTGATCAAATATCCACAGGGAATGCAGTTTGATGGGAAATTTAAATGGTAGATTACTTTGTATAGACAAGGCCTCTTCTGAGAATTAATATTAGTGCTTTGGAACCATTACTGTACTGAACAAACATTGCTGGGTCTCCTCGCCTTCTGCTCAGGGGTACTTTGTGGATTATTTTGTGTAGCAGTATGAAAAAAATGCAAAAGATGCCATTGAAATTGTACAGGGCCCCAACCCAGGCATGGGCACCTCTTAGTTTTGTAAATTGTACAAGTCTTTTGATTTATTTGATTCTAATTTTTATCCTTAAATGAGAGTTTCTGCCAGGGAATTCTTATAATACATAAATGAATATACTTGCCTACAGTGCTTAATATTTAAGGAGATGGTCTAAAAATTCAATTAAAAATTTAGATTATTTATTTATTTATTTTTAATGTGTGTGTAGCTGTGTGTGCTTGCATGAGTTTAGGCATACAACATGTGTTTAGGCACCTACAGAGAGACCTTTTAGATCTCCTGGACCTGGAGCGGCAGGTGTCTGCTAGCTGCCTGATGTGGATGTTGGAAACTGAACCCAGGTCCTTTGCAAAAGCATTAAGTGCTCTCTACCAATAAAATACTTTCCTAGTCCCTTAAACTTAAAAAAATGTATGTATGTATATAGGTGCACATGTCATGGCACATGTGTGGAGATCAGAGAACAACTTGTAGGAGTCATTCTTTCCTTTCAGTTTGTGGGTCCTTTGGGTTGAACTCAGGTTAGCAGGCTTGGTAGGAATGCACTCACTGAACCACCTCACTCGCCTCAGATTTGAGTTTTTACTTTAATGTATATCTGCCTCTTACTTTCCTTTGCAATTCTTATACTAAGTAGTCTGCTAAACAACTCATGTATCAGAAAACATTCTCAAGTTATTGCCTATGTTCTGAGAGGACTATACGCCAGCTACTATCACACTGTCTCTACTATCATCATTACTACTGTTGCTGTAACCATCACCTTCTGTACCACTGTTACCACCTTCGTCACCATCACCATCACCATCACCATCACCATCACCATCACCATCACCATCACCATCACCATCAGCAGCAGAAGGACTTCCCGGGCACTCATTGTGCATCGGGTTCTATGTTGAAAATGTTACAGACTCACTATTATTTATTCTTCACAATTATCCTAAAAAGTATGTGGAGGGAATCTTTCGTGTACTGCATGTAAACATCACCTGTCAATAAAAGTTGATGGCCTATTAGTTGGGGCAGGAAATCGGAGGTGGGAGTTTCAGCAGGGAGAGGAATTCTGGAATAGAGTGAGGCACAGGAAGGGATTTCCCCCTCCAACAGTGAAGGAGATGGTAGCATGAACCTGAGGAGAGGTAACTAGACATGTGGCAGGACTTAGAATAGAAGACATGGGTTAACTAAGTTATAAGGTAGTGTGAACCAGCCAAAGCGTCAGGTCTAGTCATTTATTCATAAATAATTCGGCCTCAGAGTATTTCAGGAACCGGTGTATGGGTGGAAAAGCCCGCGGTTACAAAAGTAGGTAAAGTTCTTATTCTGGTGTTGAAAATGAGAATGCTGATGTTTAGGGAGGTTAAATAACTGATCCAAGGTCATAGGGGATATAAAAGGTAAAAAGAAACACAAGCCACAGCTCTGCCTATTATGATCTGCTGGGAAGCAAAAGTGTGTGCAAACCCAGCAACCTTTATAAAACACACTAAGCTGGAACACTGCAGACATTGTGAACCAGGACTTCACGAAGGTCAGTTTGTGTGTGTGTGTGTGTGTATGTGCACGTGCACTTAGATTTCCTACATTTCTAAGGAATCTACACATTTCCAGGTTCCCATGGTCTGGTTGGTTTGATTCTGTGGACTTGACAGGAGCCAGGGTCATCTGAGAAGAAGGAACTTCAATGGAGAAAATATCCCCATCAGATTGACCTGTAGACATTTTCTTGCTGGTTGGTTGGTTTTCTGTTAGTGGTGCCATGCCTGGGCAGGTGGTCATGGGTTGTATAAGGAAGCAAACTGAAGGAGACACTGGAGCAAAAGGGCTCTAGTGTCAGGGTAATCTGTGGTCTGGCAGCAGCAGGAGCCAGGGGCCTTTTCAGGCAATGCAACTCTTTCCCAGTGTTTTGACCCCTTCACTTTTCAAGACCCCTTTCTATATGTTCTGCACAGATGTTCAAGACAGAAGACCTCATTGGTCTGGCTTTATTTTGCTGCTTTTACTCAAGCAGAACATTTGAGCCTGGTAACTTATTAGAAGTTGGCCAGCCTGGTGACTGCTGGTCTGGGTTAGGAGTCCACTCTTGTCTAGTTCTGCCAAAGGATCTGGCTATATAGAACTTGATCACATATACAGAATGTATACAGTGCCCAGGGTGGGGGTAGGGAGTCATAAAAGTTTCCATTGCAGGGGACTCTGAGTGCAGTATGGTGTGACAGGCCTATGGCTGGCAATGGGGAAAGAAGAGGCAGTGAAATGACCTTGATGAGCTTGGGCTGAGGTAAGCTTCTATTAGCAGGTTCGTAGAAGGGGAATGGTGAGAATGAAGGATCGCTATATATTTAATCTGTCCATCCATCCATTCATCCATCCATCCACCCATCCATCCATCCATTCACCCATCCATCCATTCATCCATTTACCCATCCATCCATCCATCCATCCATTAATCCATCCATCCACCCATCCACCCACCCATCCATCCACGCATCCATCCACCTTATCCACTCATCCATCTATCCACCTATCTACCCATCTACCCATCCATCTATCCATCCACCCACCCGTCCAAACATCCCTCCATCCACCCATCTATTCATCCATCCACCCACACATCATCCAGCCATCAGTCTATCTATCCTTCCATCTATCATAATCTCAGATCAAAGATCTTCGAAGTAAGGAAGTAATGTTTTACCAAAAGCACTGGGAGTTTAGAAGAGAGCAATTAGGGATCTTGGAATATAACAACCATGTAAGAAACAATGCAAAACAGCCATGTGAGAAGTATTGGTATGGTGTGGGGTGAATCAGTTTGGCAGAGATAAGGCTGTAGTAAGAGATTCTATGTCAGCCATCTTTCTGTCTCTGTGACAAAATATCTGAGGTGATCAGCTTATAGGAGGGAAAAACTGATTTTGGGTTACGTTCCAGGGGTTCAGGCCATGGTGAATTGGCCTACCATTTTTGTAGTGAGGCAAGACACTATAGCAAGAGGTCTTGGTGGAGAAAAGTTGCTTATATAAGGTAGCCAGGAATCAAAGAGACAGAAGAGCTGTGCCCTAAAGTTCCCTCAAGGAGACACAACCAGCGACCATACTTATTCTCGCTAGGTCTGCTAAGACTCAGCACATGGGCCTCTGGGCAACACCTGTCACATGGCAGGGGACACCTATCTAAGCCATGGAAGGTTCCTATCAGGAATTCATTACATTCCTTTAGGTGTATGACCAGGAGACAGGAAAACAAGGCTCCTTTCACCTTAGCTTCTTATCCTTAGGTGCCTTTAAGGATTTTAGCCCTTTCCCAGACTTAGGCAATTAATAGGCTCACATGACATTCTGTTTATTAGATACTCACATGGTCCAGTTTGAACAATAACAAAAGACCCATTTGAATGAACTCAAGGCTGTGAATGAGTCACAAGTTGTTTTAAAAATAATTTGTTCATTGAATTCACCTGCTTGCTAAATGTCCCAACTAAATTCCCTAGGTCTAGCAATCATGCTTCTGGCTATGTTTGTTACCTTTTCTTTCTAAGAATTGCACCCTCATTCATAGCATAAACCACTTCAATTTCCTTTTCAAGACAGAATCTGGCTACATGGTCCTAGCCAGGCTGGGGTTCACTATGTAGTCCAGGCTGCTCTGATATTTGTGATCTTTCTGTCTTAGATTTCCAGGTGATGGAATTTTACATGTGTGCACAATTACTTTATTCTTTAATTTGGATGTGTTGCTTCCAAACCACCAAGTTAATTACCCAAGATTCCTCAGTCTTTACAGAAACCATGTCATGTTGAGCCTCTAAGAGTGGCTGGTTATCTTTTCTTCATGAAAACATTTAAGAGTCCTTTTAAGCTTCCTTAAGCTTTTCAAAGTTTTGCTAAGTGACTAGCAAACCATGAATAGTGGTTTAGAGAGCTCAAGAGGAAAAGGTGTTGGGAGCCAACTCCTAGCAGAAAGCGGCTATCATCCCTGCAGCCATCTCAGGCTATTTACTTACAGGTTGGTACTTTTCCATCCTGACGAGAGACTTGTTTTCCTAGCATGATGTTTTTGCAAGTAGCCCACCAACAACCTGTTTTTCTCAAGCACATCTTGGATTTGTGGTTAAGTGTCTCCAGCTGCACTCCCCAACTTGTGTTTATATGCCCATAGTTGCCTTTCAATAAATGAGACTTGATTAGACAGACTTGTCTCTATTCTTCGAGTCTCTTGCCACTCCATCCCCACTGTCTCCCTTGCAGACCCTGTTGACTGACCTGCAGACCGGGTCAAACAGGAATTATTCAGTTTTCTACTGGATTTTCAGCACACTACCATATTCCATAAAAATCCAGGATGCCAGTAATTGGAAGATAATTTACTGTGCTATGGAATGAAATGTAGATGAAACATCCAGCTAGTTAGCTAAGACACACAGAAATGTTTGCAGGATACTTGCTCATTCAGAGTGGAAGTGTGAAAAATAGGGGCTAAAGAGATGGCTCAGCAGTTAAGAATACTTTCTGTTTTTGAAGAGGACCTGCATCCATTTTCCAATGCTCACTTGGTAACTCACAACCATCTATAACTCCAATTCAGTGGGATTTGATACCTCCACCACCACCACCCTTCTACAGGCATCAAACATGCAAATAGTGGCAGAAAGTGTACATTTCTACATGTAGGCAAAACACTCATACACATAAAAAACCTAAACAATTTAAATATAGAAATTAGTATGTTTTTGAGTTGGTGGATTATAACTGATTTTGAGAATCTTTGAATGAGTTTTAAAACAGGAAATAAAGTACTGACCACCTCAGTTTGGGCCCCAGTGCTCTCCAATGCTGACTTGAATAAGACTTAAGTCTGTGGCTATCGGTCCCTACCCCTAACCAACTTCCTACCCTCTCCACTACTGCCCCTTCTGAGCGGCCACTGAGCTCTTTTGACATTACAGTAGAAGCTGCTTGTGTGTGGAATGCGTTCCTTACTCAGCTGCCTCTGCGTGCCCCAGCGCTGTTATTCTCACCTGCCCTGGCTCTTGTCACTTCCCCATGTTTTGTGTCCTTTCCAGGCCCTGCCTTCTTCTATCTTTTCACAATAAAGTTATATAACCTTATAAAATTAATATCTAATTGTGTCATTTTTCTTTAGTCATTCCTTTATGCTCCCTGGTATGTATTATTGTGATGATCAATTTTTGCTGTCAATGTGATTAGTGTGAAAAGCACTCAGGGCACTGTGGAAGCACTACTTTGGGTAAGTCTATAAAAACTTTCTCAGGGGGGATTAACTAAGAAGATAAGCCCTACCCTTAAAGAGGATGGCACACTCTCATAAGGTTGAGTCCCAACTAACTGAAAAGGGAGAGATGAGAGGGTCAGGTGAGCTCCAGCATCCTGTCTGTCTGTTCACTCACCAAGGTGTGAGAGGAGCTGGGCCCAGCACCAAGCCTTCCCCATGCTCTTGCCTCTCCTGAATTGTGACACCATTTATAAGCCCTTCCTTCCTGAAGTTGCTTCTTATCATATTGACCACAGTGAGGAGAAAACTAAAGAATACAGCTATGATTCTCCTTTGCTTGACAAATACCCTGTTCTTATGTCACCTCCTCTATGACATTCTCTGTGACACCATAGGCAGACTTGTGTGGCTGTGTTATTTTGTTCCATAAATCCCCAGTGTGGACATAACTCTCCATGGGTAATGGCAGGCAGAGATGAATCCTAGGGTGAGCATGGAAATAGATGAGGTTGAAATGGTCTAGTTCTTGGTCTGACAGGTAGAGTTGCTGATTGAGAACCAAAAATTATGTTCACTATGAGCCTCAGGTATGAGCAGATGTTCCTGTGGTTCTAACATCTGGAACTGGAAGGTTGGAATAAAAACAAGTGCCTGGCTGGAAGAGCGATGTCATAGATGCCCTCGGTTTGTTCTTTCTTGGGTTCTTTTCATGTCTGGGTTGATTCAGGGCTTCTCAAAAATCTAGCTGATGGGCTGAATCTTTGGTTATGCATTTTTGCAAATAAAGTTTTATTAGAACATACCCATGCTCATTAGCTTACTTTTTTCTTTCTCACTGTTGCTTTTGCTGTGGGGCAGGATGACAGAGACTGAATGGCCTGCAAAGCTGAAGTGCACTTACTACCTCAACCTTTGTGGAAAAGATTTACTGAGCCCAGACCTAAGCATTAGAGGGATGCTTAAACAGTCACAGTTTACCTACATCAAAAACAAGAACTAATGTTGAATAATAATTTGTTTCAAAAAGGTAGCATTAAAAAAAAAAGAAAAGAAAAATAGAAAAATAAGCCCAAGGGTCAAGCCAAGGTCTTTGTCGGAATTTTCTTTTTGAAGGTGCGTGGAAGAATGCTCTCTGTGTCTGTGATGACAGTGGGGTTGATGGTTGAGCTCAGAGGCTTCTAGAAGAGAGAGGGAAATTGGCCTTGGATGCTTCAGAGGAGGCTTGTTTGTTAACCCCTGGAAAAGCAACGCTTCTCCCTTCTTCCCTTTCTATTCAGCCAGGAGGCTGCACAATCCTCCCTCCTTCCTGCATGTCCATTGTCACCCTCAGCACTGACCTGGGTTTAGAATGTTCTAGATGTACAGTAGGGAGACAGAGGTCATGTGAGAAACCTCTGTGTACAGAGATGGAGTAGACATCCAGTCCAAACTGCTTAAGAGCCACAGTGTCTAGGGGAGCCTATGTCACATGGGCAGACACTCAGAAGTGATAATGTGGCAGGCTCAATCTGTGTAGTCTGGAGTCTGGATTTCTCTCTTAGTGCCTTTCACTAGCATTGCTATTCAGATGTCATCCCATAGGTCATAGATAAGGAGAAGTAATGGAGGTTTTCAGGTAAGCAGCTCTTGGGTACCAAGACCAGCCCTTGGATAATCTCAGAGCATGGTTTACACTCAACAGGACCATATACCACGTAATCCTGGACTCTTAGCCAAGATACTTTTCATGTCATTCAGATAAGATTTCAAAATAAAAAGATGGAAAGAGGCATGGATTTTCGGATACAGCAGAGGTTATATCCACGTCAAGAGTTGTGAGATGTGTGAATGATGAATACACAGCCAAACAAGCCCATTGGCCAAGTGGATAATGCCAAGGCTGTTCTTGTTAGGGGTAGTGTGTGCAAAAGTGAGGTAGGGGAAATTCCTGGGCAAGTTGTAGAGAGTTGATGACTGCTTGATTCCTAGGATCTGAGAATGATGGGTTGAAGCAATGTCAGGGAGGAGGGAGCTAGTGCATCAAACCCTAGCCCAGAGATCTACTTGAATCCTGCACACAGTGCATGTCTTGTCTCCAACCTATCCCAAGACCCAAAGGGACATCCTCTGTGTACAAGCCTCAACCACTTTGTTTTCTACAGGTGATTTTCTCACTTCAATTAAGCAAACTCCATCATATATACCCATTGTGTTTGAGAAGCACAACGTTGATGATGTCGAGACATAGGATTCTGCATGCGCATATGAACCTGTGTTGATAGAGATCATACAAGTATCTGTGACAACAGACAATATGCTTGGGGAGGAGAGTGAGGAAGGAGAGAGAGAGGGAGGGGTAGGAGGTAGGGAGAGGAGTGATCTTCTATATTATTAGTGGGGATGGAGGAAGATTTCCTGGAACTGGAATGTAGAATTTTACACCATAGGTCTTGGAAGAGAGGACTATGATTTCAGTGTGAGAATATACTCAGATTTAGCATGAGAGCAGAGAGAGAGAGAGAGAGAGAGAGAGAGAGAGAGAGAGAGAGAGAGAGAGAGAGGAAGCTTGGAGGACAAGGACAACATGTAGCTTGAGGAATGGATAAGACATGGTTAGAATCTGGAAACAGATATATTCTATGGGGTTGATTAGTGTGGTTAAGCTTTAGCTAAGTGGTAGAAAACTCAAAGCAACTAGGACTTAAGATATAAATTTGCCAAGGCTCATAGGCCAAGGGCTGGAAGGGAATTGTTTGGGAATTCCAGGTTCCTTCGACTTTGTTATTCCAGGGCAGGCCTTCAGTTGATGGTCCAAGACTGTAAAGCACCATCACAAAGTCGAATTTTAACCATCAACTTGACTGTGCCAAGAGATTCTACAGAGCTGATAAAACTATTTCTAGGTGGGTCTGTGAGGGTGACTCTGAATTGGATTAGGATTTGATCAGTGGACTGATAAAAATCTAGTCTCAGGAAAGTGTGTGTGTATCATCCAGCTTGTTGTGGGCCTGGACAGAATGAAGAGGCAGAGGAAGGAAGAATTTTCTTTCTCTTTTTGAATCAAGACATTTATCTTTACATAATTTCCTGGACTTTCCACTCCAATCTATGGCCTTGGGGTGGGATTTATACCATTGGCTTTCTTGTTTTTCCAGCCCTTCGGACCTGAACCAAATTACATCAACAAATTTTCTGGTCTCCAGCTTGCAGAGAACATGTTGTGGGGCTTTTTTGACTTCCATAATTATATGAGCCAGTTCTCATAATAAACCATGTCTATCTATATATGAATTCCTTGTTTCTGTTTCTTCTGGAGAACCCTAACCAGTGCAGTTGCAGTCTGGCCATTAAGGTGGAGAAGGGACAAAAATGACAGAGCATAGTGACTCATGCCTATAATCCCAGCACTTGGACAGCAAAGGCAGGGGGGGGGGTGATTTTCTTCAAGTTTGAGGCAAACCTAAGCTACACTGTATATTCTGTCTGTCTCAGAAAACATTCCAACAGGGAGAAAAATGGACAAAAATACATCACATAAAACTTTGTATCAACTGAATTGAGTAGAAGGTAGTCATCCAGGAATACTTAGCTTCAAGAGACACAGGAAATGGACTTTGTATTTAAATGTCCATGTTTTCAGCAAATTATTGGAGGTTCTATTACCACGGAAGGAAAGAGTATATAGAATATGCTTGGGGATAGTGAGCAAAGCTCATATCTGATTACAATGACCTTAGATGCCAGTTTTAGAAGGAGATACACTAAAATTTTGGACTTATAGAAAGCTTTGAAGATTTTGAGTAAGGGAATTACGAGGAAAGAAATATTTTTCAGAAAATTAATTGGTCCGATCGGTAGAATTACCATTGGGAGAAAGAGATTGGCATAGCACAGGGCTACTGTAACAAAGAGGTAGGAATTAACAGCTCAGAGGAGACAGAACAGGGGCTCTAGATTCAAGACACATTGCAATGACATGTAGCAAAGCTGTTAGGTTGAGGGCAAACCCAGAAAGGATGCAGCATTTTTACATCCAGGTGTATGGTGAATACAACTGGTCATATTTAATAACAGACACCATTACAGAGAGCTTTCCAAGTGAAGATTAAGCTGGGCTTGAAGATATCAACTTTGAAGCTCCAGAAAGACTTCTTAAAGGCATACAGTGCTAGTTAAAGTCTAATTAAAATATTCATACTATATAGGTTTTATATCTTTGACAGCTGTGGTTTGAATGTGAAATGTTTCCAAGAGGCTCAGCTTAGTTCCCAGCTGGTGGAGCTGTTTGGGAAGGTTCTGTAACCTTTGGAAGGCGGAGCCTGGATGGAGGAAGCTAACAAAGACTTTCTGGCATATAGCCCCACCCCACTTCCTGTTCTGTCTCTGCTTCTGTATTGTCAAGGCAAGGCGACAACTGCTCTTGCTACCATGCCTTCCCCACCATGATGGTGTGGTGACCCTCCAGGACAGAGGTTCTCAACCTGTGGGTCATGACCCCTGTCTGGGGGTGTCATGTGACCCTTTCACAGGGTTGCATCTCAGATATCCTGCATATCAGATATCTGCATTACGATTTGTAACTGTAGCAAAATGACACTTATGAAGTAGCAGTGAAAGTAACCTTACGGTTTGGCCTCACCTCAACCCGAGGAACAGTATTAAAGCGTTGAAGCATTAATTAAGAAGGCTGAGC
>LR750047.1:488048-522951 GCA_902729485.2 Mus minutoides
GGGCTTGTGTCTCTAGCTGCATATATAGAAGAGGATGGCCTAGTTGGCCATCAGTGGGAAGAGAGGCCCCTTGGTTATGCAGACTTTTTATGCCCCAATACAGGGGAACGCCGGGGCCAGGGGGTGGGAGCGGGTGGGTAGGGTAGCAGGGCCGGGAGGGGGGAGGATATAGGGAACTTTCTGGATAACACTTGAAATGAAAATGAAGAAAATATCTAATAAAAGTTGAAAAATAAATAAATAAATAAATAAATAAAAAATAAAACTGAAGAAACCTGAAAAAAAAAAAAAAAAAAAAAAAAAAAAAAGAAGGCTGAGCACTACTGCTCTAGGGGTAAGCACAATAAACACTTTCTTCTTTAAGTTGTTATTGTCAGGATATTTCAATCACAGCAACAGAGATGAAACTAACACAATAATCAAGAGCTCTCATCTGCACCAACAAGTGCTTTCAGTGGCAATGGGTACATAGATAAGCCAATACAGAGCTTGTTTGGTGAATGAAACTTCATCTCAATTACATTCTCTATATCACCCTGCTTGGGTTCAGGATGACAGCCATTCCTTCATCTTTTGGCTCAGAGGGCTTTGTTTAGCCTTGGCCACATCATGACAAATTTCCAAATTCTATTGAGCATCCGAAGAGCCCACATCTCAAAGGCCACTCAACACATCAGCTTATGAATGTTGAATGTGTACATTCTTAGGTCACCACCTCACAAAGACAAGGTTGTTTTGATGTTTGTGGAGAGATAAGGCCCAGATGAGAAAGAAAATGTGTTAAAGGATTGTCAGAAATCTGCACTTTCAGTTCTTTTGTGAAATGAAATTTGGGAATTGTTGAACTCACAATCTTATATGGATAATACCAGTGTGGAGTTGTGAGATATGGATAATACCAGTGTGGTGTTGCGAGCTCTGTCCCCACCACTTTTCCCTGGCTCAGCCCAGTCTAGCTATTGCATTGCTTGCCTCCCGTTTTAGGATTGAAAATGGTGTTAGAACCCTAGATATGGACTTGGGAACCATTAGTTCAAGAGTGGAGAGTTGAAGACAAGGAAATGAATGAGACTTTTTTAGTGGGGTTGGGGAGATAATTTAAGGAAGAGAAGAAGAGGTGTAGGAATGTTGTCAGGTGACACAGTTCTCTCTCAGAACTGCACACTTAATATATATAATGTAGACTTGGAGGAAAAGCATCAGAGAGGCCGGGAAGACCTATAGCAGAATTGTACTATAGAAGCAAGTGAATAAGCAGAAAAAAAAAAACAACAACAACAAAGGTTTCTAATATAGGAAGCAGCCAGTGGGAAGTTGCTGCAAAAAGGAGGGAAAGAAATCCTGGCTAAAGGCCACTAACCTTTGAAACAAGGAAGTCTTATGGTGTTTCAGTAGAGCTGTACTGGCAGAGGTCAAGTGGAAACCCTGCTTTGATGTTTCCAGAAACCTGAGTTCATCTGGATGAAGACATTGGGACATAGCCAACCCCTGGGCTAGCCTGTGGCAGGCCTTGCTATAAGCTCCCCCCGCCCCCTGCATAGAAGAGCGAAGGCTGTTTGTCAGGGAGAAGCGGCTCCTGATTCCCTGTGAAATGCTTGAATTATTGCCTTTTTACGGCTGGAGATGCTGACTCTTAACAGAGGTTGGGGATGCACTCAGGGGTGTGCACAGTAGCCTCACGGAGGAGGTAGCCTCTGCCATTTGTTCTTCTCACACGCCAGTTGGCTCAACACCCTCGTCTCGAGACAAGGCTCCTCTTTGTTCCCTATCATCCACATCTCGGCATAGCTGCGTACAAATCACACCTTCAGTCAGCAAATTCCTTTCTCATCACTTTTTTTTTTAGTCCTCTTCTACTTAACAGCCTCATCTTGTTCTCAGTGTGCCCCGGCTCAGTGAAAAGACACTAAGGTTTTAAGGCAAAAATAACTTGCTGTGACTCTGTGTTACTCAACATGAAAGGTCTTTGCTTTGTCTATCACAGTAACATCTTCCCAAGCTCATTTTTATTTTTGGAAATGTGTGCCACGAACGCAATCCACATTATTGCCGTGAAAAAGGAGACTGTTTTGTGGGAATGGGATCAATTAGCAGCTTGGATTAATTTCAATCTGATCCTTGAACATAGGTCAGATGTTCAACTGAGGGAAGACAAAGGGAGATGCATAACCTCTACTCCCAGCATGCTTAGCTCAGTCCATATAGGAATAATTGGTGCTCCCATAGCGAACTGTCGGGATGGCTCACCCCAGCCCCCATCTGCCCTGTGTTCTACCAGGCTTTGGGGAGAAATGAATAGTCTCAGGTTCCCCCATTTATATTCATTACTCTTGTCCTTTTGGAGACACATCAGCACTGGTCATCAAAATAACTTATGTGGCTTGGGCACTCATAATATTCTAGGTACCAAGTTAAGCACTTTGTTGTGCATTTTCTTGGTGTCTTTTCATAGCAGATCTTCTTGGGACCAAGCGTTAGTCTGTTTTGTGTTGTATCAGAATGCCCAAGGCTGGGTACTTTATAACAAAAGATGTTCATCTGGATCATAGTTCTGGGGATTTAAGGATGTGACAGCTACAACTATGAGCTCCAGTGAGGATTTCACGGCAGATGACATCACAGTGCTGTGAGGGTGGGCAGAAGAGACAACAGGCATTTTTTACAGCAGCCCGCTGGCTTGTGACTTAACTCACTTCTTGGTGTGGCAGGGACCACTTTCCATGAGGTCCCAACTATTAAAACTTCAATGGCCTCACCACCACCATACCGGAGACCAAGCTTTTGCTTGGGGGACACAAACTACATCTGAACCATAGCAGATTCTTATCCTCCCCATCTCTCAGATGTGGAAGGATAGGCTGGCACCATTGGGGGATTTTTTTCCCAAGGTCACACAGCCTCTGAGAGACTCAAGCTGAGGTCATTATTCCTCATGCCACACCCTGTACCCTCTGTGGAATCCACTGCCCCACGAAGAACCGGAATCAGCTGGTATAATTATCCTTCCCAGGTTACACACTGCTCTCTGCCTCAGTTATGAGACCCAAGAGCTGGTCAGGTAGCCTGGCTTGCTCTTTTCTGGGGAAGGTCCCCTTCCTTTCCATTTCCAAAACATCTCAGATCACACCTGGATGCTTATTTCTGACCCCAGAACAAGAATCCACACAAGGCAAGGTCATCCCTTGACTCCTATCTTGTTTTTTTTTTTTTTTTTTTTTTAAGTTTTGCCAAGGAGTAACCCCCCGCCCCAGCCCCAAAACGTCTTTTCTTCTGTATTCTAGTGATTTTGCCATAGAAAAGAACAAAATGACACACAAAACACCCACAGACCGGGAGCACCTTGAAAGAACCCACAGCACGCGCGTGCGTAGCAGTCTCCTTCATCTTTTTAATTCTAGGGATGCTTTGTCAGGTTGGAAGGGGCCCAGCTTGCCTCTAACTCCTAAATGCAGATGGCTTCCCCTTTGGGAGGTAGCAGTGTTCACTAATGGACTCCTATTGTTAACAGGAAACATAAGGTGGGGATGGGCCGGTATTTTAACAAGGTATTTATCACAGTGATTGTGCCCAGGGGTTTCTCATAGCGATTGCTTCATCAATTTTCGTCATCTTTCTTCCTCTGATTTCTGTGGTTCTCCGAAAGGGCATTGTTCAGCAGCACATTAATGCGAATGCTAAATATAACTGGAAAGAGCCCAGTCCCGATGCTCCACTGCCCACTGGCAGGCAGGCATCTGCCAGTCAGTAACCTACTTTTATTCCAGTCTTTCTTGCTAGAATATATCATGCCATTGCTGCTATTTATATCCGGAAACCATTCTGAAAGTTGTTAGCGATCCTTCCTGGGGCAGCCAGCGCCCTGCCCTCCTCACAGTCGCCGGAGCGTAAAACCATGGCGGGCGGGCGGGCATTCTTCCCCTCCGCTCCTGGTCGCGCCAGGTGACCTTGAGTCTCACCATCCTTTGAAAACAAAACACCAACTTGGAATTTTAATTAAAAGGCAGCGAATGGGCTATCAGGCTCCGTGCCTTGGCTGAACTACCGTTGACAGCAGTGTGGATTTGAGGTCAGCATTGTGAAGCCTGTAAGAGTAACTTATCGGGGAAATCGCATCAGCCAGAGTTCAGTTCTGGACTTCACTCGGAGCCAAAGGCTCAGATGAGGGACTTTTAAAACTTAATTTAATTTATTTTGGTTGCATAAAACGGCCTCAGTCAGAAGCACAGGAGATTCTATTAGGGAAATCCCCTCTGTCATCCCAAAATGAAGGAGAGCGAGCGAGCTATACAGAGACTACCCCTCTTCGTCCAGCCATGTGGAACTTATTGGTTTAATGTCACAACATGAGTGGCCCAGTGGTGATGACATACGGAATGGCTCTCTTTGGTTCAGGGTGGCTTTGGGAGCACTAGCGGTTCTGCCTTAGAACTGGCCCATAAAATGAATTAAGTCTGCTTTAAGTGGGTTGTTTTGCATTGAAAAAGTTATTTAAAGCCTTTTAAAAATAGCATTATCGGGCTTACGTTACTTTGCGAGGAGACTCACACTCTGTTTATTGCGGAGACCTCCTGATTTCAACATTAAAAAACTCTTCATAAAGGGACTCCCCTCTCCAGATCTTCAGACTCTGACCACCTCGCGTGGCTCTGGTGACAAGCCACTGACTACGAAGTCCATTCTTCCCATGGTCCGTCACCAACAGTTTTCTTGGTGGCAGATTGGTTGGTGGTTAAAAAGAGCCAGTCCCTACAAGGCACTATTATCTTGGGAATCTGAACCTGTGTTTTGAGTCTTACCGAAGACACTGATGACTACAGAAGTCCCCTGGAATAAAAGAATCTAGGATCTTGGGGATTCAGAGGACTCAAGGAACTCCATTACCTTCTGCTTCTTTCACTAGGACACAGGGAAGGTCACATTACAAGATGTAAGAGCCATAGCCATGTCAGGCACTCCATTGGTCCAGAGCAGGCATTATCACCTCCATCTTACAAAGTGCCAAATCCCACACCTGAGGCAACACCACCGTGTGCCAGAAGACGGAGACTTGTCTTGGGCCGTGCCTTCTTGCCTTGACTTAATTTCCTTTGGAATTCTGGTAAAGAGCCTTGTCTCATTCACTGTTAGTAGCAGAGGACTGAGCTCCCATCCATCCCTCAAGCCTATATGGCTGGATGTGGCGAGGCAGGATGCTACCACCTTCCGATTCCTCTGCTGTTGACAGCATCATGTTCCCAATAACCTGTGGTTTAACACATTTGCCAGACTCCATTGCAGTATGTGTGGGTGTTTGCTAACCTCTATGGTGGGTCCCAGAGATGGAGAGGGTGGGGAAGGGACTTCTGAAATGTATTTCAGTTCTTAAGCAAACGGGTGATATGATTCTTCTGGAGGAGAGGCCTGGCTAGGAAGAGTTGGTGATTGCTGTGGTATCCGAAGTCTCATCAGGATTGACTGGAAGCTACTCAGGGTTTAATAATGGTTTCAAAAGTTCCCGAAAATGTCCATGCTGAAAATTCCCTATCTACAATTAGAAGAGGGATTGTGTATGTGTGTGTGTGGGTAGAGGTCTGAGACGTTCTGGCTCTCTCATGTTGCCTAGTTCCCTGCTGATAGGTACCTGTTTGTGCCTTGAATCTCCAGGTAGGTTTGCCTGCTTCATGCTGTGAATTTGTGCAATGGTGTGCGCTCCCTACAGGCCTCACTCTCCTGCTGTGTGGCTGATGAGGGGCTAAGGCTCTGATCTGCAGATCCATGCCCCTGTCAGCATTGAGAATCGGCATCTGAAATTCCCTGGCTGGGTGACACATTGCCATTCCAAAGAAAACCAAGGAGGCTGAGGACAAGCTTCAAGGGCACTTGAAATTCAGCAGGTCCTATGATGGGCTTCAGAGGAGACCTGCCAGGCAGAGATGTGGGGAGGACCCTTGCAGCTGAGGCCACTGTGGAGCAAGATTGGGGCAGGGTGACAAGCAGAGCCAGGTGCTGGAGGGAACAGCTGCAGCTGTGCCGTGGAGAGTGGTATTTATACGTGTACCATGTGGAAAGCATTGTGGCTGGGCCCTGGGGTTTGTCAGCCACATCGAGACCTCCTTCTCACACACCGTGCAGGCAGCGCCTCAGCATGTGAGGGCAGTGATGCACATGGGGACATCTGTTGCTTTGATATTGCTTCAGAATCTGTGAACCTCCGTGTTCCTCTGAAAGCTCACTCCATCCTGCCCAGTCCCCCAGGAGCTCTACCACGAACACTCAGGTTTCAGCCGGCTCAGCTAAAGCCATCAGTATCCAGCTCCAGGGCTTCCTAGCGCCCCTCTCAATCAGTGTCCTCATTCTCTTGAAGCTTCTTTTGTCTCTTCCTGTGTCCACTTTGATTTGCACTTTTCCCTCTGAGGGTTTTCCACAGTGAAAGTCACTGCCTTGGACACAAGGTCTTGCCTTCTGGGTTGAGGGGTGTGAGAAATATGGATACTGGTTTGGTTTGGCCCTGATTATTCTGTTGTTGTTGTTTTATTTCTCATTACATTAAAAACAAAGATGTGTGTGTGTGTATGTTGCTGTCTGTATGTGTGCGTGTGTATGCACACATGCACATGTGCAC
This sequence comes from Mus minutoides, assembly GCA_902729485.2. Lineage (NCBI taxonomy): Eukaryota > Metazoa > Chordata > Mammalia > Rodentia > Muridae > Mus > Mus minutoides. Next base: position 494,650 of record LR750047.1, read on the forward strand.
ATGTGGAGATGAGAGGATATTGAGTGTCTTCTAGCTGTCTCTACCTTGTGGTTTGAAAGAGAGATGCTTACTAAATCTGGAGCTTGCCATTGGCTAGACTGGTTGGCCAGCAAGATGTTTGCATCTACCACTCACTGTGCCCAGCACTGGGTACAGATGTAGCCATCTGGCTTGGGTTCAGGTCTCCTTATTTGCACAGCAACTGCTTTACCACTTAACCAACTCTCCAGGGCCCCGTCAGCTTGTCTCTAATCATGTCTCAACACCCACGTTGTCCCTAGCCTATCCACAGCTCTGAAGTCCACCAGTGGCAGATAGCCTTGCTGCTTGCTATACCTGGGGTCTATCTTTGCCTGGCTTGTTCACAGGCCAGCTCTTGGACAGTTTTTTTTTGTTTGTTTGTTTCTGTTTGAGCATCCTGTCACTTTTTGGTTGAGTTGTTTGCCTTTCCCCAGAGCTCCTCCCTAGTATTGTGATGCCTTAGTATACCCAGTAAAGGGTACCATCACCTTGTCCATGTGACACTGTAAATGCTACCGCTGTGTGTCTTGTACATTCTGCATATGGATGACCACACAGGAAGTACACATATACATGCATATGTACACACCACAGTTTTCCGTGGACTGTGCACATTTGCAGGGATCATGACTGACTCGATCCATACTTGATCTCAACAGCACTGTCTGGGGATCAAGCAACGATGCAAGGTAGGAACATGCACCAGCTGCAATGGGTGCATATATCTGGTGCCAGCAAAGAATACCCACAGTACCCATGCCCTCCTCCCAATCCCTAGGGCCAAATATACAACAGCTGGCTGCACACACACACACACACACACACACACACACACACACACACACACACACGCGTGCGCGCGCACACACACACACACACACACACACACACACACACACACACTGTAGAATTCCTTTATAAGTCTCTAAGGGGCACAGAACACACATGCTTAGTCTGTGCATGCACTGCCTAGGTTGTACCCTGAGCACAGAGTCCCTGGTGACTGACTCTGTATCTGATTAAGCTTGGCATGGAGTGTGCAGGTCCGGCTGCAGCACATAGGTCTGTGGACAGCCTTGTTTCCATCAGGGAGTGTTATTTTGAGCAGTCATCAAGAGGGAAGTAAACATCTGGGCTGTTGTGTAACCCAGCTTTCCCCTCACCCCCACTGAAAGTGGGTCACTGCCGTGTGGGTGGAGAGTAGCTCAGGTGACGTCGGAGAAACTCGGGATTTCAGCCCCCTTAGCAGGGCTCTGATCCCAGATGCCACACAGGTCTTTGGGAGGCCTTGGCCCTTTGTCTGACAGTCAGTTTTGATTTTTATGATTGATGACGCAATGAGTCAACAGAGTAATAACACAGCCGAGCGGGTGGACATGGGGCCGAGGGGCCGTCTCTCCTTTCATTCTGTATAAATTGCACAAACGCCTGACCCGTGCAATTTTAAACAAGCAGCAAACAAGCCCCTGGCCCCTGGCTGTTGCTTCAGATCTCAACAGTCCTTTTCCTTTGCCACCCAGCCTTGCTTTTCCCTCCACCCCTGAAGTCTATGGTGATTGGATTCTGTTGATTTGAGCAGAGGGAGGAGAAACTAGAAGATCAAGGATGGGATGTAACCTTTTCAATCTTGGGGATTAAACTCAGAGCCTTCGAGTTGGGCAGTTACTCTAGCCATTTTATTTTATTTTATTTTATTTTATTTTATTTTATTTTATTTTATTTTATTTTTGAGTTGTTAAAAAGCAAAGGGCAGCGCTGCCATTTTTAGAACTGTTTGAAGAGGGTGGGGTGCTGCCCAGTGGATAGTGTGCCTACCTAGATGCAGGTAGCCCTGGGTTTACCTTTGCATTGCATAAACCAAGCATGGTGACATGCGCTTGTAATCTCAATACTTGGGAGGTAGAGGCAGAACAGTCAAGAGTTCAAGACTGTCTTGGCTACATATTAGTTTGAGGTCGGTCTGGACTATATGAGATTCTGTCTCAACAAACATCTGAAAGACCCCCGTCTTCGATTGTGCCTTCCTGCCTTGCTTGATTTCTTCTGGTACAAGGATGGAGCAGACTTGTCTGTCAGCAGCTGAGAGCTGGGCATCCTCTTATGAATACATGGGACATTAAAAGCTAGGACCCTTGCATTTCTTTCTTTTTTAAAAAGGTAATTTATTTCTTATTCATTTCACATCCTGATCACAGTCCTGCTTTCTCCTCTCCTCCAAGTCCCATCCTTTAAAAAATCCCTTCTCCCACACTCCCTCCCCTTCTTCTCAGAGAAGGGAGAGCCCCCCCGCCCCACTTGGGTACCACCCCACCCTTGGATATCTAGTCTCAGCAGGACTAGGCAATCCTCACCCACTGAGGCTCAACTATGAAGTCCAGGTGGGGGAAGGGGATCCATTCCATCTGCTGTTGACAGGATCAGGCTCCCAGTAAAATTCAGAGCATAGCTAGACTCCATTGTAATGTGGATGGGCATCTCCAGCCTCTATGATGAGTCCCAGAGATAGTGTCTTAGTTAGGGTTTGACTGCTGTGAACAGACACCATGACCAAGGCAACTCTTATAAGGACAACATGTAATTGGGGCTGGCCTACAGGTTCAGAGATACAGTCTATTATCATCAAGGAGGGAGCTTGGCAGCATCCAGGCAGGCATGGTGCAGGAGGAGCTAAAAGTTCTATATCTTCATCTGAAGGCTAATAGGAGAAGACTGAGTCCCATGTACTTAGGAGGAGGGTCTCATTGCCCACTCCCACAGTGACACACTTCCTCCAACAAGGCCACACCTACTCCAACAAGGCTACACCTTCTAACAGTGCCACTCCCTGGGCCAAGCATATTCAAACCTTCACAAAGAGGGAGGAGGGGTGGGGGCTGTAGGGCTTCCTCTGAAGTTGTTGAGAAAGAGCAAAATGAAGCCTGGGGTATAGGATTTGTTGATTACTGGAGGGTGAGCAGTTTCATCATGATTGATTTGAAACTACTTAGGGCTGAAGAGATATTACACATCACCTCTCAGAGGGCCTGTAATAAAACTTTTCAATAAAGAATGATTTTAAATGGACAACAGAGAGTAAAATGAACATATACACATATGCCAAAGTTGTGGAGTATGCCTGCTTCCCCCACTCCCCTGCCTCAGCCTCTGAGGGATAATTCTCGTGATGTGAATTATGAGCAAAGACTTCCTCTCCAAACACACAAGACCCAGGCCATTTTTACTTGAGTTGCTTAAGTCAGAAGGAGGCTTTGACTTAGCAGTTCCTGAGGTGTGCTGCTGGCTAGGGGCCTGGGAGTCACATTCAGTGAGGTTGTCAGGACAAAGTGGTGGTCAGGGTTATAAGAGTAACTTACATGTGTCCCGTGTTGACTCTGTGACAAGGGATGTCTTCCTAGTGTCTGGTCAGATTCCCCCAGGTAGGTGCTGCTATTGCATCCATAATGTCAAAGAGGACACACTTTGGGCATCGCTTAGAGTAACTTGATGAGTGGCAGAGCCAGGATTTGAAGAAGATAACTTGGCTCCAGTGTAGGCAAAACCAGCCATTTTCTGAAAATGTTATTATATCCACAAGTGGCCTGTGCTTACTCTGTGCCACAAGTGTGGCTTGAGGCAGGTAAGTTTCCATCGTGACAGAAAATACCGTCCACCTCTGGTTCAGATTCAGGTTGGAAAGACTAGCTGTTTGTTGTATTTGGGATGTTGCCTCCAGAGAAAAGAGCCACGCAGCTTTCTGGAAAGCCAGATCTGCAGGTACGCACAGTGGAATACAAAGCCAGTCTGGATTGCTCAGAATTTCATAATGGTTTACCCGTCCCAGCACTTTCTCTGCTATATTAGACAAGATAGCATTAAAATCCAATGTGTCAGGTATTGGGGACATGCAAGTTCTCAGAGCAGTGATTATGTTTCAAGTGTCATCTGCCACAAAACTTACTTGGGGATGGTTGTGAGTTGAACTATGTGTGACAGAATAAATCAATCAGCTTAAAAGGAGTAAAAGCAACGTGAGTCTATGGTCACTTGTCACATAGGGCCTGTTGTGGCACAGTTAATGATGGTCAAGGAATCTGTTCACCTCATGGTAATCTAGAATCAAAACGAAGGTGCTGGGGTCTTAATATTACCTTAATACCATGCGTGCCCCAGTGACCTAATGTCCTTCCACCAGGCCCCTCCTCATAAGTATTCTATCACCTCCTAATGGTGCCTCTGTGTGGTGAACAGTGTAACACTGGGGTCTTAGAGGGGATTACTGTTTAAACATCCTTCTCTGGGCAGAAGAAAACAATATCTACCCCTTCTTTTAAGGTCCCAGTGATAGACCAAAGTTCACCTAGGGGATAAACCTATGAGTTTACTAGACTTAACTACAGAACAGTGGGAGAGTTATTAGACTTAACTACTATGAGCATTAGCACAGGTAACCTTAAAGCAGCCTCAACAGAAAGTCTATACACAGCAGAGATGGTGGCTTCCCCTAGGCTATGTAGATGGACCCTCTTCCCTCCAATTTCCCCATCTCTAACCTAAGGGACTATGAAATTAGGGCAGAATTGGGTTTGTAGCTGGATACTCAGTTGAAGGTCCTGTGACCCTTACTGCTTGTTCTTTCCATGAGGGAAGGTAAAGAATCAGTAGGCCCAGCTATGATGAGCTTTTATGAACAGGTCCATCAGAACTCCTAAAGATGGTGAAATTTTGGTTCAAGGATATTCCTGGACTACAGGAAAGATTGTCAACTGATTGGATTTAGAATCACCAGGAGATGGGCCTCTAGGAGACGGGCCTCTTGGAATGTCTGCGGGGGTGTTTCCAGTGTGGTAGAAAGACCCACTCTGAATGTGGGCTGCACCATCCCGAATGTGGGCCCTGGACTAGATGAAAAGATGAAAAGGAGAAAGAGCTGAGTCTCAGCATCCATGGCTCTCATCTTCTTCTCTGAAGAAGCAAGGTGGCGGCCATGTGCCTCGCACTCCCACCCACTGTGATGGACAGGACACTCAGGCCATGAGCCGAAATTAAACCCCTGGTTAGTCGTTGTCATCAGTTTTGTCACGGCAACAAGAAGAGTAACACAGGGGATTACAATCTACATGCTCTGTGGGACTTTAACCCACACCAACTATGAATGTGACCTACCAGGGTTTTGTACTTATATTACAAGCATGTGACTGTGGAGGAGGCTGAGACCTAATCCAGAGAGTAGGATCCTTAAAAGGAGAGGGACCTTTGGACATGTTTCTCTGATGAAGACAAGTTGGCACACAGTATTTAGACACCCCCTAGTAGACCTGTGACTACCACCAGAAGGGAGGCAGTGATGGGACCTCCCTTGAACCTTCGGAGATGGTTCCAGTGGACATCTGGATTCCATAGCTTTACCTTCTCAGACTATCCAACAGAAACCCTTTCCATGTAAAGTCAATTTGTATGTGATTATTTGGTTCAGCAGTCTTTGGAAGTCAACATACCAGCTTGTTTACAAGGCATGTTCTTGGGCTCCAAGTACTTGGATTCTGATCCACAGAGGAGAACTCATGCAAGCATGTTTTAGATGAAATAAATGCCAGGGAACCCTAATATGGAGCCTTGGTAGGTGGGCGCCATCCAGGCCCTGTCTATCACCTTCAGCATGCAGACCAGACTGTGGTAGAATCTATTTGTCTGGAGAAAAACGATGCTTCTTTGTCAGAGCAAACAACTCAGCTGAGCTCTAAAAAGACAGTGTCCTGAGATGATGTGTATGGTAAGGGCCCTGGCTCTCTTGCACACTTGTCTGGTGTTCTGACTCACTCCCATTTTACTTTACCACTTCTTTTAGCACTCTAATGTTGAGCCAATGATTAGGGGAGGAGCTGGAACCAAGGGAGTTCAACCTAAAGGAGTTAGAAATACCTCCCAGTTTGTAGGTTGGTCTGTGCAACTCTGGGCCCCTCTGAGGGCAGAGAGGTCTATCCAATTCAAAGTTGTTCCAAGTCATTGCTTGTTTAACTCTACTCCGTGTGCTTCTGTCTTTAGTGTGGCTGGAGAGCATAAGTCATGCCCTTTATGTCTCCCACTCCATCACTAGTCTCAATTGATAATCACTCTGAGAAGATGCTCTACTCTGTCGCTGTTAAGTGATTTTTTTTGACTTTGATCCCTTGCCTCTGTGAATAGGCTCCTTCTCCTCACCCACCAGGGTGTTTATATTTGATGTACTTTTACTTGCTTCTTATATTCCTTCAATCCACCCATCATTCATCTACCCATGCATCAGCCACGCACCCACTCACCCATCTATCTGTCTACTCACCTACCCATATATATTCATTTTCCATCCACCAAATCCATGTGATTCTGTTTACAACATCCAATATATCTTCAAATAAAAGTTATGGCTAGTTTATTCCATTGATAAGAATCACCTAGGAGCCACCTAGGATATCCAGGAGAAAACCTAATTTCTTTCTTCATAGGTTGTTGTAAGAGCAGGTCGGTCCCATATTACCATGTTCATGTGACATGCTCCCGTGTGCCTCTGTTCCCGTGCCTCAGGTGACCTTCTCTGCGTTGTACATATTTTATGTAAAATGTTTGTTTTTCCTTTGTCCGAGCCCATGATCCTAGACTCTGCATGGTCACCTTGTTTTGACTTAGGTCTCTGTGCAGAGTCTACATCCTCAGTGAAGCCCTCATCTCACGAACCTCAAGTAGTACCCAACTTTTATCTAAGAATACTCTTTGATGCAACTGGATTGGCTTTTCCTGGTTGCACTAGCACAGAATAAAAGGATTGCTTTATTACTAATTCTTTGAGTGCTTTATCTATTTTGCCTTCCTAACCTCAAGGCTGGAAGAGAAGCTCTGTGTGTGAGAGAGGTGCTTGTCTGTCTTCTTCACCATCCCCTTAGCAAATAAATGCCCAACGCTTGCATCTATTCAGCAAACCCTTGTAGAATCTGCCTGCATATTGGCTAAGTGCTGGATCTGTATTGTCTCATAGCTCATAGTCTAGTGGGCAAGACCTTTCCCATCCTGTTCAGGGATAAGCACACTGTAAGTGTGGGAATGGAGGCGCACACTAATTATAATAGGAACTTAAGGAAGCCTGGTTTCCTTGCACGTGGGAATCATGGAGAGCGTGAGGCAGTGAAGGCGCCCTTGTTTCTTAAAAGGTAAAGGTGCTTACCTGGCAGTCAGAGAGGATGATGGTGACATATGGGGAGCCTCTACCTCCTAGTGTGATGTCATGAGATGTAATGAGTTCCCAGCTCTCCTCTTACCTTTGAGGACTTCTGCTTCCTCCTGAATCCCAGCCCTCATTTTGGATTCCCCAAGGGACAGCTACATGATTCCACTGTACTATTTCAGAAGTTTGCTCTTTAGTTCTCTGGGATAGTTTCCAAATTGTCATCTTTGACCTTGACATTTCTCCCGGAGAGTTATTCCACTATCTCAACAAATTAATCTCCTTTACCTGAGTATTTTCTAAAATTCAGTATTTCCAAAACCAAATCAGTGTTCTGCCAACTCCCAAGCTGATATTTCTTCTTCTTCCCTCATTATTTCTTTGTCCACTGAGGTTGGTGTTTAGTATAACCTTGGTTCCTCTAGCATGCTTGAGTGTAATAGCCTTTAGTATGGAAGTTCTCAGAGTCTGTCCCTGTGGTGTCCTCTACGTCCCACCTTATCCATTGGCCTGGGCTTCTTTACCATTCTTTGTGGCTTTTCTCTATTAACTTTAAAAAGATTTATTTCTTTGTATGTATGCGAGCCTACACAAAGTTATGTGCATCACATTCATATCCAGTGCCCAAAGAAGGCACTGGATCCCCTGGAACTGGAGTTATTGGTAGTTGTGGGCTGCCAGTGGGTGGTGGGAATTTATCCCAGGTCTTCTTCAAGAACAGCAAGTGCTCTAACTGATGACCCATCCTTCTCAGGCTCTCTACCAACTTATTCTTACCCTTTTTCTTTCCTTTCTTTTCTGATCTGCCCTTCACATTTAGTCAAAGCTACTTAAAAAAAAAAGACTAAAACAGAAAATATTTCTTCTTAAAGAGATGTCAGGTTCCCATTGGTCACCAGAGTTCAAATTTTCTCCTGATGTGCCAGGCCTCTCAACAACAAGTTCTTACCCATTCTTCCATTCACCCCGGCATGTGGTGACTTGTCCGGGGCGATCACTCATCTCTGTCAGTACACAGGGTACTTTCATCTCTTAATGGTCCATCTGCTTCGAACATTCTTTTCGTTTTCTGGTAAACCCTACTGAGCTTTCAAGACTCAATTTACATACCATTAGACACATTCACTGATATTACTGGTTAACTCACTTCTTTCCTTCTCTGTTTGTCTTAGAATCTGCCCACCTCTCATGCTTTTGAGACTTATGCTGTGCACATTTCGTGTAACCACACGTAGTTGTACATTCTTTAGTACATCAACTTTGTCATATTTGAGGGCCATTCTTGTGTGTGTGTGTGTGTGTGTTAAGGTTTGTATCTTCTTAAAAAAGATTTATTTATTTATTTATTTTATGTATATGAATACACTGTAGCTGTACAGATGGTTGTGAGCCACCATGTGGGCACTGGGATTTGAACTTAGGACCTTCAGAAGATCTCACCAGCCCCAAAGTTTGTATCTTGCATATTCCCTTTTTGTTTGAGGATTTTCTTTGTGTGTGTGTTTATACGTGTACAGGTGCCTGTGAATGTGTGTATATGCACATGAATGGAGACTAGAGGATAGATAACCTTTGGTATCATTCTTCTGGTGCTGTCCAGATTGTGTTTTGAGACAGGGTCTCCCACTGGCTAGAGCTCTCCAGTACGGCTAGATCAGCTGGCCAACAAACCCCAGTTATTTATATATTCATATAGATACATATATATCCAAGGCTCAACAATAAATGTATCCATATGTATGTATATATCCATCCACATATATGTATACATTCATATATATGTATATGTACATATACATTCATATGTATATGTATGTGTATATATATAAATATCTCCTTCCTAGGGCTGGAATCAAAAGTCACATCACTTTACTTGTTTTGTTTTAAAGGTGGATTCTGGGGATCTCACTCAGGACATGAGAAGCAAACATTTTACCATGTGAGCTATCTCCCAAGCCCTAAGAAATTTCTTTACTGACTCTTGTAGTTTAGGTCTGTACTGGGTTTTTCAGTTTGTTTGAAAAGTCTTTGGAAAGCTACTTGAATATAGAATTCTAGATTGTCTAGAATTTTGCTTTAACAAGTCGCCTCACTGTCTTGTGGATTTCGTTGAAGATCTACAGTCCTTCTCCCCTGCTCTCTGGATGTGATGTATTTTTCTCCCCCGCTCTCTGGATGTGACCAATGTATTTTTCTGATGTATTCACTGGTTTCGAGCAGCAGAATCGCTCCACATGCACTGGTGCAGCTGTCCTCTGAATTTCGCTTTGTTGGGCCTTGCTGAGAATCTTCAATGTATGTACTCATGCTCTTCACCACGCTGTGGCTCAACCTTTACTTCTTAACATTTTGTTTTTCTGTTCTCTTTCTGCACGTTTGTGGAATAAATCTTTGGAGCTTCTCTATAGCTTGTTAACAAATTCCTACAATATTTTAAAAGTTTTTTTTTCTTTGTATCTTTCACATTGGGTTACTTATTTACTTGTTTCTTGTCTCTCTCAGTTCATCAACTTTCCCCATGTAGTGTCAGACACACCGCAAAGACAGTATGCCTCTCATAGAACATGGTGCCGGTCTAGACTTTACTTAGCATTTAAAAAATATTTCCCAGTTATAAGTATATTTTACCTTCCCCCCCTAGTGTGTTGATGACAGAGAATACAGCTAAGCTAGTGTTTTCATGTCCTTGTCTGCTAATTATATTCTTCCAAGTTTAGGTTGATTGTGTATTGAGTTCTTTTTTCCTTTTACAGTTCTGTGGTGTCAAGGATATTAGTACTCTTACACAACAGATCTATAGAACTTTTTTATTTCTTATGAAACTGAAACTCTATACTCATTAAATAACTACTTCTCATCCTCTACCCACTGTTTTGATTCTTTGGAAACCACCACCCTACCTCCTGCTAATTGAGTCAATAGGTCCTTTCTAGATGAACCATATAGCATTTGCCTTTTGTATCTGGTTTATGAGAGTTACTATGCTATACTGTATTCAGGTATTCCCCTATGTAGTTGCATGTCACAGGATTCTCTCCTATTCTAAGGCTCAACAATATTCCACTGCATATATTTTTCATTATCCATCAATGGACATTTGTACTGTGCTGTGAATACTACTACTATGAAATGGGCATGCAATGTGTCCAGTAATTTTTGATGAAATGTCAGACACTGTGAGAAAGAAGACAGCAGATACACATATTTGGCACGTGTGGCATGACACAAGGTCACCTCCAAAACAATTAAAGGCTCACAGGCAGCGGATGCTAGATGTACTGTCACTGTGTGCTTTGCTCTCTCCTTGGAGGTCAAAGCTCACACTCATGAGACTTTTCAGATGATTTTGGCTTAAAGAAGGAGATAAAATCAGAGATACTAAGAATGAACCTCTCACATGAATGCCAGCCAAATATCCCTTCTATGGATTATTGTTTTCAAGGTTCCCATCCCTGAATGAACCTGTGGTAGGGGAGGATGCCTGGGAGCACCGTGAAGCATCTCTGTCCTTTTTGGCAAGTAAGCACAGTGAACAGACACGCCTGGCTCTGCTTATGTTACCACTAAACGGACAAGAAAATACTGTTTAAAGCAAGTGTATACCTGATGGGTTAACACGCCAAACAGTGAGGGAGATAGCCCACATTGTATTTGAATGTGTTGTGGGGTAGGGAGAATTTGAGGTTGAATTAATGATAGATATATAGTAATGTCATCAAACAGACAGGCTGGTATTAACATAGGCAGGAGAAATATGTACCACATCTGCTGTGAGTCCCATTTTCAGAGGTCTGATATCAAAACCCCCCGAGTCCTGGCTGGACCCAGATTGCAATGTAACTGGCCAAAAGGAAAGCACACGTGTGTTTCAGGGGTTGGGTGAGGGCTAACAACTGGATTTTGTCTGCAATTGCAAAACTCAGAAGTAGAAGCATATGGAATTTATTTAGAGATGTGGAAGAAAATATGAAATTAACCAGTCTCGAGACTGCCAAGTGTCTCCCTGCAGGGGCAGAGAATGGATGGGGAGGACTGTTCTGGTTCCTTGTCTCAATGGACCTCAGAGACTGACAGGATAACATTGACAAATTTAAATGAAACAAACAGGGAATTTCCCAGTAGGAAGTGTTTTATTAGTTAAGAAAGGGAATCAACCGAACAGTCAATCTGTTCAACTTGGTGTGGAAACACAAGGAGTTCTAGTGGGATCCCCGAGGCAGATTTTGCTGGTCCTCATTCCTCTTCTCTCCTAGCCAGGTCTGTTCTCAATGTGCCTCTGATGCCTGGGCTTTGATCCAGGATCTTCTAGATCAGTGGTCCTCAACCTGTGCTGTGACCTGTTAATACAGTTCCTCATGTTGTGATGACACCAGCCATCACATTATTTTCATTTCTACTTCCTAACTGTAATTTTGCTACGGTTATGAATTGTAATGTAAATATTTAATATGTAGGATATTGATATGTGACCCTGTGAAAGGGTTGATTGGCCCTCAAAAGGGTTGCAACCTACAGGTTGAGGACCACTGTTCTAGATGATGGACCAGCTGCCTGGTTTGGGGACTTGGGAACTTTGTTGCTTTTCAACAGTCTACTCTTCCTATCTTGCTCTGGACTGAGGGGTTTTATCCTTTAGCTTCCTGAGTTGACTCTGTAGGACATCAAAGGACTTTGCAAATCTTTACATGTGAATATTTTGGGCTGAGTGTGCCCCCCAACTTCTCCATCCTCTTTCCTCTGGAAAATGCACATGGTTGCTTTGTATTTCTGCCCATAAGCAGGTGACTTCCATGAGGTCATTATACCTGAGCCCTATAGACCTTGGGACTGCTCTGTGTTTCTTAGAGCTAACTCCCACCCGTGTATTCCACAGTGTAGCCCAGACTCTAACCTCACTGCAAAGGCAGTTTTTTGATTTTCTGATATTGTCATAGCCTATGGCTCACAGGGATAATGAGCTACAAGATCTGAAACTCAACATGTGTTCCCATCTGTGTTGGCAGCAATGGTGAGAGTGGCTTTCTGTTTCCAAGTGCCTGTCCTAGGAGCATATCAAGAAGGAAGTAACTGCTCTCAATGGATGCTTGCCCCAGGTGCTGAGGCTGCTTCCGGCTTGCATGGCTTTGTATGCTATTGACTAAAATTTCTTAGTTTACCATCAAAATCAATTTAGAAACCCCTTAAAACTTTACCCTCCTGTCTTAGTCAGGGTTTCTATTCCTGGACAAAATATCATGACCAAGATGCAGTTGAGGAGGAAAGGGTTTATTCAGCTTACAGTTCCATACTGCTGTTCATCACCAAGGGAAGTCAGGACTGGAACTCAAGCAGGTCAGGGACCAGGAGCTGATGCAGAGGCCATGGAGGGATGTTCTTTACTGGCTTGCTTCCCCTGGCTTGCTCAGGCTGCTCTCTTATAGAACCAAGACAACCAGCCCAGAGATGGTCCCACCCACAAGTGGCCTTTCCCCCTTGATCACTAATTGAGAAAATGCCTTACAGCTGGATCTCATGGAGACATTTCCTCAACTGAAGCTCCTTTCTCTGTGATAACCCAGCTGTGTCAAGTTGACACAAAACTAGCCAGTAAAATGGACCCCTTGTCAACTTGACACACAAATACTTCACTAGTAAGCCTCAACACTTACATTCTTATTCATCCCCAAGATCTAAATAACTTTAAAAGTCCCACAGTCTTTACATATTCTTAAAATTTCAATCTCTTTAAAATATCCATCTCTTTTAAAACCGAAAGTCTTTTTTACAATTAAAAGTCTCTTAACTGTGGGCTCCACTGAAATAGTTTCTCCTTCAAGAGGGAAAAATATCAAGGCACAGTCACAATCAAAAACAAAAATTAAACTCCAACTGTCCAATGTCTGGGATCCAACCTACAATCTTCTGGGCTCCTCCAAGGGCTTGGGTCACTTCTCCAGCCATGCCCTTTGTAGCACACACCTTGTCTTCTACGCTCCAGCTGCCTGTACTTCACTGCTGCTGCTGTTCTTGGTGGTCATCTCATGGTACTGGCATCTCCAAAATGCTGCTGTCTTCCACTGTAACTAGGCTTTACCAATAGTCTCTCATAGGCTCTCTTCATGGTGCCAAGCCTCAACTCCTTTGCATGACCCCTTCAGTCCTGGGCCATTAATTGCAACTGAGGCTGCACCTTCACCAATAGCCTTCCATGGCCTCTCACAGTGCTTCTATGGCCTCAGCTGCTCTGCATGACCCCTTCATGCCTTCAAAACCAGTACCACCTGGGTGACTCTTACACATTACCAAGTCCTGCTGCTGCACGAGGCACAACTTTGACTATCTCTGGAACACAGCCTCTTTGTGCTCTCAGAAAGCACTTTCCAGAAGATGTCACCTCAATGATGCTGGTCTCTTCTTAATCACCACTAATTTCTTAGCTCCAGCTAACCAGCATCAATAGTCCCAGTAATGCAAAAGTTTCACTTTAGTAGTTCTGGTATCTTGTTAATCACAGCTGATTCTTCAGCCCCGGCTAACCAGAATCACAGAATCTTCACAATCAAACTAGCAATGGTCCTGAAAAAAAGTCTTTAATCTTCCCTCTGAAATTTCACAAGCCAGGCTTCCATCTTCTGCACTGTTCTCAACATTATCTTCCAAGCTCCTACACAACATTCGCTGAGCTCTTAACAACGAATGGATCTTCTGGCCCAAAGTTCCAAAGTCCTTCCATAGTCCTCCCCAAAACATTGTCAGGCTGTCACAGGAATACCCCACTATGCTGGTACCAATTTGTCTTAGGGTTTCTATTCCTGGAAAAAACATCATGACCAAGAAGCAGTTGAGGAGGAAAGAGTTTATTCAGCTTACAATTCCATACTGCTGTTCATCACCAAGGGAAGTCAGGACTGGAACTCAATCAGGTCAGGGAGCAGGAGCTGATGCAGAGGCCATGGAGGGATGTTCTTTACTGGCTTGCTTCCCCTGGCTTGCTCAGGCTGCTCTCTTATAGAACCAAGACTACCAGCCCAGAGATGGTCCCACCCACAAGTGGCCTTTCCTCCTTGATCACTAATTGAGAAAATGCCTTACAGTTGGATCTCATGGAGTCATTTCCTCAACTGAAGCTCCTTTCTCTGTGATAACCCAGCTGTGTCAAGTTCACACAAAACTAGCCAGTATACCTCCAAACACACTAAGATTCATCTCTATGGTTAAGACTTGTGTTGAGGTTTGAATAACGATTGTACCCCACAAACTCATGAATTTTCACACCTGGTCCACAGTTGGTGATAATTGGAGAGGTTATCAACTTTTAGGAGGTGCTGCCTGGCTGAAGGAAGTACATCACTAGGAGTGACCTTTGAACTTTTATAGTATGGTCTCACTTCCTGTTCTCACTCTTTGCTTCCTGTGTGCAGACAAAATATGATCAGCCAGTTTCCTGCTATTGCCAAACCTTCCTTACCACTTGCCATGTTTTTCATTTTTCATTGTTGTGTCAGACTGTATACTTCTGACACCATAAGCCAAAATAAACTCTTTCTTCTTTATGTTTGTCAGGGAATTTTATCACAGCAACTGAAAAGTAGCGAATAAACCTCTCATGTTGTTTATTTACATCTATAATTGGCAATGTGAACCTGGAGAGCAGGGTCTAAAAAGGAGGCAGACTAAAGTCTCATGCAACAGGCAATTTTACTCAGAGCATCAGACAATTTGTACTCTGGGGGGGGTAAGAAGAGTCACTGATTAACGTGTGCAATCACAAGGACAAGCTGCACATGCAAAACATTTTCCCACAGAGCCTTATGAGTAACAACAGCTGAAGTAAACTCACTCTTATCCACTGTACTTAGGAGGGGCACAAACGCCTCCCAAAGAACAATTCTATGTATAAAAGAAACTAAGGTCACATGACTTTTGTCTTATTTTCTTGGAGTTTTTTTTTCACAAGCACTCAGAATTCTCACATTATTATGTTCTTCGACTGTGTTTCAACATCTACCCCCCTTTAACTTTTTTATTAGAAGGATATTCAGAGTGATTTTCATTTGAGCCATGGTAAATAAATCTAGTTGCCATTTGATGCAACTGGATTTATCCTATATGTATCCTATAAGCAGGCAAATTATAAACATAATGAGTTTAGAACAGTGAAAGCATCGTGTGTATTATTCTGTCACCAAGAAGAGAGATCAGACTATATCTGGTACTGTTACATTATTGTACTGATTGGGAAAATCTAGAGAATAGCTTGAAAAGAGACCCTTAAGATTAGTGGTTCTAGTATCTCTTAGAATATAAGCCCATATTTGCCTTTAATGGGACTAAAATGTTTTGTTATCCTATGCACATAGGAAGTGATTTAAATCCCAAGGAAAAATTAAAGTTCTTCAGATGAATAAGTTGAGTCTTTTACAGTCTCAAGAACAAATTATAAACACGGAGTCATTAGTAAACGTCTCTCTCAGTGCATAGGGTTTTACCTTGGCCCCAGGATGGCAGATTTGATTTCTGATGATATGGTGGTACCTTCTTTTTATCTGAAGGTTTGCTATCTTTATGGTGACTTCCACTTCTCATTCTCCACCAGTGTCCCTGATGGCCCAGGGCTGGGTGAGTAGCAGAGGCATCCATAATGCTTCAGTGGGTCCATCTGCAATAACAGATACATACCATACCCCTTCTCAATTTTCTTCTGGGGAAGTATAAATAGGGCAGGTTAATGTATCAGCTTGCTTATTTCCTTCTGCAATAAAACCAGAGAGGTTAGAGCATGCACAAGTATGGGTCTATTGATAGAAATAATCCTATAGCACAAGAAGGATCTGAAATGTATTTAAGGATTTATGAATTCACCACAATAGATGAATCAGAGCAGCTAGTTCTGCCTGTTGGTCTGATGGGGAAAAAAAGAAGTATTAGTAGATTGGTTAATATCTGGACCATGAATTCTCCACTTTGAATAATTAGGTGAGCCATCAATAAAATTAGTATCTGCTTGTGGAATGGGAGAAGGATGGACAATATTTGTAATAAAAAATTCAGTTTGTATGAAAAGTCCCATAGTTTGCCAGCTAGGTAATGATTCCAAATCCTTTCACAGAGATCTACAAATCAAATTTGAAAAATCCATACAGTCCTGTAACATTCTTAAAAACTGATTTCTAGTTAAGGGTAAAGTATTACAGCAAGGATCAAATCCATATAATTGTTGACATTGTACCCTCTCCTGATTTACTAATTGAGCAAGAAGAGTAAGGTGAGCAGTTAGTATTTTATGGTTCTTATGGTGTAAAGAACTCCATTTCAGAGATTTATCCTCTTGTGCTATCATACCCATAGGAGACAATTTAGTGGGAAAATTAAGTGAAGGATCCACTCAACACACAAATGCCTCCCTTAGCCTGACTCAAATAGCTAGAGAGATTTTTTTCTTGCTTCTAAGATAATCTGTGAGAACTGCCCAATATCATCTCTCCTAGAGTTTTAAATACATTGGTTACTTCATAATTAGGTAAACATTTTGATTTTGCTGAAATTGCACTAGAAATACCAAATGCAACTCGTGAGGCCAGGGAGAAACTGGAAAATGCATCCTCCCCTCCCCTCTAGCTTGCCTAGGCTGTAAACTTCGGATTTTCCTAGGGGTCTCCTAAATCCTTCTCAGAAGCAGAGAGAATTCAGTATTGGGTTGATCATCAAATTTCTCACATCCTGTTTCAGGGTCATTTTCAGGCAATGGTGGAGGCACACCTGAAGGAGGTTCCAGTAAGTAGCTGGGCGAGTGAGTGGTTGCTGGCGAGTGAGTGGTTGCTGGCGAGTGAGTGAGTGGTTGCTGGCGAGTGAGTGGTTGCTAGCGAGTGAGTGAGTGGTTGCTGGCGAGTGAGTGAGTGGTTGCTGGCGAGTGAGTGGTTGCTGGCGAGTGAGTGGTTGCTGGCGAGTGAGTGAGTGGTTGCTGGCGAGTGAGTGGTTGCTGGCCAGTGAGTGGTTGCTGGCAGTTGTAGGTGGTGCTGATTTTACTTTTAATTTTGCTTGAACAGAGAAAAATCTCCTTTTCCTTTTGCCTCTCTTATTAATTTTAAGGTTTTATCACCCAGTTTATATTCATTTAAGCAATTGGCTATTTCTTTCTTGTGATTAATATCTTGCTTAAACATTTTAATAATGGTTTGAATGAATGCCCAAGTGACCCAAAATTGAACAGGGATTCTTTTCCTTTGTTATTATTGCTTCTACAATATTCTTTAAGATGGTGCTCCATATTTTATCTAAATTTCCTTTTTTCTGGAAGTCAGGGATTATACTTGTGCCCCTCCTCTCTGTCAAAAAGAAAAAAGGAAAAGAAAGAGAGATGCACAAGCTCAACACCCGGCAAAGCCTTCCTTGGCTTCTGCCTCATTATCCTTGCTCTCCTCCTCCTTCCCGGAGGGTCCACACTCTTAGCTCACAGCCGACCTTCAGGTCCTGATTCACGGGGCCAGTTGTTCACCATTCTAGAGGTGGTGGAGCCTGGGAGAATGAAGCCTATAATGAGGCAGACTAAAGTCTCACGAAAGAGTCAACTTTATTCAGAGCGTCAGACCATATATGGATGCTAAGAAGGGTCACCCAGGTAAAGTGTGCAGTCACAAGGACAAGATGCACGTGCGCAAGAACATGTTTTTCCATAGATGAATAACAATAGGCAAAGTAAAGTCACTCCTATCCACGACACCTGGGAGGAGCATGGAGACATTCCGAGAACAACTCTGTGTTTTGAAGAAACTAAGGTCACAAAGACTCTTGTTTTCTTGATGTTGTCTACAACCATTCAGAATTCTCACACGACTCCATTCCTGGACTGTTTCCATACCATAGCGCATTAACATTACCCTCAAGCTGTCTCAAAACTGTTAGCATGCTTCTCTGTCCAGTATGATAATAAAATCCTCGAGTGCAGGCAGCTGGTTATTTCTCATTTTGATGTGCTTTTGCACAGAGTTCTTTTTATTATTATTTTTCCATGTCTATTCCCATTAGGAATGTCTTAGGAAGAGTGGACACTTGAAAATGACTTCCATTTTTATTAAAAAGTCAAGAAGGGCTGGGGCTATGCCCCAATGGCCAAGCACTTCTTAGCATGTGAGAGGCCATGGATTGGATCCTCACCATTAAGAAAATAGTCAAGAAAATAAAGATACCGTTGACTTCCAGTCTGCTGAATTTCCAATCCTGACACTTACTTAAAGGTTCAAGGTGAGAGCTTTATTACCTATCACCCTCATTGCTGTTTAACATTTAACAACATCAGACATTAGAGTTTGTCTTGTGCAAGACAGAAACATGGAGAGATATCTTATTTGCTTACCCCTTCCATCCGAGTGGTAAAAATGATAGCTCAGGTTTGGAACTTAGAAGTGGAAGTGCCAAGAGGATGGATTATGTTCCTGCTTTGATATAGGTTTAAATCTAACCACTGTTGAGAGTAAAATAGCTTTGGTCTTTATGACTTACCGGGTAAATATTAGCTCACCTTATCAGCTCAAAGGACTTTATTGCTCTTGTCTGTTTCAGAGTAAACACTACTGTCACCAAACACCCATAGCCACTATCAAAAGCCAATAATTATTTAATAGTTGTTGTGTGCTTCTTGGTAAAGGTTGAGCATCCTTTATCTGAAAGGTTTGGGTCTAGGAGTGTTTTGTTTCTAGATTTATTTTTCAAATGTTTGGAATATTTGCACATATATAGTGAGTTATCTTGGGGTAGAGCTCAAGTCTGAATGCCAGATATTTTATGTATGCTCTTCTACACATAGCTCATGGATAGTTGTGTTTTCTAGTTTAATTTTGGAAAAACAGGTCTTGGTATGTAGCTTTCCACTTGTACACGCTTGTGTTGGCTGCTCTGGGGTCTGCTGTGGTGAGGGACGCTCTCCATACTTTTTCATATTCCTAAAGGGGTGCTGACTTTCCTAAAGGGGTGCCGACTTTCCTAAAGGCTGGAGATTAGTTATGCCCAAACTGGCACTTAATTTTTTTCTCTTTATTTTCAAGTGTTAAAAAAAATTAACCCAATGTTTCAACAATCAATTCATTTAGCCTGCTCACCTTCCCATGAGGTAGATACTTATTCTACAGAATCTCCATTCTGCAGGGGAGGAAACAGACTCAAATATGTTAAGTAATTAGGAAACTCTTAGATACATGGTAGGGTTCTGACCTACCAGTTCTAGCTCCAGAACCAGAGCTGTTTGTTGGTTTGTTTGTTATTTTTGGGACAAGCTCGTCCCTATGCCTGCTGGCCTCAAGCTCACTATGTAGTAGAGGCTGATCTTGAACTCCTGATACCCATTGTCTCCACTTTCCAAGTGCAGGGATTACAGTCTCACACCATCACACACGGCACAGGATCTGTCCTCTTAGCCAGAAGGTTGAGTTCCATTTCAGTAATCTCTGCTGTTGAAGGGTTAACTCAAATTGAGGAAGGAAATGAAGAAAACATTCCCCCCTTCCTAACCTCAGATCAGGGTCGGGATCTATGTAGAGAATCATACTGTGTGCAACAGGGACACTCATGGAATTTAGCTTACGCTAAACAGGTATTTGATTCCAGCCTTTTGCAAAGTTCCAACAAGATCTATACTTGTTTGTTGTAGGGTTAGTCCTGGCAAGGCCTCCTGAGAGGGCTAAATGAGAACTTAGAGGTTGCAGTAATGCTCTAATTGAATGGGTTTAACTTAATAGAGTCTTTCTTCAGTGCCGTCTATCTCTTTATCTCTCTCTGGTTGAGTGAGGATTAGAAATTGGACTAATATGAGAAAAACAGAAGTCTGTGAAGTGTCCTATCTGATGCTGGCAGCATCCTGCTCTGAATGAGGCTACACTGATTGCATAACTAATAGAGAGAGGCCTTTGGATAGAAGGGAGTTAAAGAAACCTGACTTTTAGGAAACTGGAATTCATTTCAAATTTAGAAATATTCTAGGAGGTTTATTATTGATTATATTTTTGTCACTGAACACCTCAGAAATACAATGTCAAAACTTAAGCTCTAAGAAGGATATGCATTTTTTTTTTTCTGCATGTGTCTGAATTAGTTACTTGTAGAGAGACTCAGTACATGCGAAAAATACTAAATATAGGGCAGTTTTGGGGTTATTGTGTGATTTAACTATGTGGATTATATATTTGTAAATAGGAAAAACTACGTGCTTACATTTTCTAACCTCAGATACCCTCCCTCACCCCTGAGTCAGACAACTGTTTATCATCCTGTTTAGTAAATGCATTTGAGCTGGAGAACCACCCGAAAGATTTAGGATGGAATGAATCACATCAACAGTTTAGTGAAAAGTCCAAGTGTATTGTATTTTAGGCTTTTGGATATGGGAGCAGAGACCAAAGAGTCAGATTCTAATCATCAGAGCAGGATCTGGTCCAAGCATCCGTGCCAGAGTAAGCAGGACCAGGGGCAGCAAGATTGCCCCTTAAGATCTCACCAACAAGAAGCATTTAGAAAATTAACCTGGGTTTTTCCCTTTGTGATAGGTGCAAGGGATTGGCTATTTTTTCAAGACTCACACATTGCATTGATTTTGTGGAGGATTCTATAGCTTTTCGCTAGGATACCTTGTCTGACTTAGCAATATGACCAGGGGCCAAAGACTTAAAAGGGAAGCCATGGATTGCTTTGTTTGGGGTTTTGTGCTCTTTATGGATGAATATTCCTTATTTATTGACCCGGTAAGGAAGGGGGCATCCTTCCTTTAGGCAACATTTGAGGCCATAATACATATAGATATGATTTGAGTATGTCCCTCAAAGTTCTTGTGTTGGAAATTTGGTCCCCAATGGGGTAATATGGAGAAGAGATAGGACTTTAAAGAAGTGAAGCCTAGGAAGAGGTGGTTAGGGGTGTGTGTGTGTGTGTGTGTGTGTGTGTGTGTGTGTGTGTGTGATACATTATAAGAAAAGATTACGCAGTGCTGTGGATTTTTACAAAATGAGTGAGCCAACCCCCAAACGTCTCTGCCTTCCTAGCTTTTGTGATTCATTCTGTATGGGGTCAGTTCCCTTTCTGTTTTTCTGCCATGTGGTGGCACAGCCAGACAGGCTGTCACCAGGGGTACTGCCTGATTTTGTACTCAGACCTTTTAAAAATTGTGAGTGAAGTCAGTCTTCTCTCAAAATAAAGAACATGGCTTTGGGAGTTTTGTTATAGCAACGATGGACATTCTTGGACTGGCAGACACCATCTAACATCCTTCCTGGTCTCGGAAGTCTCTAGGGTGACTTCCATTTTCCTGGGTGATCTATATACACATTGTATAAAGCCAGTGTGAAGTGAAGGGCTTGGCACTTGGAACCAAGGAAACCATAGCAAGAATCTTGACACTGTCACTATTGCTTGTCACCTGTGTGACTTGGGATACGTTGTACTGTCTGGGTATCCTTTTCTTCACCTGTAACTGTACTCAGTGCTGTGAGAGGAAGGATTAGCCAGTGTGTGGGAGGGACCCAGTGGTTTGTGACACTTAATGAGCATTGACTGCCTTTCCCTCTGCTCACCCATAGTTCCCGGTACCTGCTAGTGGCCCCATGTTCTCCAGTTGAGACTTCAGTAGAGTCCAGCAATGCAGGAAGTGGTGGGTGGGACTTGTACTCTCATTGAGATGATGGGCAGCCAAAAGAAGTACCAGGGGCTACTCTCCAGAGCCAGTGCCAGGGCATTTCTGTCCTTCCCAGGTTGCCCACGTTAACTTTTAACTTAATCCCCTTTCTCTGAGAAAACAGCTGTGCTAAATATTAGAAGCATATTTTAAAATCTAATGCAAGAATCCTCAATCAAAAATTCCAATCCGAAATCACCCCAAATCTAAAAATTATAAATGGTGACATGACATCACAGCAGGAAAATGATATGCCTGGAAACATTATTACATGCACAAAATTATTCAAACAATTGTATAACAATACCTTCAGGCTGTAAGTATAATATGCATATGAAATATAAATGAAATTCATGGTTAGTCTCAGGTCCTTATCCCAGTGTTTTGAAAATACTGTAAAATTGATAAACAGCAACAACAACAGCAACAACAGGACCCTGATTTGAAACACTTCCGGTCCCAAGGACCATGACTAAGGCATACACAATATAGGATGGATGGAAGTATGAACAGGGATGGTCTGTAGCGTTCTCACACTCTACACAGGGACAGCATGTCAGCAAGGAGTCCAGTTACTGCACAGGTGACAGTTCTCCAGGGGATCCAGATGGAGCCAAGTTTGTCTACAAGGCTTGTATGGTCACTCAACAGGGACTGTTGGAAGGAAAGACCAAGAGAGTACCTGCCTTTGGGCCCAGGTAAGTGCCTGCCATTCAGTGTCCATTGGCCAGTGTCCATTCAGTGAGCCTGGCACAGTAGGAAATGCTCAGTACCAGAAACACACCCTGTGGCTCTAAAGCACTGCAGGACTCTAAAGCGCTGCACACTGGGCTTCACTGATGAGCTCCAGCAAAGGCAGAAGGTGGCAGAGATAGGATGCAAATGTGATTCTCCTAGAGGCCAGCAGGTGCAGCAGTGTCTCTTGCCACAGGAGGCGCTGGATGGCAGTAGTGTGATTGCCAGGGTGAGAAAGGGGTGGGTTTGGGGCTATTTTTCACTATTATATTTATATTATATTATTATATTATATTTTTCACTATTCTCTATACAGGCCGCTATGTCACAAAGCTAGATACCTCTTAACATTTTCTTTCTTTCTTTCTTTCTTTCTTTCTTTCTTTCTTTCTTTCTTTCTTTCTTTCTCTCATTCATTAAATATTTTCTTTATCTATATTTCAGTGTTATCCCCTTTCCTGGTTTCCCCTCTGAAAACCCCCTATCCCATTCCCTCTACCCCTGCTCACCAACCCACCCACTCCTGCTTCCCTGTCCTGGCATTCCCCTACACTGGGCCATCTAATTTTCTCAGGACCAAGAGCCTCTCCTCCCATTGATGTCCAACAAGGCCATCCTCTGCTACATATGCAGCTGGAGCTATGGGTCCCTTCATGTGTACTCTTCTGTAGCTGTGGGAATGGCAGGATTCTCCATGGGCTCCCCAATCCTCCCCAGGAGGTGTCTGGGGATCAGGAATTGGAGCAAACAAAGGAGTAGATGCTATAGGTTGCTGAGGAAGACTAGGAACTTCCTGAAAGAGATTGAATTTGAAGAATAAGTTGGGAGGTCCTGGAATGGTCGGTGCCAGCAAAAGCCTGAGGATTGCTGAGTGGTCATCCTGAGACCCAGACTGGGATGAGCTAGCGCTGGAATCCCAGGTTGCACCTGTAGGGGAAGGTTCATGTTCATGCTGATTCACAACTGTGATGGCGGTAGACTGTGATGGCTCATATGAACGCATTGAGTAAGAACAAAGAAAAATGAGCAGAGGAAGGGGGAAGGCAAGGATGGTGGGGTTAGTTGAAGAAATACTTGTACTCAAGCTTCAGAGTAGCAAAGTAGCTTAGACCTGGGGGGGGGGGGCAGAGGCAAAGGCAGCTCTCTGGAGCCAGGGGAGATGGATGGGGTAAGGAATGGATGAGACTGGGACTCCTGGGAGCAGTCAGGACAGGTGTCAGGCTGGATGTACAGATGTCCCTCACATTGCACAGGGCAGGCTGAGTTGGGAAGTGATATGTGGTGGTGGAGGGTGCGAGTGTCTTCATACAGAAGGTGTTGACTGATCTCTCAAGATCAGTACCAAGGATATATCATCTTCATATCCCCACATGTCTTGGTTTCTCCTCAAGTTGTGCTGGAGAGCAGGGAAGGGAGGAGGAGGAAGGTGAAGGGAGGGGAGGGAGAGGAGGAGAAAGAGGAAGAGGAGGGGAGGAGGGAAAGGAGGACACAGGAGTAGAGAAAACAGACCTCAGAAAGAGATGCTCAGCAACCCTCACCATCAGATAAGCCAGGTTACAAATTTACATCCTTTTCCTCCTTCAATTACTTTGTTATTTGCTCCTGACTCTTACCCTTAGCCCATTGATATCTTTTTGGATGTAGTGAGGGATTTTTTTTTTCTAGACTTTACACCAAGCTTGAGAAACGCCCTTTAAAAAAAAAGTCTTTTATCCCCCTTTATAAATGTGGAAACAAAGAGGCACACCTAGACAAACAGAGGAGTAGAATTCTGTGACGGAGGGGCCTCCAAACAGTCTCACAAAGCAGTTTTCTCAATGAATATGTTACGTATTAAAGCCTCACACTCAACATGAATAAAACGGATCGAAAGATGATGGCGACATTTCGGGAGTCACAGCCCCCGTAGATAACACAGCAGACTCTAAAAGGCAATTTTAAACACAGGAGGGAAGAAAATCATGAAAGGATATTTGAAAAGGAGCACAGATGGCAATGGCTCAAACCAGGCACAGTTTAGTTCCGTTAAGGTGCATATCCTCCTGCATGCTAGCTGAGGCCAGCAAAGGCCGGGGAGGGCACTGTGAGGCCCTGGCCATTAACACTGTTTCTTAAGTTGTATTTTTGTCATTTCCACAAGCCATTCTTCCAAGTGTGTGGAAATAATCACCCCTGAGAGCAGCTTCAACAACTGTCTCATGACTATCTTTCTTTTCCATGTTATGTCACCAGATGTCATGATACCCAAAGCCCAGACCTTCAGGAGATATTCCCTTTTCCCTTCCCCAGAGGTAGACTTTTAGGGGAAAATGCTTATCCCAGGGATGCTTGATTGCCCATAGAGGAACAGCTAAAGACTTGAATCACCGTAGGAGACTTGCTCCCTCTTCTACCTTTTATACTCAACACAACTCAGTCCATTGATTGTGAATGTCTAGATGGACTTCTGTGTGTGGTACTAAACAACCAAGTCTGGATAGCAAACTGGTGCAAACAGATTCACTGAGGACCGTTGAGGTGGGCTGGATGCCACAGTGAAGACCTGATCTACAACTCTGAACACAGCTTGGGCAAACAGGTGTTTATGCCAAGCAACAGGATGGACTCAGGATGCAAACAGAGTAGGAGCAAACACTAGGGGTATGAGGAGATCCTGGGTAGCCAGCATGATAGGATTCTTGTTAGAGGTAGGCCTGGGTGGTGGGGCATCCCCTGAGGAATGGGAGATGAGGGACAAGGTCAGTTAGATAACAAGGTGGATGTGGTTTGGGGACAGCAGGGTTCTGGTGAAGGTAAACTTAGAAGGGTCCTTGCAAAACCCAGATTCTACAAAGAAGTGCATGGAAGGCCTTGCTGGGAAAGGTTTAGCCTGACTAAAGTGGAGGTAAGCAGTGAGCCCCAGGCATTCTGTGAGCAGAGGAATGCTGCGGCTGCAGAACAAGGCAGTCTTTCAGGTTCCTCTGACTAGAGGAATGGCCACGAGTGTGCTCTCCCTTACCACATGCCTCCCATCCACCAGATAAACTGCCCTCTGCTCAGAAAGACCTGCTGCCTTCTGAGAAGTCATCTGAGCAAGGTTTCCTTGTTCTCTGGGAACCACAGCTAGCTGATGACCAGAGGCAAGCAGCAGGTAAACGTTTCCTTCTGGAACCTTTGTGGAATCAGCCTGGCACATCTCTACGCTTTTCATAAGTTAATTGCTAACTTCCAAAGGGGGAAAGAAATACATTTCTTACTTTCAGGTCTCTTATCAAACGTGCTGAGTGCCGCTTGGTTAAGCAGTAACTCTTGCTATGCAAGTAAACAGAATTCCCCACCCTCCTTTGCTTGCTCTTTCACACATGAGAATGGGGAGAAAATAATCCCGGCTATTAATAACACACTGAGCTGGAAAGTGGCTCAGTTCCTTTAAGACACCTTGAGTGTATGAATTACCACAGAGGACAGAATGCTTACAGGGTCTCGTGCTTTAGCCAAAACTGCTTATGGAAAAGCAGCTTTATGGACCGCAGGGGCTTTCTAGGGCATGTGGCCCCATAGGTACAGGTGGTCTGCTCCTCCAGTAGGACCCTTACGGTAACAGTGAAATTGGTCCTGATTTTGATTTCTCAGTTTTACATTAGTAAGCACCTTGGCACTTCAGGAGTCAGAAGTGGTTTGGGGATTGGGTTGAGGTGTGAGGTTTGAAGGGTATCCAAGGCCTCCCCAAGTCCACAGAGGGTCGGGGGATACTGCTGCTTACACAGGCAGGCATGAGAACTGGGCCACCTATGATCTAGATGTTCCCAGAAAAGCCTCCCCTGCCCCCATCCCTCCTGATTGAGAAACAAACTTCTCTGCTGGAAGATCTACCTCAGAGCCTGGAATGTTGACCAGGAGATTTCTGTGTGTTGTTAGACCTTGGTCTCCAAAGCACTTCTTTTAAAATGCAGACATTCTGCTTAAAACAAGAATGTATTAACATACCAGCACCAAGATCACATGCCCTGAATTAATGAGTTCACCAAATACAAGTCAGTTAGGGACCTAAAGGCCCAGGGGCCTTGTGGAGAACCTTCCCTGTCTCGAGAAGTGTCACCATCACCCTAGGCCTGGCCCTGACCAAAGACCCTACCTGGTGCCAAGTCAGGATTGTGTGAAGACTTTCAGGAACCCAAACACTGGAGCTGATTCTCCTCAACCCTCACTATGAACAATTACAAGCAATTATGAATCATAATGTGAATAAAAACAAGGCTCAACTAAGTGCTGGTGCTCCCCACAAGGAGAAGCCATCACTTGCAGTTTGTGCAGAGGAATATGTGAATTCTTTCAAATTTTAAAAGTTCCTGTTGATTAACATCCTGAATGTTCACTTATTATGCCCCCTGGGTAATTGGGAAAAGCTTTTCATTAATGCATAAAGTGTGTGTGTGTGAGTGTGTGTTTACCATCTTACTTTTGTTTTGCTGTGGTAAAACACCATGGTAGCTCATAAAAGAAGGCTTTTAATGCGGTTTATGGTTTCAGAGGGTTAGAGTCCATGATGGCAGAGCTGAGGGACAACTGAGAGCTTGCAGCTTGATCCACAACTCTAAGACAAAGACAAAGAGGGCGTTGATAGGCATGAGTCTTTTACACCTCAAATCCTCCCTTGTTGCCACACTTCCTCTCCCCAACAAGAGTACCACTCTTAATCCTTACTCAGCATTTCCCCCAATCGAGGACCAAATCATCAAAGACGCGGGCCTCTGGGGGCCATTCATATTTCACTCAAACCACCATATTTCACTCCCTGGCCCCCATAGGCTTTTGGCCATATCATAATGCAAAATGTATCAAGCACAACTGCAAAAGTCCCCAGAGTATTCCAGTCTTAATACAGTTTAAAAGTCCAAAGTCTCTTCAGAGACTCAAGGCAATCTCTTAATTGAAACACCCCGTAAAATCAAAAGGTAAATAACATTCTTCCAACATACAATGGCAAAGAATATGCATTAGTGTTCCAAAAGGGAGGGAGAAGGGCACAGTGGGGGAAATACTGGACCAAAGGAAGACAGACACCCAGCAGGGCAAGCTCCAGATCCTGAGGCTCCGTGTTTGCCGTCACAGGACTTAGAGGACTCTTTCCTTCCAGCTTTGCTGACTGATAACACACTTATGTCCCCTGGCTGGTTCCATTCCCTGTGTATACCTCTCTTGAACAGACCTCCCATGGTGTTGGCTCCTCTAACGTCTTGGGGACTCCAGTGAAATCCAGGCTTCACCTTCATAGATTCGTGAACTGACTTCTCAGAGCCTCCTTCCGGGGACTCCCTTTCCAAATGCCTGGTATCTTAGTTACTGTTCTATTGCTGTGAAGAGACACTGTGAGCAGGCATGGTGTTGGAGCAGTAGCTGAGAGCTTTACATCCTGATCCAAAGGCAGCAGGCAGAGGGAGGGAGGGAGGGAGAAAGAGAGAGAGAGAGAGAGAGAGAGAGGGAGAGAGAGAGAGAGAGAGAGAGAGAGAGAGAGAGAGAGAGAGAGAGAATATGAATGAGGAGCCTGGAGCTGGCATTTGAAACCTCAAAACTCACCAGCAGTGATACACCTCCTCCAACAAGGCCATACCTACTCTAACAAGAGCACACTTTCTAATGTCACCCAAGTTCTACTGAGGACCAAACATTCAGACATATAAGCCTACATAGGCCATTCTTTTTTTTTTTTTTTCAACTTTTATTAGATATTTTCTTCATTTACATTTCAAGTGTTATC
>LR750047.1:523051-568394 GCA_902729485.2 Mus minutoides
ATGCCAGCAAGATGGTGCTGAAAGGGCCCGGATATAGCGGTCTCGGGGGAAAATATACCAATGCCTGGCAAACATGGAGGTGGAAGCTCACGGTCAGCTATTAGATGGAACACAGGGTTCCCAAGGAAGAAGGAGCTAGAGAAAGTACCCAAGGAGCTGAAGGGGTCTTCAACCCTATAGGTGGAAGAATAACCATGAAGTAACTAGTACCCCCTGGGCTCGTGTCTCTAGCTGCATATATAGAAGAGGATGGCCTAGTTGGCCATCAATGGGAAGAGAGGCCCCTTGGTTATGCAGACTTTATATGCCCCAATACAGGGGAACGCCGGGGCCAAGGGGTGGGAGAGGGTGGGTAGGGGAGCAGGGCCGGGAGTGGGGAGGATATAGGGAACTTTCTGGATAATACATAGGCCATTCTTATTCAAACCCCCACACCTGGCCTCAGTGGCTCTCCTTAAGAGCAGAGGAAGATTCCACAAGCCCTTTATGAAGGTGCCATTCATGAGTGTAAAGCCAGAATGACACGGGCAGTACAAAGTCTGACTGCCAACTGAGGACAAACCCTGGTTCCTTTGAATCACATTTGTAGCAGCTTTGGTTTGTTGTTGCTTTTTCAGGGTAGAAAATTTGTTAGGCTTTTTATTGTCACAAGTTGGAGGGTATGGTGGATGGGGCCTTGCCCCAAGGGAACCACTCCTTTTGATTAAGATCTCTTTAATCTTTTCAGATCTTTCAGCATGAGATGTGCATGACTGCACAATCCCCTGCTTCAAACTATACTTTTTGTTTATTTTTGACCTATTTGCTCTTTTTCATTTCAGAAGTGCCTAAGAGTGATCACTAATAACCATGTGACAGAGTCAATCAATATAGACTGTCTTGAAACTTCCTCCACCAAGGAATTTATTACTCTACAATTTAGTCTTAGACAAATTATTGGACAAGGGCAAAGAACAGCCACATTCTATGTCAAAATATCCTAGGAATGGCCCATAGCCTAGTTTCTAATTTTGTTTGCCTTTGAGACTCCTTGAGCTTCATTCTCAGCATAGTTCTTAGGACTATTTTCTTCCAAGATCCTGCCAGGATGATCCCTCTCACAGTGTTCAACCACTGTCCTAGTCCAAAGTCTCCAAGGCTTCCACATTCCACCAAAACCCAGTGTGGTGAAGCCTGTCACAACAATAACCCACTCCCTAATGCCAACTTCTGCCTCAGTTACTTTTCTACTACTATGATGCCTATTGTTCCAGATGCAGAACTCTATGCTCCTTTTCTAGCACCCTGTCTGCCTGCCATGCTTCCCACCATGACAATAATGAACTAAACCTCTGAAACTGTAAGCCAGCCCCAAATTAAATATTTTTCTTTATAAGAGTTTCTGTGGTCATGGTGTCTCTTCACAGCAATGAAACCCAGCAAAGACAGTACCACACCACCTCTCACTTGGGCTCTTGCTCGCTCTGTGTGGTCATTTTTTTCCCTCTGTGATCTTCACCTACCTGCTCACTGTAGCTGCTCTTTCTCCCTTAACTGTATCTCCTCCTTGCCAGGAAGCCAGAGCCGCCACACTCTGATCCTGGCTTGAACTCTGGATGCTGTCCCCAAACCTATTCTCTTAATGAGACAAGACCTCTGGGGCTCAGCCACACCACCTGCTGTAGCCCATCCTTTCCTGTTCAGTATTGCCTATACATGTCTAGAAAATGACATTCTGCCTGTGCTTTGCATAGTCTGGTCCATGTGCCCAGAGCAACCTTTTCTGGTCCCCTCTATCTGCAGCTTTATCTCCTGGTGTTTCACTTATCCATGATCAAATAGTTTGAAAACATTAAATGGTAAAATTTAGAAATAAACAATGCATGCGCGCATGTGTGTTCTAGTTTGAGTATACACCGTGTGCTTACACACGTGTGGATGTTCTAGGCCAGGAGTCAGCATCAGGTGTCTTACATCCTCTTGTCTCCACCTCTCCAGTGCTGTGCATATGAGCTATTGAGTAACGGTTTCCTCTAAGATTAAAACATTCAATTTTGGAGGCAAGCTGGTTAAAACATGGGATGAAATAAATGAGGTAGAACAACAAGCTGTTCTGAGGGAGTAAAACATACATTCTACAGGAAAGCTCCTTAAGCTCAGGAAGTAAACAACTCAAAATAGATCCCAGAAGTCCCTAAAACTGATCAGATACACTATACCCCTCCCTCCTCAAGCACACATACTGCTGGAAGGACTGTTAAAGGATACTCTGCCTGGAACTAGAGACCAGCTGAGCATCCTCGAAGAAGCAGATATAAGTAGAGCTGCCTAGAAAAGACCAGCCCAGCTGCCTGGGGAGGCTTGGAAAGGATACTTCCCACCATGTTGAGCTGCCTTCAGTGTGCTCCAGGTTTCCAGCTATTGAGAGCTGTCGAATCATGCTGGGGGTGGGGTTTGGTGATGCAACTGTGTTTGAGCCATTTCTGCTCCTGTAATAATCTCTCACCGATATTCCTGTAAGTAACTTCAGTAAAGGTCACTGGTTCACCAGGTTGGACTTTGGTAGCATCTTTCATTTAGTCTTATTTCAGTTCCCCATCTAAGATGAGTTGATATTAGACCATGTGTCTCCAGGAAGTATCACACAATGACCCACCTTTTAGTCTGACTTCCAGGGATCAAATTCAGGTACTCATGCTTGAGTGGCAAGTACTTTATTCATTGAGCCATTTGCCTAGCCCCTGAATTTATTACACTGATTGTTTCAGTGCATTAGTTTCTAACTATGTCTGATTTATAAACTAAGCTTCACAGAGATGTATAGAAAGGAAAACTCATAAAGAGGATTCAAAACAATGTTTCAGACCACTCCGAGTGTATGGGCAGACCCCCTTGGATAAGAGGGTTACTATGATTTGGTCATTTCTTTGCTTGGTTTTCTTCTACATATCATAGACAATAAGAGTTCTCCAAGGCTGCATTCTTGTTTGGTTCATGGTTGAACTCTCAACTTATAATAATAGGAAGGCAAGAAATTGTGGTGAAGTCAATGAGAATCACCTGGGAACATTTAGAAAGAGTCATATTTGGTACTGTTGGCTGTTTCTGGCATCTGTGCGATGCCTTGAATGGTGTCTGACTGGTCCTTACTCCCTTGGCACTGAGACATTCCTCCAAGGAGAAAGTCCTTTCTTCAAGTTTTTTTTTTCCTCCCTGGGGAAAAACCCTATCACCCACCACCCAAGACAACCCCTGTCTAGACTTCTATCCCACAGACCATCTGTCTGTATTCCTACTGAACCTGTGAACCCAGTGTCACAAAGATACACAGCCGACACATAGTGGGTCTTGTTAGCATTGTTTCCTCAGAGCCAGCACAAGGCCAACCCACTCTATAGTCAATGCTGAGGGGCTGTGTACCAATCCATTGATGCACTTCTGATATATTGAGTTTAGAGAACAGAACTGGGAAACAGGTCTTGGAGTCTGAGTGAAGGGCTCAAAGTAGCAGCACGCATTCTCTGGCTCTGAGCCGGAAATATGTGACCATCTCCAAGAATCGAGACATAAAATATAATCATACTAGTCACTATTTAGGGGTGCAGTCACCCGTCAGGTGCTTTGTCTAAAGGGTTTCATGGTTCTCCAAAACTCACAGAAGAGACCTGGTGGCAATCATCCGAAGGATGAGCATAGCCCTGCTCTCTCTGCAAGGATGTGTGTGGGTGAAGACAGAGATTGGTCCAGATCAAGACAGGCTAAGGCTACCTTGATCCATGCTAAATGGCTGGGGTAGGACGGGAGCTGTTTAAGGCCCTGATAAGTGCTTCTAATGTGATCACCCAGCTGCACTTGCTTTGTTCCAAAATATACTTTAAAGGTTTGATTTGTGCTGGTGGTAAGACGCCTTTGGGAGCATGTGTAGTGAGTGGATTATGCAAGACACAGTAAGCAGGAAATGTGATGTCAAGAGTTATTAGGATGATATGAGTCTGTGTGGTTTGACTACTTGGCCTATTTTTTTTTCCTTAGAGATTAAGAAATTAATTCATTGGTTTATTGCTTAAATATTTACTCAGTAGGAGGCAAGATGTTGTTTGGACTCTGGGTGAAGAAAAAAACAGAACGAAACAACAAAACATAAAACCCCAACAAACCAAAAGGAAGGTACCTGATGATTTTACGTTAGCAGGGAGAGGGGACAACAGGTATCTTGGCAGGTTCAGAGTTGGAGGAGCTTAGCACCGCTTCCTACCCCACTCCCACCCCCCTGTACTAGAAAGGGGCATGGTCTGAGGGGGAAGGTTTTTTGTTTTTGTTTTTTGTTTTGTTTTTCTTTTTCTGTGGGAATTTGAAAAGGCTGTGTAGTGACTCAACAGCTTCCTAGATGTGGCCGTACTGCCCAGCCCAAGTGTTTCTCATCATTAACATGTTTATTTCAGAGCAGGTGAAACAGTAGCTGCAGAAGCTGGGAAGGTAGGGTGGGACAAAGGTAGGGGTGGGGTTGGGTCATGGGGTACAGCTGGGTTGGAGGAATCTCTTATTGTGTTCTGTTTCTCAGCAGGATCACTAGAGTTGAACTACTTCTCAAAATGCTAGCAGCAAATGCAGCTTGAGAAATAATGGCTCAGCAGCTAAGAGGCCTGGCTGCTCTTCCACAGGACCCAGGATCTAGACTCAGTACCCACACAGTGCTCACAGCCATTTGTAGCTCCAATCCCAGGGGAACTGATGCCTAAGTCTGGCCTCTGATGATTCTGCACATGCACAATGCACAGGCATACATGCAGGCAAAATCATCTCTACATGAAAAATAAAAGGAAACAGACAAATAGATAAGGATTGATTGCTAGCAGAAAAGACTTTGAGTGCTCCCTCCAGCCCCACTCCTGAGATAGATGTGTCTGGAGTGAAAGATTCATCCTCTGGTCTGGTCTTTGCATGCTGTATATAGGTACTGAACTACCACAGCACATTCTGTGAGCCTGCATCCTTACCACAGATAAATTAAAAGAAAAGCACGGATATGATGTGTTTAACCTAACACATGTTCATAAAGCTGTATGCTGCAGGCCCCCACAAATATTTGGTGACTTGGTTCACCTCTCGTGAAGCATGTGACGATAGAGGTAGACTGCCCAGTGTCTGCCACAGTGTATGGGACTGGTCTGAGACTGAATAGGACTAATTCTTCTCATTTATGTCATTCCGAAAATTCACTGTATATCTTTACAGCAAAGCCTGGGGGAGGTATGAGAATAAATGCATCCTTTAGTGATTAAAAAACAAACACAACGGCGAAGAGCTGGCTACTGTACACTTTTGTTCTGAACACTCCGGAGACAGAGGCAGGTGGATCTCTGTGAATTTAAATCTAGCCTGGTCTACATAGTGAGTTCCAGACCGGCCAGAGCTACATAGTGAGACCTTGTCTTAGGCAAGCAAGCAAGCAAGCAAGCAAGCAAGCAAGCAAGCAAGCAAGCAAGCAAACAAACAGAAAAGCATCCTTTTTCAGGGTTTAGCTGGATGAATTTACCTAATACCCTCTGCCATCTACTCCCCAACCCCTCACATCTAGTCCAGGTCCCACAACCAGTGCCTGGTCATAGTCTGGCAACCCCTGCCTGAACCATTACCAAACTCTAGGCTTTTCCAGGACCTGCCCTGCCTGACTCCAACCTATAAGACCCTCTAATGCATATCAAACCTCTCCACCTGGGCAGATTATTCATACCCTTCTCCAGGGTCCTAGGTAGGTGAGTCTGCCTGATCCTACCCCTCCAAGCACCTTCCACAACCCACATATTTTCACCCATACCTCAAGTTTGGGCGAGGATACACATCTTGTATACCAGCATAGTTCTCTGTGCCCACCTGATTGAATTCCATCTATGCTATCACCAATTTCTAGGGCCAATCCAACCTGCACATCCTCTCTTTTACTCCAATCCGTTCTTTCCACATCAGACTTAGAACTAGTAAAATGA
The DNA here is from genome assembly GCA_902729485.2 of Mus minutoides. Lineage (NCBI taxonomy): Eukaryota > Metazoa > Chordata > Mammalia > Rodentia > Muridae > Mus > Mus minutoides. The sequence goes on from LR750047.1 coordinate 529,018, forward strand.
GTCTACATATCTTATGACAAAAATATAAACAATATGAATGATCAGTGTGGTACACCCTTGCCCAGTCCTCCTATTTCTATTCCAGGACAAGCATAAACTTCATCAAAGAATTCAAAGAGTTCAAAGAAGATTTAAAGAAAGAGTTCAAGAAAATTAAGTCACACAAATGACAAGAAAATAAAAACATAAGGCTGATAGGATATAAGGATGGCCCAGGACATAAATCAGAATCCAACCAAAAGGGGTATATATATATATATATATATATATATATATATATATATGAACCCAGGATGAAATGGAGATAGAATTGAAAAACTCAGTGGTCCAATTAAAAACTCAAAGGGGAGCCTGATTATTGGATTGAATAAAACAAAAGATGGAATATCAGGATTTGAAGAAAAAGTGAAGAATTTATAAAAAAATCATCATCATCATCAACAACCAAAATCACAGGTAAAGGAGACACACAGGAACTATGGCACACCATGACAATACCAAATATTCAAATTATAGAAATAGATTAGTGAGAAGAACCCCAGGCTAATGGCATAGATAACCAGACCTTCAAAAAGCTCATAGAAGAAAAATTTCTCAAACTAGGAAAGTTACATGCAGACAGATACAAAAATCACACAGAACACCAAATAGATCAGACTATTAAAGAAATCCCCATATTGTATCATAGTTCTTTAACTATCAACTATAAAGAACAAAGAGAGTGAAAGCTGAAAGAGAAAAACTCACAGGTCACATGCAAAGGAAAACACATCTGAATGACAGCTATTCTTAATTGAAAGCTAAAGAGTAGGGAGCAACGCACTCCAAAAGACCACGATGAGCAGCTTAGACTAAGATAGCCAGCAAAACTATCTGCCATAGCTGAAGGAGGAAGAAAAACTCTCCATGATATAAACAGCCTAAAATTTTTATATTCAACAAGCCAAACCTAGAGAAAATACAGGAAGCAACATTTCAGGTTGTAGAGAGGAACAAGTGTGGTAGAGAGACTATGGGAAGAAACACAGAACCATAATTACTAAAATACAAAGTACTAAGAATGCAAACAGAAACACAAAACATCACTACAGTGACTACAATAAGCACACACCTTCCAACAATAACTTTAAATGCTAGCTGCCTCTATTCTCTGATCAAAAGAGACAGGCTGGATAGCTGGATCAAGAATCTAAATCCATCTATCTGTTGTCTACACCAAATACACCATAACTTTAGAGATAGGTACGACCTTAGAGTAAAAGGATGGACAGAAGTGCTCCAGTCCAATGGGACCAGGAAGCAAGGTGTCACTATTCTAATATTTGACAAACTAGACTTTGAACTAAAGCTAATCAGAGGACATAAAGAGGGACGTTCATATTAGTCAAAGGAACAGTTAGCCCAAGAAGGTATCAATATCCTAAACATATATGTGCCAAATTCTGGTGTACCTAGTTTCATGGAAATTATACTACTTGAACCAAATTAACATCAATCCATTAACAGTAGGTGATTTCAGTACCCAACTCTCTTGAATAAACATGTCATTTGGATAAAAAAAAAAGCAGAGAAGCGTCAGAATGAAATGACATCATACATTAAATGGATTTAGGAGATCTACAGGATATTCTATCTGAACACCAAAGAATATACTATATGCAGCAGCATGTGGGAGATTCTCTCAATAACTACACTCTGGAATACAAAAGAAGTCTATACAAATATAGAAAGGTTGGAAGAACTCCATGTATCCTATATGACCATGTAGTTGTTTGAATGAGAATGTCTCATAGGTTCATATGTTTGAATACTTGGTTCCCAGTTGGTGGGATTGTTTGGGAAGGATTAGGAGGTGTGGTCTTGTTGGAGGAGGTATGTCACTAGGGGTGGGCTTTGAGGTTTAGAAAGCCCACATCATTCCCAGTGTCTCTGCTTTCTCAGAATGTGAACTCTGCTACTGCTTCAGCACCAGGCTACTGCTTCTGCTACCTGTCTGCTGCCAGGCTCCTCCACCATGATGGTCATAGACTATAAGACTCTGAAACTGTCAGTCCTTTATAAATTCTTCTATAAGCTGCCTTAATCATGGGTGTCTTATCACAGCAATAGAACAGTGACTAAGACAGACACTAATTCAATAAAACTTATAATCGACAACAAACAAAACTCTGGTAAATATACAAATCATGAATATTAAACAAATCATTGTTGAATGATCAGTAGGTCAAAGAAGAAATCCAGAAATAGAAAAATCCTGGAGCTAAATGAGAATGAAAACAAAACACAAGAAAACCCAGGGGACACATTGAGAGCAGTTAACTGCAGAAACCAGGGAGTTCAAAGCAACCATGGTGAGGGCTGGCTGGGGAAATGGAAAAAACATGGGGGCTTTAATTAGGGAGGAGGAGGAGAGGGATAAACTCAGGAAGTGGGATGAGGGTAAAATAACAATAAAGATGACCAAAAAGGTCACATGGAGGTATATGACCGTCTTTTGTGATGGTTTGCATAGCTTTGGTCCCCACAGATTCACGGGTTTGAATGGTTGTCCATAAGGGCTGACACTATTAGAAGGTGTGGCTTTACTGGAGAAGGTGTGGCCTTGTTGGAGGAAACATGTCACTGTGTAGATGGGCTTTGAGGTCTCCTATGCTCAGGCACTGTCCAGTGTGGAGGACAGTCCTGTTGTGCTGCCTACGGATCAAGATGTAGACCTCTCGGCTCCTCCTACACAGTACCATGCTCTTCATCAGACTGAACCTCGGAACCTGTAAGCTAGCCCCGATTAAATGTTTGCCTTTATAAGAGTTATCTTGGGCATTGTGTCTGTTCACAGTAGTAAAACCCTAACTCAGACATCTATCTACCTAAAATACCTATAATATATGTACATCTGTCTATACATACACATATGCAGTTTAAATGAAATTTCCCATCTGTGAAGACAATACTTTCCCCAAGACTCATAGACTAACAAAAGCTCCAGCATCAGGCATGCGAAGCCCCACTTTGGGTTGTGGGTCAGTGTTGTTCAAGAGATGCTACAGACCTTTCATTTCCACACAGACTATTGATTTCTATTGCTCCTGGTATTTTCCCAGAGGTGAAAGGTACGTCTCTATTGATGAAGACACCACGTACTTCAGAAACAGAGCTCAGAGGTCCTGAGCTGGATCAGAACCAAAAGCCTCATCTCTGAGGACAAGTTTTCATGATACCAGGAGTCAGAGAAGCATCTAAAGGGGGGAACCACCCAACAGTTCTATCCAGCCGTGATGCCTATGTACCACAACAAAGACCAGCATGGCACAATAACCATAATGGGGCTATAGTGGCTCACATACCTTGGGGATAACCAGAAACTCTCTAATTGGACTTAAGGCTCCCTCAACAAGAGGGAAATCATATCTGGTGCTGGAAACCTAGCCAATTACCCAGGGCAGAACCTATAACTGTCAGTTCACTAAATCACCACAATCCCTAATTATACTCTAAATATTTGTCCTTATACCCACAGGTAAGTATAGTTTTCCTTAATTAAGGAAACTTCCCTTTGCAACAGAAGGAGACCATTACAGAAAACTACAATTGATCAAAATGCAGAGTTGTGGATTCCAGTCCCAACTGATGAATCTACATTACAACGTCCACACCCAAGGCTCGGGGATTATTTTGGAAGAGCTGGAGGAACAGGAAGTTTTCTGTGAGACCGTGTCTCCTAGAAATGACATAGGAATACCCATGAAGTATTCCAACATAGCTGTCTTAAAAAGATAACATGAATAGACATGCTAAGACAGAAGAAGGAATGCTCAGGTGGCCTCAACCCCAGACAAAGAACTATACAGGCAACTCAAGAGTGCCAGGAGCCAGAGAAATCGTCTTCCCCGAGGAAGAGCCCACCAATTAGCTATCCAATAGCAAATGGTCAATCCTGAAAACATATACATATAAATAACATTATATAGAACAAGCAGCTTGCATTTATGTATTTAGGAACACACACATATGTAACAGCAATTAAAGTAAAAGAGGTCATGAATTTGAAAGAGAGCAAAGGGGTTACACAGAAAGGGCTGGAGGGAGGAAAGGGGAAATGTAATTCTAGTATAATTGTCTCAAAAAAATAAAAGTATTTATAAAAAACAATCCCACCTCACCTATGGACATATGGGTAGGGAATTTTTCATGTAGGTCTAATGTAAATGATGTCTTATTTTAGAGGAAGTAAAAATATTAGTTTTTATGTAATGAACATGTAGCCATGTCTGGGAGGTTTCTGGTTAATCCTCTTCTACTAAAAGCCTTCACTGATCTGTTTCCTGGCCTAAACTGGGAGAAAAATTTTTTGACTTTTTTCTTTTTTGTAACATTTCTCTGTGTAGCCTTGATGGTCCTGGAACTGCTCTGTAGACCAGACTGGCCTTGAACTCACAGAAATCTGCCTGCCTCTGCCTCAGCCTCTGCCTCTGCCTCTGCCTCTGCCTCTGCCTCTGCCTCTGCCTCTGCCTCTGCCTCCCAAGTTCTGGGACTGGTGTCCAGAACCTTTAATCCCAGCACTCGGGAGGTAGAGGCAGGTGGCTGTCTGTGAGTTCAAGGCCAGTCTGGTCTACAAAGGAACTACCAGGACAGTTAGGGCTTCACAGATAAACCCTGTCTTGAGAAAAACAAACAAACAAACAAACAACCAGCATGTGCCACCACCACCCTGTATAGAAGAAGACTTTTTAAAAACTAAAGTGGTATAGGAGATAATTTTTGAAACATAACGTTTGTAATTAAACCCCCCTTTTCCATATAGAGTACATATTTTTCTTCTCAAACCACCTTGCTGCCGAGGCACAGGCGTTGCCATCTCTCTTCTTCCCTTAACCTCAGCATGTGGCAGTGCAGCCTTCTCATGAAATTTCACTGATTTCTCCAATTCTCCCCAAATTATTTTTCCTGCAGTACGCTTAAACAACCTGCTGTTAAGCATGGCGGCTGATGGGGTTACAGTCCTGCTGATGACAGCCTGGGCTAGCTGCAGGTGCACGTGAATGTGGATGTTGGAAGGCTTGCGAAGTATCTGTGAGTAACTCGGAAGGCATGTGTAGGGACCACGGAATATTTATGTGGCTAGCAGAGCTTCAGCCATTTGAGCAGGTGCTCTCCTGTACTGTGTGCTATGCAGCTGTGAGCAGGACATCGCGATTACTCAGGACTTCTGGGAAGGCAGGTGCAGCTGCCCCTGGCTGATAACAACGTTCTTGTCCTCCAGTAAGGCAAAAGTCTCACAGGGAGGGCTCATGCGGGCTAGTCCACACAGGTTAACAAATGTGGAGGCGAAAGCGCTATGGTCAAAGAAATGTCCAACTATAGCTGAGCTTCAAATCTTTCCGTTTTGGACAGCACCTCGGATTTTAGGAGAAAGGCAGCTGGCACAAGCTCAGTCACACCTGCACTATGAGATTTATTTGAAAATAAGAGAGAGAGAAAACAGAAAACAATTTCTTTGGATTTGCTAAGTATCCTACAACCAATTACAAGCTCCAAAGAAAACTTGAGAAAGATCTGTCCGGTGAATCTGCACGACCCCCCCCTCCCCCCCGCCCCATCAAGAGGTTGCTAGCAGTACACTGGCTATAGATCTTAATTTCTCAGTATTTTGTCTTTTGTAGTTTGACTCTTGAATAGTTCCCAAAGGCTCATGTGCTAAGGGCTGTGTCTCCAGGGTGGCACTACTGAAAGGAGGTGGAGTCTTTGGGAAATGAGTCCAGAAACATTTCTTCAGTACTGTTTCCTTCCCAGAAATGGATACATTCAATCTAGTTCAAACTGAGAGGCATCTGGCTTGAATTCTTTTAAAGTGTCAAGGGCACATGTGACCAGAAAAAGTAGAGGCCTTGTTCCATATTAGAGGAGATCAAAGAGACATGTCAGCTAGAGGCAATCTGTGATCTGGGGTTAAATGCTGAGCCAGAGGTAAGGAGGATATGTAGGACATGATTAAGACAAATTGTGAGCCCTGAATACGGACGGTGGATAAATAACCACATTGAATAAAAGCTAATTTCTCTGACTTTTTAATTGATCATGATAATGTTCTGTTTAGTTGATTTGACTTTGCTTTTAATAGTATTGTATTTATTGTTCATAGTGCCTGGTTTCATAAGGACACTTTTATCCGGGTATATAATGTGCTTTGCCCCCCCCCCCACCTTAGTGTCTCCTTTCTCCCTGTTTCTCCTTGACAGTCTCTTTGTCCCTTTATCCCCCCACAGTTTTATTGCTTCTTTCTGTTACACATATATGTATACACATGTGATTTTATGTTCTATATAAAACTGAGGAGCCACAAATGGAAGGAAACACCCAATATTTGTCTTTCTGAGTCTGGCTTAATTTGCTTAATATGGTATTTTTCAGTTACACAACCTTCCTGCAAATGACATAATTTTGACCTTCATTATGACCGAATAAAGTCTTGTCTTTGGAAAAATATATGCTGAAGGATTTTAGGGTGAAGAGGCAGCCGACTCTCAAAAGATTCAGAAAAAAAATAGAAAGTCTTACAGTGTATAAATATAGCATAAATACATAAAATATATAAAGCGTTCTATATAGAAGGGAATGTTGGAGCAAATGTGGCTAAGTGCTAAAGTATGAATCTGAGTAGAGGAGTATGGTAATTCTTTGTACTATTCTTACAACTCTTATGTAATTATTTAAAAATGAAAAGTTCAAAAAAAAAGCAGCAGCTAATATTGCCGCAGTTTGGGGCGGAGGTGATGGAACGGGTCAGTTTCCCATTTCAGCCCATTTCTCCCATTTCTCCCATTTCTCCCATTTCTCCTGTTCTGTTATCTTGTGCTCTCCTTCCAGAGCCTTCCAGCGGCAATGGCCCTATGAACTGACGCCTTTGCTGACTGGCACATCCCGTCCCTATGTCTCACTTTGTGTTAGCCAGCTTTCTGTTACCGTTTCTACCACAAGCAATGTGTGAAGATCTTTAGTTTGTTCTTCTGGGGCCTCTAGTTCAACAAAAGATGGCCCTGTTGGTCTGTTCTCCATTAGACAGAACTTGCATCTCAGGCTAGGAAACAGGGAGGGAGGAAAGAGAAAGACAGTGGGGTGGAGAGACTGAAAGGGGTGGGGGGGGGGAGGAAGAGAGAAATAACACAAGAAGACAAAAGACTGGGCCTCTGCAATTCTCTTAAGGACACACCCCCAATGACCTAAAAGCCTCCCACTAGGCTTTACCTCTTAAAGATCCATAGTACCTCCCGATACACACACACACACACACACACACACACACACACACACATCCTGTCATCTGTCTTAAAGTTCCATAGTACCTCCCGATTCAGATACCCTTGGGGACACACACACACACACACACACACATCCTGTCATCTGTCTCTGTGTCTGGGACTTGTCAGTGCTGTTGTTTTGGTGGCCTTGTGTTCTTCTTTGGACTCCTACACAATTGGCGCCTGCCTCCTTTTCAGCTTGCTGGTTTCTTTCCACAAGGCCACTCCTTCATCACTGTGCTCTGTACCATAGTTAGGCTGTGTGTGTTCCTCAGGGGGTCCGGTTCTTAGAGTAGAATCCATCTGTCCTTATCCTTCCTCCTTTATGTGTGACAGGATTGGCTTCTCCACCAGGTAACCTCTCACGAACAGGTTCTTAAATTTATCCCCTCAAATTTAGCTCCTTTGCCCCAATGACAGCTGAGGGACTTCTACCCTTCTCAGGCATTAGAACTCACAGTGGCTGCTTTCTTCACTGCCCTGGGCTAGTTAAGAACGGCCTCAGTGCTGACCTGGGTCACTCTTTGGGCTGGAGCTTTGCTATATTAAAACACTTCTGGAAGGTTACCAAACACTCCGCAGTGACGATTTTCTCACAGTGGGGAACTTAATTCCGTTGATCGTAGGCGGGTTATGAAAGCATAGCACCCAAGATCTTCAAAATAAGAAACTTCAGTTTGTACTATTATCAGGTTGTGGTTCTCAGTATTAAAATTTTCTTTGTAACTTTTGCAGGGGTGGGGGACATTTGCTGAAGTTTGTAGAGCTTCTAAGACTTGGTTGCATCCTGTGGTTATTTTTGTCTTGCAGAACAGGGCGGGGGAGTATTGTCTAGTGGCTCTAAGATGTAAGTGTCAGAGTGATGTGTGGTGTCTATGGTTGTCCCTGTTGACTGCATGCAATGTACTGGGCATCACCAGACCCATCTTCTAAAACCGTTGTTCTCACATATAGCATCACCATCAAACTGGCAGCCGTCCCGAGCTTGCTGACAACCATTCAGTCACCTTTGCTGAAAATGAATATTCCTCAGTGCTTGTGTGAGAATGTTCAGGGAGTCCAGGGAGACGGGTCAACTGTTCAGACTCTTCTCTGACTTCTGAGACTCTCCTTGCCCCTATTTTGACTTTGACTAGTGAACAGCTCTCCTCAGTTGTCAAGGGTGAGGCTGCTTCTCCAGTCCTTGATCAACATGAGGATGTGGTGCTGAAAAGACATGCTTACGTTTTGAAAAGAATGTTATAATAAAAAGCTGGACAAATAGCCTCTTTGAGCAAATCTGAGCACAGGAGGCTGCTCGGCTTTGATAATTTCCTTTTTCCATTTAGCTTTGACCTTGGAAGAGACATGATTTATATAAAAAGAGATGTCCCGAGGGCAGAAACTATGTCATCCATGCTCTGGGCTTGTCACCTTCGTTTTTAAGATATCACTCATATAATGTTTCTATTAAATTTAAAAGTTTATGTATTCAATTAGGTGATTTATAGGATTAGGTTTTAGAATATTTCTAGGGTATAGACTTGCTATATTATGGGTTTTTTGTTATCCTTTAAATATTAATTACAAAAAACCAAACAAACCTGAAATGAGCCTTTTAAACAAGGTTAAAGCAATAAAGCATGCTGGGAGTAGTGATAAGAGGCAGAGATCCACGGCCACATCCCTCTCCCTCCCTGTCACTAGGCTTTTTTCTCAGGGACAACAAGCGCTTTTCTTTGTCTTAGCTGGTTCTTCTTCCATCTCTAGCATCCATCTGTCATTCCTCTATTGTGATGGGATGGAGGAGGGTGGCTTCTGTCTTAATATGGTCCCAGAATGTTTTGAACCCCTCACTGCTGATTCTTTAGGACCTCTAACCATTACAAGGTGACTTTAATTTCTTGTAGTGATTGAGAGCAGCTAAAAGCTGCAGGATCAGGGCCCAGGAAAACGAAAACATAGGTCTTCTGCTCAAAAATTGTTGTGAATTTCAAGATGGTGACAAGAGACCAAGAAGTCACCTTGCCCTTAGCAGCTACAGAGAGTGCAGGCCCTGAAGGCAGCCCTGTTTGTCCTGTGATTTACCCAGCTGTGTGCTTTCTTCCCTTCCACCTCTGCACCTTCCTCATTTGTTCCGTTATGAGGATGAATAGCATTAGAGCACGGTATGTTATGCACACCTCTAATTCCAGCGTTGAGGCTGAGGCAGGAGGATTGTGAGCTTGAGGCCAACCTGGGATATATAATGAGCTCTAGGGTAGAGAGTAGGACCTTGTCCCTCGAAGTGAGCCAAAGCAGATCCAATGAAAGCCAACAGAGCAAAACAAAACTCCAAGAGAATGACTTCCACCTTCATTTTTCTCTATAACCCTAAGAGTTACATCTTCATATTTTCTGTAGGTTGATTATCTCAGAAGAGCCTAGGACATGGTGCCATCTCTCTAGCTACATAAGTGCTACTCATAGTGCAGAACCCAAGTCATATCCTCATCCATGTTATCTCCTGTCCTTCTTGGTCCATTCTTCCCTTTGTTCCTCTCTCAATGTCCCCTTCCATCTCCCCCTCTATCTTTCCATTCTTTCTCTCATTTCCCTCTCTCTCCTTCCTCTTTTCCTTTCTCTCCGCCCTTCACCTCTCCCTTTCCATATCCTCTCTTTTCTCCCTACTTTCCTTCCCTATATCTTTCCCCTCCTCTCCTTTCCCCTGCCTTCCCTCTATTCCTTATCTCCCTTTCACCCGCTTCTCCTCCGTTCTTCCTTCTTCCCCTTTCCACCTCTTTCTTTCTTTCTTTCTTTCTTTCTTTCTTTCTTTCTTTCTTTCTTTCTTTCTTCCTTCCTTCCTTCCTTCCTTCCTTCCTTCCTTCCTTCTTTCCTTCCTTCCTTCCTTTCTTCTTTCACAGGATTGGATGCTGGTCTTTGGGCACTGGGCAAATGTGCTTCCACTGAGCCCCATCTCCAGCCCTTCCCAGTTGCTGGGTTTTTGTTTTTTTTTTTCTTTTGACTTGCTTTTATCTTGTTTTCATCTTTATAACATTCTCATTTTTATCATCTTTCCTCCGTTTTGTATTCAGATACTAATTTAAAGTCTTTGGACTTTTCTTCATTGCTTCCTTGGACAAGTCTTTCTACCTCCTTGCTTCTCTGTGTTCCTCTTTATCTTCTCTACATCTAGATCCTCCTCAAATAGCACCGCAATACTGTGTGTGTGAACAGGGGGGCAGAAATTAGGGGTCTTTCCATGAACTGTTTTCCTCCCATGCTTTCCACTCTGGTCTTGAATTTATGTCTTAAAGCAATCCTTTTGTCTCAGCCTCTAGAGTAGCCAGAATGATGCAAAGGGTCACCATCCCTGGCTCTAGGCCTTCCATTTTGGAAGAAGTCTGTATTTTACCTGCTTCATGTTGGTTGGATGGTGAGAACAGGATTCTGAGTGGAAAGTAGGGTTATCTTAGAGCCTCGGGGCCTTCATCTTTGTCTCTGGTCTCATTAGTCAGAAGAAGGTTGTTTTACATGGTGCTGTCTTCTCCATGAAGGCAGATAGAGTTTGCTCTTCATTCGTGACATTCTAAGAGTTGCTGTGGTGAACCTGAGTGTGTAAATTTGCATGGGTGCTCACTCACAGCAGCCATGTGAGAGCACTCTATATCTGGAGAGAGCCTCATTTAAACTCTGGGATTTTGTTCTTAAGTGTGTTGTTCCATAGTTTCTTCTCTGCTTCCTATCTACCCTGAAATACCCAATGAACGGGCTCTTGGCCCTTGTAGGTGGATTCTCTGTGCCTATCATCGGTTACTTCAGCCTTTTAGGTCTCAGTTGTAGATGGTAATCCCAATTTGTTCCTCTGTTGTTTTCATAAAACACTGACCAAAAGCAACTTGGGGAGAAAAGGTTTTATTTGGTTTATAGGCACAGTCCATCACTGGGGCTAGCTAAGGCAAGAACTCAAGGAAGGAACCCAGAGGCAGGAAGTTAGGTAGGGACCATGAAGGAGCCCTGCTTACTGGTGTGCTTGGTTCTTGAGGCCGGGTGCCTCAGCAGTCAGAGTAGTCCCACACTGTCTCACACTGGATAAGCCAACAACCGTTAATGTCTAGCTCATACGGCTGGGAACCTAAGCGTCCCCAGTCTGGTGCTGAAAACCTTGTGGGTTCCTGGAGAGCCACTGTTTCTTAGTCAGTCATAAAGTCTGAAAATGCTGATTCTGACATCAGCAAAGGAATCTCTATCAACAGCATCATGGGTAAACCAAACTGCAGCAGCAAGACAGAAGGTTGGTGGAGTAAAAGGCAAGTAATCTTCCTTTTGACCTACATATGCTTATAATGTGTGTGAAGGGGCAGCCCGCATGTGGGGTGGGTCTTCCACATCAATCAAGACAACCAAGACCATTCCCAAGGTGAGGTTCCCTGTTCAGGAGATTCTGATTTGTGGTAAGTTGATATTAAAAGCAACAATCATCAGCAGTTTGCCAAACTAGTCTCTCAAACCTTATATTAATTTGTCATGATTTAAAAATTTTTTTTTGTTTGTTTTTTTTTTTGTTTTTCGAGACAGGGTTTCTCTGTATAGCCCTGGCTGTCCTGAAACTCACTTTGTAGACCAGGCTGGTCTCGAACTCAGAAATCCGCCTGCCTCTGCCTCCCGAGTGCTGGGATTAAAGGCGTGCGCCACCACGCCCGGCCGATTTAAAATTTTTATTTATTTGTTTATTTATTTATTTAGATGCCGAATTTTGCCCCTCCCAGTCATAGAATTCTGTCCTCTCATAGAATTCTTCCCCGTTACTCCTCCTTCCCTCTGAGAAGGCAGCCCCACTTTATCCCCCAACCCTGGGTCATCAAGTATCTACAGGATTAACACATCCTACTCCACTGAGACACTGAGGCCAGGCATGGCAGCCCTCTACCACATATGTGTTAGGGGCTCAACCCAGCCTATGTATGCTCTTTGGTTGGTGACTCAGCTTCTGAGAGCTCCCAGGGGTCCATGTTAGTTGACACTGTTGGTCTTCCTGTGGGGTTGCCATCTCCTTGAGGGCTTTCAATCCTTCCCCTAACTCTTTCATAGGTACCCCCAGCCTCCATCCAATGTTTGTCTGTGGTTATCTGCAACTGTCTTAGTCAGCTGCTGGGTAGAGCCTCTTGGAGGGCTGCTATGTTAGGCTCCTGTCTGCAAGCACAACAGCATCATTAATGGAGTGAGTGATTGGTGCCTGTCCATTGGATGAGTCTCCAAATGGGCCGGTCACTCATTAGCCATTCCTTTAGTCTCTGCTCTATCTTTGTCTCTCAAACATTGTATTAATTTGTCATACTTTTTAACTTCTAAAATTTCCTCCTTGTCTTGGATTTCTTTCCATCCACAACATTCTGTTCTGACATTGTGGATGTAGTTAACAGTCTAGTGAGTGTATAATTTGGGACATTTAAATCATTTATGGGGTTGAAGATACAGCTCAGAGGAAGCACATTTGCTATGGTTTATGTCGACTTGACACAAGCTAGAGTCACTGGAAAAGAGAAAGCCTCAATTGAGAAAATACCTCCATAAGACCGGGCTGTATGTAAGTCTGTAGGGAGTTTCCTTAATTAGTGATTGATGAGGGCCCCAGGGGGCCACCCTTTTGTGGGTAGGTCCTGGGTTCTATAAGAAAGCATACTGAGCAAGCCATGGGAAGAGAGCCAGTAAGCAGTACTCGTCCATGGCCTCTGCACCAGCTCCTGCCTCTAGGTTCCTGCCCTTTTGAATTCTGTCCTGACTTCCTTTGATGATGAACAGTGATATGGAAGCACAAGGCAAAGAAACCCTTTCTTCCTCCACAAGTTGCTTTGCTCATGGTGTTTCACCACAGCACTAGTAACCTTGACTGAGACACAAGGGGCCCTGGGGTCAATACTCAGTACTGACAAAAGTTTAGTTTTAAATCCCCCTTTATTTGCCCTGGTTGGGCGCTCTCTCTCTCTCTCTCTCTCTCTCTCTCTCTCTCTCTCTCTCCTTACCCTTCTTTCCTTCTCATCCCTCCCCTCCCTCCCCTCCCTCCCTCCATCCCTCCCTTCTTCTCTCTCTCTTTCTTTTTTCCTTCCTTCCCACAACAGAGGCCTGTCTGCTGGTGAGTCTTAGGAAGGAAAGGCATTAGAACCTTCATGATGAGCTCTTTGTATCTGAATGAATTTGGGTGCTGGAAGTATTTGTCTTGGGATAAGACAGAATTGTTTTTCATCAGAGGACTCCTAGCAGCTAGACTAAGCGTTCTTTTGTCTGCAGTGCCCACATGTGTAGGGGTGAAGTTTTGGATTATTGACTTGTTTGGGAGATTTTCCCGGTTGGGTATTGAGGTAGGAGCATCTGACTGGATGGTCCAAGGGTCTTGTCTACTGTTTGTATAATTAGTCCAGCCTGATCTACTCATAGGAGAGACCACACCCAAGCTTAGGACTCAGAGGAAAAGCCTTTATTGGCCCCAATGCTTCCATGAAAAGCACAACATCTTGCTGTGCCTGTAGCTCTCTCTTCCTCTTCAAGTTGCCCTGTAGAGAGTAGTGATGATCTCAGTGTTTCATAGGATTTAATGTACACATCAGTCGTTCACTGGCCTCATAGTGGGGCTAGGTCAGAAATAGCTCTGTGAGATTTGGAAATGTGAATTGTAACTAGATTTGTGGGTGCTCTATGTAAATATTGAGGGAGGAGAATATATGGGTCCACTGAATACTGAAAAAAAAAAGAAGAGAAGCTAGAGGAGTCTTTACTTAGTGAAATAAGAAACTATCCACTAACTATCAGGACAGCATCTATATATCATTTATTAATTTTAAAAAAAGCAAACATATGTAGAGAACTAATTTATGGTCAGGCAGTCTACAAAACCCTCACTGACATCACCACTTGACAGAGCTGCTCTTATCTTCCTATTACAAAGAAGGTAAGAAAGCAGAGAACAGGCAGTGGAGGTACAACATGAGTCTGTCTGCTGTGAGAGCTTCCCCCCACCCCCACCCCACCGTGCTTACCTCTTTCTGTTTCAGAATGCACACTTTTCCTTTGTCCTTTTTACTTATTGAAATTCAGTCTTCCTGTAAGTCCTACTATAAGTACCACCCAGAAGAGTTTTGGCTAAGAGGAAGTCAGTCAGTGTTAGTTTTCTGTCTCAGGTTTTCCATGGAAATTTTACCTGGCTCCTGTCTTGGTGTGAACCTCTCTTCCTAGTTCTTAGTTTATGTCAGACACATGGCCCCATGGATTCTAAGTGGATTGAGTCTGCGCTTCTGAAGCAGTCTTGATTGTTCCTAAGTATGGCTTGGTTTTATGATGCTATAGGTGCTGTTTCTTTTCTTACATCATTTCCTAGCAAGATGTAAGACTCCGTAAGAGCACCAAACAGTCCAGAGAACAAACAGACACATGATTGTTCTCTATGTTCGAGATATGTGAGAGCTGAAACTATTTGCTGTTCATTTCAATGACCCACTCAGCAGCTCTTCTTTGCCTAGTGTCCACAGACAGTTTGGGTCATTTAAAGTGTGTCCACTGAGACACTACCACCAACAATGCCCTCTAAAAGAAGACATGATGTTGAGTCTAGTCTAGTATAAATCACATCTACTAATACTACACTATGCTGACCTTCAACTTCTGTGGGGTTCCTAAGAGATCTCCCTCCCCCCCTTTACTGAACATAGCTTTTTTTCCCCTCACATAATATATTCCAATTACAATTTCCCTTCCTTATACTCCTCCCAGTTCCTTCCCAACTTCCCTCTCATCTCTATCCATCCCTTATTTCTCTCTCTCATTAAAGAACAAAAAAGGTTTAAAGGAGGTAATGATATAATTATAACACAACATAAAAATAAGACAAAAAACAAATATCAGAATAGGACAAAGCAAAATCAATCAAACAAACAAAAATCCCCCAACAATAACTGCAATGACACTGACAACAACAATAACATCGCCGAGAACAGAAGAAAAAGAGTGCAAAGAAAGGCATATGAAGCAGATAATAAATGTAGAGACCCACCCATTTGCATACTCAGGAATCCCTAAAAGGACACTATTCCTACCTCTCTTCTTCAGGGTTCCCTGAGCCCTGAGGGGAAGGCTTTGATAGAGACATCTCATATAGAGCTGACTGTTCCAAGATCTCTCTCTCTCTCTCTCTCTCTCTCTCTCTCTCTCTCTGTGTGTGTGTCTAATGACTGGTTTTGGATCTCTGTATTTGTTCCCATATGCTGCAGGAGGACACTTCTCTCATGATGGTTGATCAATAATGATCTATGAGTATAGCAGAACATCATTAAGAGTCATTTTATTGTTACTTTTTTACAAAGAAGAATACCAGTGTTTAGTTTACCCTAGGTCCCTGCTGGGCTACCTAGACCCAGGCTCTTGGTCATCAAGTGTCAGGTATAGATTGCATCTCTAGGAGTGGGCCTTAAGTCAAAATTGGTTGATTATACCCATGAGCTTTGTGCCACCATAGGCTTAGCATATCTTGCAGGCAGGACACCATTGTTGATCCAAGGTTTTGTGGCCTGGCTTGGTGTTTATGTTTCTCCTTTGGTAGCATGTAGAATAACTTCCTGTGCCAAAGATAATAGAATGTAGGGGTGAAGATTCTATGTAGGCACGAGCTCGATATCTTCATGTTCAACGAGTTGTGTAGGTGTTGTCTCCAGCAATGGGGCTCTTACTGTTAGTTTTCAGAGGGCAAACTATATAGTCTTGACGATAGCCTGGTTTGTTTGGGGGTTCCTACAGGTTGTGGCTTTATGTCTGGGTCTTCAATTTGATTCTATTGATCAAAATGTCAAGTTTTGTGCCAGGATCATACTGTTTTTATTACTATTTCTCTGTAGTACAATTTGGGATTAAGGATTGTAATGCAGTTCTTTTATTATTCAGGATTTTTTTCTTTCTCTTTCTCTGTCTCTCTGTCTCTCTCTCTCTGTCTCTGTCTCTGACGTGTGTGTGTGTGTGTGTGTGTGTGTGTATTTTTTCCCCTCTATGATGTGCTGGTATAGGATTATTTATTTCCTGTGTTTTCTTGGGTGTGGTAATGTCCTTAGGTTAACCTTCTTGCACCTTCTGTACAGATGGATTTATAGATAGATATTCCCATCTGTGATGATTGAAAGTTTTGCTGGTCTAATAGTCTGGGCTTTTTGTGTGTGTTTAGGTTTCAATATTCTTTCTGTATCCTGTACATTTACTGTTTTGATTATTATGTGCAGAGGGGAATTTCTTTCCTGGTCCAGTCTATTTTGTGTTCTGTATGCTTCTTGTACTTTGAGAAAAAGTGTTTCTCCTTCCTTAGGTTAGGAAAATTTTCTTCTATGATTTTGTTGAAAACATTTTCTGCTCCTTTGACCTATATTTCATCTCCTTCCTCTATTCCTATTATTTCTAGATTTTGTCTTTTCATGATGCCCCAGATTTCCTGGATGTTCTGTCCCTGAATTTTTAGATTTAACATTTTCTTTTACTGAGTTATCCATTTCTTCAATCTTGCCTTCAATGCCCAAGATAATGTCTTCCATTTCTTGTATTCTGTGGGTGAGGCTTGCCTCTGAGATTTTTGTTTGAGTTCCTAAATTTTTTATTTCCAGATTTCCCCCAGCTTGGGTTTCCTTTATTGATTCTATTCCCATCTTCAGATTTTGAACTGCTTTATCCACTCTCTTCCACTACTTGCTGATATTCTCATAAATTTCTTTAAGGACTTTACTCATTCCCTTTTCAGACACTGCTTTCCTGTCACTAAAGACTGTTTGAAGTCATTGCCTTGTGCTTCAGCTCTGTGCAATTCTCTCTCTCTTTTATATAAAGAGGATTTTAAAAAAAAGATTTATTTGCTGGGCATGGTGGCACATGCCTTTAACCCCAGCACTTGGGAGGCAGAGGCAGGCAGATTTCTGAGTTCGAGGCCAGCCTGGTCTACAGAGTGAGTTCCAGGTCAGCCAGGACTACACAGAGAAACCCTGTCTCAAAAAACAAAACAAAACAAAACAAGAAAAAGATTTATTTATTGTTATATGTAAGTACACTGTAGCTGTCTTCAGACACAGCAGAAAAGTGCATCAGATCTCATTACAGATGGTTGTGAGCCACCACGTGGTTGCTGGGATTTGAACTCAGCACCTTCAGAAGAGCAGTCAATGCTCTTAACCACTGAACCATCTCTCCAGCCCTCTGTTGCAATTCTTAATGTCTACTGTGGTAGGGCTTCTGGGCTCTAATAAAGTTGTATTATCCTGGCTATTATTGATTGTGTTTTTATGCTGGTATGCAAAATATCTGGGTTTGGGAAGATTGTAATTCTAGGTGCTGATATTTGGCCTTATCTTTAGTATGTGGGTGTTTTGTTTCTTGGTTTCTGTTACCCTCTCTGGTTCTTTGGAAGGTGTGTTGGCTGTGTGTTGCCTGGTAGGGAATTCTTCTGGGATCCTGCTAGTGTGGCCTCCTTTGGTTCCCAGTAAAATATGGCGATGGGATAGGAGCAGGGACTGAGGAACCTGCAGGAGGAAGGAAAGCAGGGTGTTCCACCAGGATCTGTTTAATCTCCTGGGAATGGGGGCAGCAGTGAGTGAGGATGGGCCCTACAGATAATCTTCTACAGAGCTGGGGACTGGCTATGGAGGAGAGTAGGGTGAGTGAAGACCTGAGGCTTGCCTAGCTGCTTAGCTGGCTTACTCACTCCTCTGGTAGGCTTGTTCCCAGGGAATGCCTGCTAGACTTGGGGGCTGGGGTAACAGGATGAATGGAGAGGAAGGATAGAGGAGAAAATCTACATGGGGGCTGGGCACAGCAGGTAGTCTGTTATAGAGCTGGGGGTGAGACTGGGGGGTCGATTTGGAGGGAGGAGAGAGACAGGTGGGAGAGAGAGAGAGAGAGAGAGAGAGAGAGAGAGAGAGAGAGAGAAGAAGGAAGAAGAGGAGGAAGAGGAAGAGGAGGAGGAGGAAGAGGAGGAGGAGGAGGAGATCTGCTGTTAGGGTACCTATTTCTCTGGCCAGAGTGGCCTAAGGTCCCAAGGAATCTCCCGAGAGATCTTAACTAGCATTCTTTTTAGATCACTTTTAAATGTTTGCATTAATTCTCTCCAGTCCTTCATCTTCCTCCTGGCAGTTCAGTTCCATCTTTTTTCCCGTGTGGTAATTGCCAGGTATTGAAAGGCTGCGTGAATGTGTTATGAAACAAGACTTGTATTGTATGACTATTCTTATCTTGGATTTTCTTTTCTGCAGTGCCTTAAAAAATCTTTTTTTCCCCCTCCTGTCAAGTCTCTGAAGGGATTTTCGCAGCTAATTTAGGATAATAAGGCATTTTCGCTGTACTGCAGCTTTTCTTTTTAGGAATAATACATATATATTTTAGTTGCTTCTATTTAAGTTTGCCTAAACTGAATGAAAATGTTCACACATTTTTTTAAGGCATCAATGCATCTCCATGTGTGTATAGCTCTGTGCGCCGCCCACCCATCCTCCCAGGGATGGCACTGCTCAGCCCAGACTACTGCACAAAACAGCACTTCACGGCCCTTTGGCTTTGATGCCTGTGTTGAAATTTAAGGGGATTTAGATGTTGGAGGTCAAAATACTGCCAAGGAAAATGTAAAGGCCATGATGTAATTGCTTGGTCAGAGGTCAGCTTTTTGACTAAAGTGAAAGAGGCAGCTCTGTGCTTGGACAATACTTTTCATGGTCATTTGAAAGGAATATCTGTTAAGTGCCAGGGAAATGCCTTGGTCAACCTGAGACCAAAGAAAACAATTTCCAACATGAAATTCCTACTCTCTCTCTCTCTCTCTCTCTCTCTCTCTCTCTCCCTCTCTTCCTCCTTCCCTCCTCCCTCCCTCCGTCCTTCCTTTCCTCCCTCCCTCCCCCTCCATTCCTTTCTTTGGATCAAGTCTTGCTGTGTGTCCAGGGCTAGTCTTGAAGTTCAGACCCTTATGTCTCAGCTTCCTGCATGTTGCAATTATATGCATGTGCCACCGTGATCAGCCTATGTGT
The DNA here is from genome assembly GCA_902729485.2 of Mus minutoides. Taxonomy (NCBI): domain Eukaryota; kingdom Metazoa; phylum Chordata; class Mammalia; order Rodentia; family Muridae; genus Mus; species Mus minutoides. The sequence goes on from LR750047.1 coordinate 548,303, forward strand.
TCTTCTGAAGAAACTCCACACATCATCACATCTCCTTTCTCTCCCATTCTTCACTTGCCTTGTGCAAAGTCCAGCTTGGGATGTGGGAATTGTCCCATGTCACCCTCTCCTTTTTAAAGAAGACACTTTTGCCATGTGTGATGCTTAAATTTATGTGTCATATCGATTAGATTGAGATACCAAGGTACTTGGTTAAATGTTAGTATAGATCTCGCTGTGAAAGTATTTTGTTACTTGATTGACAGCTGTAGTCAATGGACTTTAAATGATATGACCTTGATAATGTGGCTAGCCTCATCAAATCAGTTTAAAAATGTTAAGAGCAAGACTTGAGGATGCCGAGTGAAGATGGGATTTGGTCTCAAACCTACAGCATCAACTCTTGCCTGGGATTCCAGCCTTATAGTTACCCCGTGGCTTTCAGACTCACTGCCCCTGAGACCTGATAATCATGTGAGCTGATTTTAAACTAAATCCCTGATCCCCCACTGTGTGTATGTGTGTCTATGAGAAAGGGGTTAAGGGAGAAGGAAGAAGGGAAGGAGGAAGGGAGGGGGAGAGGGGAGGGGAGAGGGACAGAGAGACACAGAGAGGGAGGGAGAGAGGGGCAGGACTTTGCTGTGTAACTTTGCTGAGGTTGGCCTCAAACTCTAAGACATCCTGCCTTACTTTCTGAGTGGTAAGATGACAGGTGTTCCGCCATGCCTGATATACCTTATCTTTCCTTCTTTCCATCCATCCATCTATCCATCCGTCCATCCATCCACAATTTTGATCACATAGATGATTCTTTAACTAACTCTTTTCCTGTATCTACAGTTTAATTCTGTGAATTGACTTTTAAAACTAACCCTCTACCCATGTATCGGGTGGCAGACAATCTGGTCTATTGACTGATCCTTGACTCATATTTCTTCTTATCTCTATCTGGCCACCACTTGCCTATTTTTTTCTGGAAAATTCAGGTACATCACATTTTAAACGTTCAGATGCCCAGCCGAGTGCACTCTGAATGATGTAGTAGACAAATGTCGTCTATTAGTGTTCACTGTGAGGATCACTGCACGTTACCTTTAAGTCTTTACAGCAATGTGGGTGCCTTCTAAGTGGCCCAGATGGCTCCTCCCACTGGCTGTCTCCCTTTGTACTTGGCTCTGCCCTTCTTGTTTAGTTCTCAGAGGACTTGCCACAGGCAAAGAGCTGGCGTCCAAAAGTATAAGTCCCACTTATACTTTCTTTACCCTGTGTGGGTGATGATAAAATAGCTGATCTTACATTTGGGGACATGGAGAAAGGGACTTTTTATCCAGACAGAGGGTTAGCTTGGCTAAGGTTCTGGTATGTATGTGTATGTGTGAGAGAGTGTGAGTTTATATGTGTAGGTTCACATAGGTCTCACTTTATCTCACTTTATAACTTCAGTGGGAAACTCAAAGCAATCCTCCTGTGCCTGAGTCTCTTCAAGACTGGGATTATAGGCATGAACAACCACGGCTGCCATCATTGCTATTCTTCTTGTATCTGCTTACAGCCTGAGGTGGTTCATTTAATGAAATGATTTTTTTTTCAGAGTGACAGTTTGAAAACTTTCTCCAGATGTCTTTCTTATTAAATGAAGACATTTTAACAAACCACGAGCCTTGGAGACTTTGTAAGAAAGTGAACACGATAGCCCAGCTGAAGGCCAGTCTCAGGAGGTGGTTGTTCCATGTTCTTAAGGGATGCAACTCTGAAGTGACTCAGTGAGGACCTTTTGGCATTAGCAGATGAAAAGAGTTTGAAGGTTCTTTTGTGCCAAAGGATGGTGAGATGGAAGAGTGTGGACGGGGCGGGACTTCCTGGATAGAGCTTGTCTCTTAGGGTCTGGCCAGCTGCTGTGGAATACACAGATATGGCTTGAGTGCCCTGAAACCTTAGCCAAGCCAACCATCTATCTGCACGGGAGAACCGAGATTCAACCACCGAAGAGTAAAGGGAATTGATTGCATAACAGTTTTGCTTAAAAAGGCAGTTGATGAAAATTAGGGTTTTTAGTTCAAGAAACTGCTTTTGGCTTCATTGGTATTTGTTCTCCTGGGAATGCTAGGCATTTGCCATTTATTCTTGCCTTCTTCGCCCACCTAGGTAGTTTCTGACCTGCTGGGCACATTGTCCTGTCAACTTATTGAGCCATCTCCCTGCCACCAGAATGGTCTCTCCTTTGTGTGCATTTCCTTTGTAACTGTATGGCTGTTGACCCTTTGTTAATCCCTGCCCAGAGAGTGGGAAGCAGGAAGACCAGCAGGTGCCCTCACAGCTTCCTCCCTTCACAGCTCCCTGTTGTGCTCCCAGTTTCTAGGAAGCAGAATGTTCTGCGTCCTAGTTCCTCAACCTGGTTCATGTCCTTAATAAACGGACTATCTCCTGGGAGCCTGTGGGAGTTGGGGAGTGGCCTTTTCTAAGTCCTAGCCCCACCTCTACTTGTGACCTTGAAAGGAATTAAGGACCCAGCTCCTTAGTGTTCCTACCTCTAAAATGTGACAAATAATGTCTACTGGGCAGAATACTAAACAGACAGAAGTGAGAAGCTGTTTGGCTATTGGAAACTATCCTGTTAAACTGTCCACAGGACCCTAACTGTTGAGCCATCTTGCCCACCCATGAGCATAAAAGTTGACGGAAAGCTAAAATTATGTTTGTTGCTATCATCACTAGTATGATGAGGAAGGAAACATCTTTCAGATCTTCAGTGCAATTATATTTGAGAGTCTTTTTCATTTGTGTCACCTTGAGGACCCATAGTTCTAGAGGAGACCCCTTTAAGCTCTGTCCACCTGTTTTTATTGCCATGGGGAGTAGAGATACCTATTCTTAAGGAAAGGTAGAATTACTAGGTGTCTTGAGGGCAGTGCTGGCCACACTTGGTATTGCAGAAGAATTTTTAATGTGCTCTGAATAGTGAGATGACCCACTAGAGTCTTAGAAAGCCAGCTTCTGGCTTTCCCTTACCACCTAGGGACTTTCAAGAAGGTGTTTGTGTCACAGCCCACGTCTCAGACCAGCGGAGACAATGGAATGAATGACACGGACTCCAAAGCAGGTTTCACGCAGCTGCAGCCGCTTCTCTTTATTTGCAGGTCTCACGCAGCTTCCCCAGCTTCCTTTATTCTGCTTCTTCCTTCTTCATTCATTCCCTCCGGACTGCCCACACTTTATCCTCTTCCATTCACTCATGTCACCTCACACCACCCAATCATAGATGCACACGCCCAAGGCAGCATGCAGGATAGGCTGATAGAATGGTATCACGAGGCATTACGCCATTTCTCTGACGAGTTACACGCGCTGCTTTTATTGTGTATGACTGAGACTGGGATAAACAAGTGAAGGTTGAAGGTTGCAAGGCTTGGCATAGAGCTAGGGTGCCATCCTGGCTCATGTGGCAGCACCTGCTTCCCACATGTTTGGATGAGGATATCCCTTGTCCCCCTTGTCTTCTGTTTCCTTCAAGGCAGTTTACTTTCTTTGCCTTTTCACAGATGAATTTTGGTGTTATCTTCCTTTGTAGTCACCCTCTGAATCCATATGCATACATATACATGCACATGCATATATTATGCATATATAATATTTAATACTTTTGGAGACAGGAATGCTAGGACTATATGGCTATAACCTGCTTGATTTATGACACACTTGTCAATTCAAAACAAAACAACTTTATGACAACCTCCATCTGTAGTTAATGTCATGATAGCAGTTTTATTTCAGGTAGTTGTTTGGAGACCATAGGTCAGATCTGGAACACTACATGAATTGTGTATCTGAAATGAATCTTCCTTTGTTTAAATATATGCTGTCTAGTACTAAAGGTCATTTATTTATGCAAATAGTATAAATAAAACAGGTACTAAAGAGGAAGCATTCAAGGTCACAAGCTTTCTGGTCTCCTCCTTCAGGGTGGTTTCTTGAATGGTGATACCCCTTGTAGACTCAAGGAGAGTTGAGCTGGGTTGTGTTGTGTTGTGTTGATGGAGGTGGGCCAGAGCAAGGTAGCTATGGGAACCAGATGGGGAAAGCCAGGGCCACTAAGACAGGGAGCACTGTTGAATACTTCTGAGAAGCATGATTCATCTTTACATGGTCCCTGGAAGAAGATTCAATAAGTGACCCACTGTCTATATGGTGGTGACTACATTAGAGCACTGACAATCCCCATTGCCTAGTGACTTGCCGGTGCTGTGACATCAGGGCACAGTACATTACTGACCTGTGTGTGGCAATGCTGGTACAGCACACCTAGTGTGCTATCAGCTATATGAAGTAATCATGTGCAGTATATACAGCCTGCTAATGGTAACAGATGTATAGATTCTGGGCTCTGCCTCTGTCACTGTTTTAGAGTGAAGTCCCACTCAGGAGAAGTTTGCTGCTTATTGTGTGACACCAGCATCCAGAAAGGCATGCTTACTACTTCTCTTGGCTTCATCTACAACCACGTGGAGTCACTAACCTGGATTCTCAGGCTTGGGTGAGTTGTGGCTTGTTCTTACAACCGCAGCATACCCAACACACCCATCTGAAGAGCATGCACCCTGTCATCAAGGAACTTATAACTGTACCCTAATTTCTTTCAGTTGGATAAGAACCTCAGAACTCTCTAACTAAAAAGAAAAAGATTAACTTTGTACTCTTGAGGCAAAACTCCCCAGGACGCTTACCTTAAGTTTAAATGCAACATGGTTTCAAGTATATCTTTTTATATACTGTATGGGATGTTCAAAGGATGCTGTGTTTGGATGGAGAGGGATGTTGATGGGCTTTCTAGGAACACCATACTCCACATCCAGTGCCCATGCCCTCACCATGGGATGAACTTAAGCTCTCTGAAGCCCATCCTGTGGTGATGGTGATGGCAGACTTCCACAGAAGATAGCAAGAAGAGTCCTGGAATTCCTTTGGAGGAAGTGAAATTGACTTTGCTGGCCTGAATGACCTGAAAACCAGGGCCTTAAGCTCTTAGCTAAACCAGGCCTTTAGCTTATGGGGTTGTTTTTCTTGTGCAAGCTGTTGACCTCTATTCCAAGGAACAAAGTCTTTGAAAGACTCCTTGGACATTAAAATAGCTTTACAAAATAACATTTTGGTGCTTTAAAGTATAAACTAACCAGAAACACATGATTTCACTTTCCCATAAATCACAGAGGGTTTTGCCTAAGAGAAAAATGCATGGCAAAACACATCATGAATAAACAGTTTAGGGTAGTGATCTGGTTGCACAAGCAGGGCCAAGGGTTGGGGAAGGTGATGGATTTGCATTCTGGTGGAGCAGGAACCTAGGACAGTCAGCCTGCATCTGGTGAAAAGCAGCCAGTACTAGCCCTTGCTTTCCCTGTCCTTCACCTGAGCCATCGAATGTCATCTTTAGCTTGGACTACTTTAGAGGAAAAAAGATCAAGTTATAAAGATTCTCAAATATAGACTCTGCTTAATAAGTGTATTTCACTAGTCAGATAACCTAGCTTCTCTCTTAACTCCACCTGCTCTTTTTTCACCTGCCCTATAAGGGTTACTGATAATCAGTACATGGGGGCAGACTTCCACAGTGGAATGTGTTAGAGAACACTGAAGAATATAAACACATATTCCCTACGAGATATTCTTGGCATTGTAATTTGCATTGTCCATGAGGTACTTTTCTCTTCCCTTTTTCTCCCCCTCAAGATATTTATTAATGAAATGTTCAAAGAATGTGAATTCGCTGAGGCCAGTTAAGTTTGCCTTCATGTTCTGAATACATTTGCTATTACATTTATTTATTTGTACGCTTATGCATATTTGTGGGCATGTGTGTGCCATAGAACACGTTGGAGGTGGATGGACAACTTCTGGACGTCAGTTCTCTCCTTTCACCGTGTGTGAGTCCTGGGGATGGAACTCAGGCTTGGTGGCTGTTGGGCTTGGTGAATTTGCTCACTGAGCCATCTTTATAGTTCCATGTTAGCTGTATATATTTGCTTACCTTTAGGTTTGAAGATTTGTTGGGAAATTGCCTAGATTTTTCATGATTCCTGGACAAAACTAATTAATTCCATAAGCTGGGAGAAAGGAGTAAGGGGTGGGTATTACTGGTTTTTGTGTGTGTGTGGTAGCAGTGCAACAAGTAAATACTAGCCCGGTAGCATGTAAGTGTGTTAATGAAAGTTACTTCACTGTAAATGAACGTCCTGCACAGGTCACTTAGGAAGCAGAATATATATATATATATATATATATATATATATATATATATATATATATATATATGGCTTACAGCTTAAGAAATTCAAGCACAGGGTGGCCCCAGTGGCTTGGGCCTCTAGTAAAGGCCATATAAAATGTTAGTACCAGTGACAGAGGTGACATCTTGAGCCAGGAAACAGAAAGATACTGAGACAACAGTGTTCCAATTGAAGATGTATGTGATTGTCATGACCAATAAGCCTTCTACAAGGTCCCACCTCAGACAGGTTCATAGTATCTACCTGCGTGTTGAAGCCTGGACACGTGGAACTTGGGAACTCAAACCACAACAATAAGAAACAACAGAATGGATGAGAAAGAAAAAGTAAAAGTTGGGTAAAGGACTCCACTGTCTGTAAAGTTTCAATGAAGGGCTAAGTATTGACATAAGTTTTGGGTTCTGTTGGTACAGAGATGGTTCTGGAGTTCGAAGACCTTACCAGAAGTTCTAGTCCATTGATGAAGGTGCATCAGTATGAGTGTGTAGAGACACAATCATGTCTGGCTGGTGTAACAGTGTGGCCCAGGCTCAGAGTCAGGCACAGCTCCTTGTGTGTCTGTGAGCAGGATTCTCCCATGGCGGGTAAGGTGTCAGCTTGCACAGTGGTGATTGCTTTCCTGGAGATGGTCCAGCAGGGACCTGCTGGGTCATGTTGGTGACTGTCACTCAAAGGACACTTGATAGACAGGGTTGATGAGCGTGTAGACTGTCTATACCCATATCCATGTGGAAACTCTGCTCAATGGCTTCAACAATAGAAGAATAGGTGGGAGTCATATAACCCCAGGATCAGCTTTCTTCCCATGTCCACTGCCTCCCAGGAAGGAAGGCTAGTTCAGGGTGACCATCTTTTATTAACCTTGAAATATGTGAATGTGAATTTTCATCTTTTTTTTTTTTTGATGCATGTTCTGGTGTCTAAAGGCTAACTTTTTCCATTTAAAAAATATGGTTGACTTGAATTCAAAAGAAAAGATTTGAAAGGAACTCTTGTCACTACTCAGATTATTTTTCAAAGTCTGCGTGAAGACTTGGGCCTTGCATTCTGCTTCCAATAAGCTGTGCAGGAGGTGGCAGGCAATATGGTTGTGGCCAACTGTCCCATCTTTTGTTTATTGACTGTGTTGCTTTCATAGTCTCGTAGACTGTGACCAATCTTTTTGACCTTATATTTTAGAATCCCGCACGCAGTGCCCTGAAGGGGAACAACATTGTGTAGAGGACATACCTTCCTCTGCCAACCTATTTTCCATGAAGGAGTCCTGACAGAATGCCTTAAGTGCCAGGGTATTTACATATTTACTTTACTCCACCAGTGGAGAGGAGTTTGTCTTCTCTCTCAGTGAGAGGCCTCTAGAACTATTCTCTGGTCATGCATGGGTCATGCAGCTTCAGACAGTCCCTGAGTCCTTACAGCTGATTCATCTTCCCCACCTCAATGGTCAAGGTAGCCCACTCATTTGTACTGAAGACATTTGCCTTGAGGAATTGTGAATGATGTAATCCAACAGGTATAAATCTGAACAGTGTGCTGAGTGCAGGACTTGGCTCATCAGGCCTTAAGATTGGAGGTTGAACAGAGAGCAATGGGAAGATGAGCACTGGGCTCCCCATGAAAGCTGTGCTGGCTTCAGGTGTGAAGAAGAGCTGGACATAAAAAAAAAAGAGGACCCAAGTTCCTGAGGATGGTCTGATAGTGTTGAGAGAGGGTTAGGTTTCCCTGAGAGGGTTAGGGACTGAGGTTTTCAACAGTTTAGTATTATTGTATGATGGAAAGAGGAAGTTCCAATGTGCTCTGGCTCACCAGGGCAGATATAATTAATGATGATACATGGAATATCTCAAAATAAAAGCAAGGTCATTGAATATATTAACCAAAAAGAAACGATAAAACCAAAAGGTGACAGACATATTTCATTCCCTAATATCACTAGTGAATATAAACATTGCTCTGTACTAAGAGAGAGTAGAGGGGGCAGGCAGAGTGAGAGGTGGAAGAGGGATAGAGAGGCAGAGGAGAGATAGAGAGGGAGAGCTTTGAGGGGGAGAAAAGAGGGAGAGTCGGGCAACAGTGGGAAGGGGAAGGAATAAGTCTGTATTAGACTCAGAGGAGCCTGTGTGCTGGGTACCTTTGTCTTGTTTCAGACCAGTGGGTCTGAACCTTCCTAATGCTGTGACCCTTTAGTACAGCTCCTCACATTATGACTCACTCAACCATAAAATTATTTTCATGGCTACTTCATAAATGTAATTTTACCACTTATGAATTATAAACATCTGTGTTTTCTGATGGTTTTAGGTGACCATCTGAAGGGTCTATTGACCTCTGCAAGAAGGTTGAGAACCTCTGTGTTAGAGGATCAGCTCTTGAAAGCAGCACTGACCAATGTAGACCTGTAATCATATGGGCTGTTCAGACGTTTTAATCAATAGGCCATGGAAGAACTAATTATTCCACTCTGAAGACAGTTTGATTTGGAATCAGAAGGTCCCAGGGTTTGGGAAGAGAACCTCATTCTAGTTCTGCTCTACTTTATATGGGTATTCCCATGTAGCACATATGAGGGAAGAATTCATATCTTAAGGTGAATTTAGGGACAACTGCTGACCAGGTGGAAAATCACCGGAACAGACCAGGATCTTCTTTCTTTCCAGTTTCCTTCATATTTCAAACTCTCATCTAGCCTTCAAAATCACATGATTATAACTCTATTCTTATGTCTATCTATCTATCTATGTATCTATGTATCTATGTATCTATGTATCTATCTATCTATCTATCTATCTATCTATCTATCTATCTATCTATCATCAATCATCTATCATATCTTCTAGCTACCAATTTTCTATCTATGAGCTGTCTACAGATTTTCACATTTTTTCTGTTATTTTTATATGCTAAGACCAAATACCTGACAAAAAGGAAGTGAAGGGATGAAGGATTTTTCCTTTCCTTATGGTTTGAGGTGTACTCCATCATGGCAGGAAGGTCACGGAGTGGGAGAAGCGTGAAGAAGCTGTGCTGTAGGTTTGGGGCTGCTTGCTCATCCATCTATGGTCTAGGAAGCAGGGAAAGATGAATGTTATGTTCAGCCAGCTTCTTTTTTTATCTCCCTTTTCATTCAGTCCAGAACCATAGACCATGGGTGATGCCATCCACATCCAGAGCTGGTCTTCTCTCAGTTATCTTTGTCATCACCATGATAGACACACCCAAAAGTGAGCCTCACTAATGCCCAATCAAAATCAACCATCACCACTATCCACATTCTTCCTCTCTCTCTCACCTCTCCACTTGTCATCGTTTTGCTTTTGTCTTCTCACTTACCCATCATCTATTATGAAACAGGAACCAAAGAGTGGACTGGGGAAGAAGGCTCAGGCATAGTTACTAAGAGTCTGGCAAAGATGTCTTCTGAAAAGGGCAATATCTATATCCTGTGTCCTTCTAGTTAGCCTGCAATAGCTCCCAAAGCGTCTCTTTCCATCTAGTCTCTACTGGGCCATGATGGGAAGTGAGTGAGCAGGAGTGGACTCTGGGATGAGACCTCCCCATAACCACTTCCATCCTAGTTACATCCACAATCTGTGGCTCTTTAATGTATTTATGAGTGGAATCAATAAGAACAACAAGAATCCCATTTTCCCAATTAAATTTAGTTATAAGGTATTTAAAGTATATAGCATGAAGGAATAAATAAAACATGTGTCATATCTTTTGTTGAGAGAAATAAAATTAGGGGGACACTCAAATGACCACCGCAGTCCTGATGCACCTCAGCAAATGTCTCAAATGTTTTATTCAGGAGGTTATTGTTCTCAAGTAGGCGTGTGTTCTTTGCATCTTGTTTAATTTACATTGTGTTCAACACAAGCTATACCTTTTTGTGCATTTCTACCATATGCATTTGTTTTCAATGAATATAATATGTGGTATTTTTCTGAGTTTTTAAATGATTACAAAAATAGGAACCTACTCCATATTTCATATGTTTTTTCCCTCTTCTTTCCCTGCCACATGCTTTAGACCTAGCCATGTATATACACATAGACACAGGTAATTCGTTTCCATATTCTTCATTATTGCCACAATATGCATGCACTGGGATTCGTCTACTTACAATTGTTTTATGGCATTTGAGAGAATCTTTGACCTCAGTGTTTGCCCTGTTACAGTGCTGCACAGAGCCATATTATCCATGCCTGACTGTATGTTTAGGATTCACGTAGGTTCCACTCAGAATTGTAGCTAAGAGGTCTCAGGTAATAGCAACTTACTTTGTTAGAAGCTGCCCTTTTGCTCCCAGTGGAACGGTACTGGCTAACCCCACTCTCAGTATGCAGCCTCTGCTCCACATTTGAGGACTTATTTGGTATTTCTAGATCTAACTATTTGTTTTTGTTCTCTGTCTCTCAATACGCACACACACACATGCGCACACACAATTAGTTAATCCCTCTGTCTATTGATAATTCATGACAATTTAAAATTTTTATTTATTATTTATTGAATTTCTTTTTATGTGCATGCAAGCTTGCATGTTTGTCTGTGAACCTTGTGAATGCTTAGTGCCCTTGAGGCCAGAGAAGGCATCAGATCCTCTGAAACTAAAATTGCAGTTTTGAGCTACCACGTTGGTACTGGGAATTGAACCCAAGTCTTCTGAAAGAGCAGGCTCTGCTTACTCCTGGGCCATCTTTCTAGCCCCCTGATTTTTATTTTCTTTATTGTTATTGCCTTATTTGTTTATAAGGTATTTTAAAGAAAAATTATATATTCTGAATACAAAGCCTTTCTTGTTTTGTTTTGGGTTGTCTTTGTACTTTTTCAGTGTAATTTTTTTTCCAATAGAGTCCGGAGAAGGAAGGTTCCTGACTTGTCTGAAGGCTTGAGGCTTTGTTTCTATTTGCTCTTAATTTGTTATTTGGCTTTGGACAGGTCATTGGATTTTCTTAGGAGTTAGCTTGTTTAACATTAAAGTAAGACAATTTGATCCCCAAACCGTAGTCTCTTCCAGATAGACAGTTCTACCTACGTGACATTTGATAGTTATGTCGAAATTAAGGAAAACTCTTATATGAGTTACCATCTTGTTGCTGTGTTCAAATGCTAAACAGCAGCAGCTCAAGAAAGGAAGGGCTTATTTTGCCTCATGGTTGTGAGGGACTAGGAGTTAGACAGTTTCCCAGGTAGGTAGACAGGTAGGGAGAGGGGCCATGACTAGGAAACAAAGATAGGAACTCTCAACAGAGCTTCTTTCTTGCCCTTCTGACCAGAGGGCAAAAGCCTGGCAGCTGAAGACAAAGGCCTTGTGGGCTTTTTGCCTTCTACCAGGAGGCTTCCTGCTGATGGACTGGCTCAACAAGTTCAAGGCTGGATCAGGACACAGATATACAACAGTGGTGGGCCAATCAGCCATCCTTGTCTCTCTTCAAATCAACCAAGTCTAAGTTAGGGAAGGATAATTTTAGAGGCTTTAAAGAGCTCAGTGCTAAGAAGAAAGTGGTCTTCTCTATATCTTACGAGGGCCCTTGTCTCCATGTGTATACCTCCTCACTCCCAGTAAAGGCTCCTCTGCAGCTACTGATTCTCTCTGCTCCTGCTGTGCTGTTCTAGATTTCTCTTTTTTGTTTTTTTTGTTTTTTTCGAGACAGGGTTTCTCTGTATAGCCCTGGCTGTCCTGGAACTCACTTTGTAGACCAGGCTGGCCTCGAACTCAGAAATCCGCCTGCCTCTGCCTCCCAAGTGCTGGGATTAAAGGCGTGCGCCACCACGCCCGGCTTCTAGATTTCTCTAATATTAATATCATTCAGGAGATTTCTCCTGTCTTTTAATTCTTTAGCTGGCAGAGAAACAAACCTGATTAAGACCCCCTGGGTGGTAGCAGTTTGAGAGAAGGTACAGACCTTCACAGCAAGGAGGTTGTCTGCAGCAGTGTGAGGCACTGGTCAGGTAGGAAGCAGGTTGATGAGAAGCAGCCTTCAGTTTGCTTCCTCCTTTCTATTCACTTCAGGACCTCAGCCCTCTCACATGGAGGATAGGTTCCCACTGTGTAAACACCCTCCCCACCAGACTCAGAGGTGCAGCTCTCAGTGATTTCAGATCCAACAAGGTTGACAGTGGGGATTAATTATGACAAGTGGGAATGCTAGAATATTGGAACTTTTGGTTCTTGAGGAATATGGATGCCTGCGGTTGGCTAATATTTGAATAACATTTATTATCCCGAAGAATACCTTCATATACATGATTTAAAGAACTTGTTTTAGTAATGAAATGTGTCATTACGTTTCAAGTTCCTCAAGGGCAAGCTCTGTGTCTGTTCCTTAGGGAATAACCTGTGCCTCAGATCCTTGATGTACATGGAAAACTCTCAAGATGAATGGTTTGTTTGTAAGATTGGGGATGACCCAATTTTACATAAAACATACATAACTTGGTGTTTGTCTATCTGAGGTTGTACTTTAAAATATCTCATGTTCTTAATAATGTCTTTCCTCTTTCTCAGATGCTTAAATATTCTCCAACATGTTTATTGTATTAATAAAAGAATAGTATTGGTTTCCTTTGAGTGGTCATGAACTTTGTATCAGGGGAGTGTGAATAGATGGATCTTTTGTTCTGCTCTCAAGTCTGAGTTATGTTTCCTTTTCATATTTCCTAGAAGCATGAATGTGCTCATGGTTAACAAGACCACATACTGTTTTTAGTTCTCAATGCCACCACCAAAACAGCCAGAGAGATGCATTTCAGTATCTTAGTGGTATTATCCTTCCTATCAAATGCTATGCCAGTAGACTCCATTTAGGGCCAAGTTTACTTTTGATCTATGGTCATTGGTGTCTGTACTTGGAATGGGACTTGACCATTACCTCTCATTTATGTGACTTCCCATATAAGGCTGTTTAATATCTTCCAAGGACCCAGCTCAGCTACACTGTGCTGTTTCCCATTCCATGGTACTGGAACAGCAGGTGGCTCTTCATAAGGTTGACTTCTCTGTGAAATCTATTGCTCCTTCACTAAGCACAGGGGTAAGTGCATGGCATCTATTTCTAAGTCACCCTTTGGTGCAGCTGCTTTCTGCCACCCTGTTCACCTTGCCCAAGCTGGGAAGCAGCAACCTGTTTAGCTGTCCAATGTCATTCCATGCACCACTGGGCCTCAGCACTCCTGGGAGTGACTTCTTTATTGTCACAGGGAAGGAATGCTTATATTTCCACAGAAAGGAGAGGGGGATTGAAGAGAAAAGGGAGGATATAGTAATATAGAAATTAGAGGAATAGATAAATAGGGGTAGGTTATCAAATTTACTCTTAAACAAAACATTGCATAATGATATGTTAATGCAAGGTTGAAATTATAATTTCTCATATTGGACCAGAATTTATTTTGATACAGATTTAAGGTATTTATTGGTATGAATTTCTTATATTGATATAAAAATTGGGATTAATATTATTACTCCTATATAGGCATTGTGCCTATGCAACACATTTAAGAATACAAAGCTTAGACCCAGTCCTTCTATAACTGCCATTGCAAACTGTTTTTAGATGATTAAGCAATACAAATTAAGGGCCAGATAGCAAACTCATGGTTCTGAGTTAATTAAAAGGATGTTTTCATGATATTTTAATTAGTAATGGCTGAGAGTAGTCAAGGCTTAACAGTTCAGAAATGTTTTGCATAGATAGATTGTCTTCAAAGGTGTCAGAAGTCCACAGAATACAACATTTATGGCCATTTCTTTATTAAAGATCATTTGACTAGAGACATGTCTGCTCCTGACAGCACCCTTTTCTTGGATTCAAAGAAGAAATTGAGCATCAGTGGAGTTGCTCCAGTTGTGGCGAGACAGCCACTGGGCAAGAATTGCCTCAATTCATCTACAGACAAAATACTGTCCAGAACAAGGACATACTATGTGAAATAGTTAACGATAATCTCTGCCAATACAGGGTAAGCAGTCCTTCAAACTTCTGCATTACAAAGGTCTGTCAGATAGATGGTCCTGGGCCAGAGGATTTAAGACTGATGCTTTAATGTTTTGAGGAATGAGGGACTGTCCAGGTGATCAGCTGTTTCTATAAATTGGTTAAGTTTTGGAAGTTATGTTTTGTGCTCTCTATATTCTCAGGTAATATTTAAGTCGTTCTTGGATTTCTGATGGGGTTGAAGACTGGTTGTAGTCTCATAGCCAACATAAGCTATTTGGCATTGAAAGACATGCTATAGATTTGAGAGGACAGTTTTCAGATGGTATACAAGCTAAAACCAGGACATAATTCAGGTGTAGAATTGTAAGCCTTTTAAGTGAGGATAAATGGTAGAGTGCTTTATCTAATTGACAAAATTGATGGACTGGGAATTAGGTGTATGTTATACTTTATAAATTGCATAATGGTAATAGTTGTGCTCAATTTATATCTGAGACAAAAGAGCCTTTTAATTGTTGTGGATTTCCCTGGTGCTGTTTGTATTTTGATACTAATTAAGCTTCCTCAAGAAGGGCTGCCCTGACAAGGAGTGGACCACATACTCAGGTGATTTCATATGAACATTCTTCCCATTTTAACTGGTCAAATAAAGGCTAGAGTCTGTGATTGGGCATTGGAAGGGGAAGGTAGGGCTGAAGGTTTTAGAGAGGGAAGAGAGGGAGGAGGGGAAGATGAGGTGTGGGAGGAGACAGGAAGATGGAGGAAGAGGAGGTGGGAGGAAGATGGAGCAGAACCACATGGCCTGGAGAAGTCACAAGTAGAAAGGGATCTCATAGCTGGGGAATAGAGTAGTGTAGGGGTACATCTTCCCAATCTAGGTGTGCATCTTATAAATATTATAATTGAGTTATGTGTTATTTGCATGGGCTTATTTGGGTTGGACATTTACTACAACATACCCTTTCTCTTTTCCCCCTTCTAGATTCTCTTTCTGTTGATGGGTTTCCTTGAGGAGAGATTGCTAGTGTCATGGACGAGGGGTTCAGGCATCAGGAGAGGAGCCATGGGGTGGCTCTTCTCTTACTGACTCATTTGCATCAAGTTTTGGTGCAAAGGATGACAAGAAGTAACAAACTGAAGGAGCTATGGATACTGAACTCAGCACTACTTAAGATGCAGAGACGTTGACTTCAGTTAGAGATGAAGTCATGGGAACAGTTAGAAAAGAGAGTTGAGAATGGTGGTTCAGAGAGTGAGCATTAGAAGGAACCCTCTTTTTAGTCTCCTAGCCTACATGGGGCACGATAGGAAAGAACCATTTGGAAAGAAGCCCTGGGACAGCTGCTTTTTGTACCTTGTAGGGCTCCCAGAGAACTTGATAGTGTAAAACTAGGTTCTTTAGGGAGTCCCGACTCATGTTTGCAAGAAAGAGAGCATCTCATCATGGTTCTGTTCTTCTGTCTCCTATCTTCACTGTTCTGGGGCTATCCCACTGTGGCAAGGGAAGTCTGTAGAGATTCAGGTCTATAGACTGGGAGAGGAAGCATGCAACTTTGGGTTAAAAATGCATTTCAAAAGCCTAATCATCATATTACTTATACCTGTAAGCAATCTGTTTAGAAAAGGAGACTTTCTATGAAGATGTAATTCTAATGGAATGCCTCATATAAGTTAGAAACACCAACAACTCTAGCTTGAAAGGGTCGTGGTTAGAGTCGGTTATGATGTGAATGGAATGGGAGTTGACTATGGGATTTACAAAGCTATCTGGCCTAATATAATCCCTAGCTTTCCCTTCACTTTCTTGTTACTAACAGAAATGCACTGGAGGAGATCAGAGAAGTGGGAGAGATGACCAGGAGGATCCCCGGAACATCCTAAGTATCTAACTCATTGCAATGCTTGTGCTAGAAAGAGAGCCAGGATTTGTAAAGTTTCCAACACAAAGATGACCAGGTGTCTGGTGCCATGATATACCAGGGACTTTGGTACTCACAACTAACATATTGGTCCTATTTAAGTCTGAACAGAGGATCAGGGCAGGAAGGACAGTAGCTACTTTGTTCTAACATTTCATTCCCCCCCCCCCAGGCCCACCTGTGCCTCCTCCACTTCCACCTCTGTATCTGTGACCTTGTTACTTGTTCTGAGGTTGAGTTCTGATACATCCTAAGTACACAGAACAATGCCTAGCAGTGCCAAACACTCAGCACAGGAGAGTCCTGCTCTCCTGGGAAGACTGGGTTAGGAGGAATTATGGGTTGGATCTGACATGTATCACAAAAGGCTCATGGATTTAAGCCTTTGTCCCCAGCTGGTAGATCCAATAACTGAGAGGATAAAATCATGAGGGTTTTGGCCTGATTGATGGATTATTTCAGTGATGGTTTTATGTTCACTGGACAGTGGATGCAGCAGAAGCTGGGAAGTGAGACCTGACTGGAGAATGTGGGTTGCTGGGGACACACTCCTTAAATATTTATCTTGTCCTCTATCTCTCCCTTTCTCTTCCCCCTCTGCCTCCTGGCTGCCATAGGTGAGCATCTTTCTCTGACATACATTCCCATTGTCACTGTCTCACCACAGGCCTAGAAACATGGAGCTAGCTGATGCTGGGCTGACACCTCCGAGACCAGGAGCCCAGATAAATCCCCCCTTCCTTAAATGGATATTTTTGAGATGTAATTCTAATGGAATGCCTCATATAAGACATATGAGGCATTCCATTAGGATTTCATATTAGCAATTCATATATTACATCTCAATCTGCAAAGTGCAGATTCTAGTCTTTCCTAGGATCTGCTTAAATTGGCATAATATAATTCTCCACTCCTTTTATTTACTAGCTTTCCAGGCAGTTTAACTCTTTTGATCATATTCTAAAGATTGGCTGAGGGGGCTGGCATGATGGCTCAGTGGGTAAAGGAGTCTGACAGCTTGAGTTTGATCCTTGAAACTCGTATAATGGGAGGAGAGAATCAACTCCTACAAGTTGTTCTCTGATCCTTGTGGTATATGATCTACATACATGCTAGTTGGTTTTTGTCAACTTGACCCAAGTTGCAGCTATATGGGAAGAGTGAATCTCAATTGAGAAAATGCTTCCATGAGATTAGCCTGTAGGCAAGTCTCTGGTGACATTTTATTACTTAATGGTGGATGTGGGAGAGCCCTAAGACCATTGTGAGTAGTGTTAGCCTTGAGCAAGTGGTCCTGGGTATATAAGACAATGAACTGAGGAAGCATGAGGAGCAAACCAGTGAATAGTCTTCCTCCATGGCCTCTGTAGTTAGTGTTCCTCCATGGCCTCTGCTTCAGTTCAGCCCTCCAGGGTCCTGCCCTGACTTTAGTGACAGATTGTATCTTGTGAGTGTGACTCTCAAGTCACACTCTGTTACTGAGAGAAGTTAGGGCAAGAAATCAAGGCAGGAACCTGGAGGCAGAAAATAAATCATGGAGGAACCTTCCTTATTAGCTAGCTCAGTTGACTTTCTTATATACCCTGTGACCACCTGTCCAGGGGTGGACCCTTCCACATCAATCACTAGTCAAAAAAATACAGTTGATATGAAAAGTCTGATGGAGGTATTTTCTCAATTGAGGTTCCTCTTCTCAGATACCTCTAGCTTGGGTCAAGTAGACAAAATCCAATTGGTCCCTTGTCAACCTGACATACTAATATGTTACTATCAAACCATACCCTTTCCTTTCTTGTTAATTCCCAAGATCTTATAATTAATGTCATAATCTAAAACATAAATGGCTAACATTCCCACAGTCTTTATAAATTAAAATGCTTTTAAACGTTTAGACTTCTTAAAAACATCTGAAGCCTCAAAGTTCAAAATCTCTCTAAGATATCAAAGTCTCCAAAAATTCAACTGTGGGCTTCTGCAAAATAGAAAAATAAGATGCATACTTTCTTACTCCGAGAGGGAAGAATTCGGGTATAGTCACAATCAAATCAAAGCCAAACAAAAATTTAGCAGCGCTTGATGTCTAGGACCCAGCTTCACGAATGGCTTCTTCTGGGCTCTCTCTTCAGGGACTCTAACTCTGCCGTATTGTATGAGGTCCCAGCTTTTCTCCAAACCTGTCAGTCCTGTGGCTTTTACTGTAACTGAGGCTGTACCATCATCAGTGACCTCTCCCAGCCTTGCTCCAGGGACCCCCAGCTCTGACACAGAGCGTTAGGCATCAGCTGCTCTCCATAACTTGGCGACTCTTATAAATTACTAAGTCTAGCTGCCAGCATGAGATGCAGCCTTGGCGCCCCCTCCCCACTGGACCATGGCTTCTGTAGAGTGACCCTGAGGAAACACATCTCAGAAGTCTGGGGAGCAAGGATGCTAGTTTCGTGTTAATTGTGAGTTTTCAGTCCCAGCTGACCAGTAACTGATTGTCTCAGCAAAGCAAAGCTTTTACTTTAGTCGTTCCAGTCTTTTGTTAATGACATTCGATTTGATTCTTTAGTCCTAGCTAACCAGAACTACAGAGTTTGAATTCAAAATATAGGAGAAGCCCCAAAGAGCCTCTAAGGAACTCTACAACTCACCCCTGAAACTTCATAAGCCAAGCCTCCATTTATGTGCATTGCTCTCAAATCCTTATTTTCTGAGATCAGCCCATTGAGCTTTGAGCACTCAATGGCTTTTCTAACCCAAAGTCCAAATGTGCCAAATCCTACCCCAAACACACAGTCAAGTCTGTCTAGTTATAACCCACTACCTTGTACCGATTTCTGTCTTAGGGTTTTTATTGCTGTGGTAAAAGATCATGATTTTAAAAAGCAACTTGGGCAGGAAAGAGTTTATTTCTGCTTTACACTTCCACATCACAGTCCGTCACTGAAAGGAGCCAGGGCAGGAACTCAAGGCAGGAACCTGGAGGCAGGGACTGGTCACAGAGGATTATTACTCACTGGCTTGCTAGCCATGGTTTGCACAGCCTGGTCTTTTATAAAACCCGATACTCTCTGCCCAGGGTGGCACTGTCCACTGTGAACTGGGCCCTTCTATACCATCAATTAAGAAAATGTAGCAGAGTACTACCCACAGGCCAGTCTGGCGGGAGCATCCTCTCAAATGAGGTTCCTCTTTCCAGATAACTCTAGTTTGTGTCAAGCTGGCAATAAAACCCAACCAGGACAGACATGCCACCTTCCCTCCAAGTAAATACATGTAAAATGTTAAGCTAACACAGGGGCAAATTGTCCAGACAGGATTTTCATGGGAGTGCCTTGTCCCAGCCACTGTCATTGTCATTTTCTTGCCAGTCACTGGGTCATCATGCCTTCCTGTTCCCAACCTTGTTTCCTAGCTTCATTTTCTGCTTTGCGGTAGACACACAGAACTGTAATGTACGACTCTTGCTTGCAGGGAACTTTCCAGATGCTTGCATTAAAATGTGGCTTTTCCAAGTCCATGTTTAGAAGCTTTTGTTACAGTGGAATGAGAAAAGGTAAAAATAGCTCCAGCAGGCATTTCAGAAGGGGCCTTGGATTGTTCTTCGCTCATTTTTCTTCTTCAGTTGTGAATATCTTTCACTTCCATAAAGAGACAAAGAAAAGTAAATTCCTTGCAGTGGCAAATTCTCTTTATGCCCGGTGGAACATTATTGTTGCTATAGAATTAGCTCAGGAGAGCAGGCGAGCCTGATTTCATGGAAATCCAACTCTTTTTTTTTTTTTTTTTTTTTTTTTTTTTTGTGGTTATGGACTCTCTTGATGTACATTCCAATGTCAATGGGGTGAGCTGTAGGAAGGGGCACACACTCGCCATGGGGTCTCTAAGGGCCATGGTCCCAACATTGAATACCAGTCACAAATCCTACTAACCTGGCTTCTCCTCTTCAGTTTTCTCAGAGAATGTCATGGTTTTAGACTCTTTA